>CM068369.1:566808167-567270667 GCA_034769895.1 Magicicada septendecula
AAGAAGAAGAAGAAGAAGAAGAAGAAGAAGAAGAAGGAAGAAGAAGAAGAAGAAGAAGAAGAAGAAGAAGAAGAAGAAGAAGAAGAAGAAGAAGAAGAAGAAGAAGAAGAAGAAGAAGAAGAAGAGTTTTAAAACTTCGATACCTGTCTGTTAATTCAACAATTTAGTTTTTCCAATGTTTTGGGTCAATCCAGTTTCTCAAAGGAAATCGGCCAATTACAGAGATTTAAAATTTAAAACAATAAAAATGCTAACGTCAGGTGTAATTTTTTTTACGATGTTTGAGACTTGTCCCGGAGGACAACACTCAGGCTGATCCGGGGAAGCCCCTTTCAGCTAAAAGGAATGATGTGAGAAGATGCACGCCAGTGCGGGTCGGAAGCGAAGAAGATGGAGACACTCTGGAGGTAGAGTTATGCCTGTGTGTGTATTTGTGTGTTAATGTAGTGTGTAGAGCCAAATGGGTAATGGAAGTGGCTGATGGAAGTGGTATAAAATTTTAAAAATGAGGACAGCCAAGACAGACCACACATCTAACGCAAGATGCGAAAGATAAGATGTAATATTATTATGGGTCGTATTTATATGACGTGTTGTATCCGTCATGTGGTTTCTGTCCAAGTGCACGTCTTACATAACATGCTCCCTCCATGTTTTTCTATCCTGGGGCTACTCTCATCATTTCATGATTGTAACGTAAAATTTGAGCAATTGCTAATTTTACTCAATCAACTATGCTGAACGCAAATAAATGGGTGTGTTTTAGAAAGTGGAGAGGTATTGAGACGCCAGAACCGTAAGGCGGCATTACTTGAAAGAAATTAACTTGTAAAAAAGCTGTAGAGTAGAGCGGTAGGTTAATAACGCCGGCCTTGGGGCTGACGACTATAATGAATGAAATGTTAGACTAAGTCACGTTTTGGGAAATACTTGTCATAAAATGTATTATTCGATAGGTTATTAAGGTTGCGTGCCAATGTTGTAAACGTTAAGTGCATGTAACAATAGATACCGTTAGACGAGAGAGAGCGTTGTGTGAGAGACATAACTATAGACGCTAGTTTTTTAAGCACGTGGAACACGGAAAAACGTTGGGCGAATCAGAAAAAGCGTCATATGTTGCGCGGGTGGTTTTCGGTAAGCAGATTGGGCGAATTTGTATTTAGCGGTAGTTTAAACCTATAGGATCGTTTTGCTATCGAACGTAGGTAAGGAAAATTCAAAGCAAGTATATATTATGAACTTAGAGAGAAATAAGTTAGTCTTCTTTATATCGGCGAAATTACACGAAGAGACTCGCGTACGCTGTTTTGCGTTAACTATATATTTTAATAAGTAATGTAAAGAATAAGTAAATTCGCAGAAGTAACCGAAGTACGGGAACGCGATAATTATTAACACTAAAGTCATAAAGTTTCATAAACCGTAATAAGTAAATGAGTGGATGATCGGAGTAATAACAAACAATAAGAAGTAATAATACATATAAAGTTCCATTAATTCAATACGTTGTGGTAAATCACGGAAGAAGGCGAATTAGTTCGGATTAAAGTCGTCACGACGGTGTGAGATAGTCGAGCCGCACGCGACGCGAACTGTGTTAGATGCACTTAAGGTCAATAATCTTTGTGTCCAGAGTGTATAAGTATACGACATAATTATATGTATAACCAATATGTCAAGTGTAGTGTACATCTGTGATAAAGTGAATTAGTGCATTCTTAACCAGGATTAAACACGCAACAAACGGCTGCTAACGACTCACCGACCTGCAACATCTTCAGAACTACGCACTTCGGAAGGATTCTTCACGCAAGTAACGAATAAATGAACATTTGATTCTATATTGTTTGATAAATATATATTTGTATTCAATATAGTGACTCAATTTGTCAGAAAAGAACTCATTGCTATTTAATAATATTCTAATTGTAAGATAAAACGATCAAAGTCATATTAAGAAATTTTGTAATACATAAATGCAAAGGATTCATTAAAAGTTGATTGAATATTTTAATTTGTGTTTATTATTACTGCCGCCCTGAGATATAATCAAGAGTCGGCACACTGGAATAAGTGTTATAGACTATTACATAAATTATTAATATTATTATTGATCAAGGTAGTTTGTAATCTTATTTCTCACATGCTCGTAGGCCAACATAATTTGCAATTAAATAATTTAACTCTTTTATAAAGGCATATCAAGAAGTGTATTACATGATATTGAATCCCTGTATTGTCCATCAGCTGGTCTCTCTTTCGTCGTCAATTCCGCTTTGCACTTAACAACACCTCCAATGTTTGCACCATCACGTTACCTCGTGTTCGCTACATTCAGTGTCCCAATTAATTTCTCTTCCTGTTCTTAATGATACCCAACATAGGCCTACTCCTTTTTTGTCCCACTCTTCCAAACATCTTCCCGTATGTCACTATTGTTATGACGGTCGCCTTGATCGTCGTATGGTACAGTGTAAAACGAAATACAAGACACAAATTAAGTCACTAATCACCAGATTTAATTATCACCATTAAACAGTTTGTAATCAACCAAGATAGTCTCTTACAACAAATGAAATAAAATTTGTTCACAGGCAATAAAAATGTCAACTAATATAAAACACTATTGTATTGCAATTGTCCCGCACAATTATAAAACACGTAACACTTCCCCACAATACTTTGGACCGCACTGTGTAATTCGCCCGACAATAACTGGACTAAGCTCCGCTGAACTCTTGTATTTATACCCCGCTGAGATTCCAGCATATTCCGTAATACGTGTCTACTAGAAAACACTAGAACGTAATTGACTGCGGCCTTGAACACAGCGCGCGCGGACGGGTATGGTCTGGAAAAGACTCGTTGCGGACGCGTGACAAGTGTCACGTAATTGTCCTTTATCTCAAAGTAGCAGCAATATGTACGCACACAAACATTACAGCCGGGCTCCGCTGGAATAGCCGAGAAACACGTAGCAAGTTCTATAATGTCGTAACACTATGTTCCAGGAAATACGTTCCCACCTGTTGCATGTCCACAGAGGGCCTGTAACCTCCTCTCCTCTCTTCTTCTTCTTTCCTCAATATCCAGGTTACTATCCCTTATAAGGACCACGCTCCGAACAAAATATTTCACTAACGTCTTTCTCAGCAGTGTTGTCTAGCGTCCGGCTTAATAATCTTTACTTTATATTAAGTGTGTGTGCGCGCATGTGTAAACAATATGAAACAACAGTCTGTAAGTGTCTCTACCTCAAAATAAATGTAAACTGTTGTATAAACACAGTGCTGGATTTTAGGGCTAAGGCTCTAGGCCAAGTTTTCTGAGCCCCCCCGGCTGTCTGCAACTTCTGCTGCAGAAGTACTTGGAACATTGAAGTCAGCTTCTGATATACATTTAACTGCAGGGCTATCAATAGAAACTCGCAGTTTTAAAAAACTGATCTAGTTTTTGAGTTTTTTATTGTTTCCAAATGAGCTTCCTCTTTAATTTTCCTATCTTACGTTTGTAGGCTCCACTAGCTGTGTGAATGTTTATGTTCATGTTCATGATGAATACGTTTAGTGTACGGATTCAGTTCTATGTTCATAAAGTTTTCACACTAATAAGTATCAAAGCTACCACACACCACACACTAGCTAAAAACCTTCTTTACATTAAAAAAATAAAAAATAAAAACATAACCTCAAATCGCAAGCCGTTCAGTCACAACGTAGATAAACAATGATAACAAACAAGGATGGTACCACGGTCGTGTAAATTCGGGGGCAATATAGCGGACGTTCAAAATTCGCATGCGCAGATTAGTTTCCAAGGATGCCAACGTCTTAAAAATAAGCGCCTAATATTTAAATAAAAACTGTCTTCCATTTGTATTATTAACAAAAATTAATCATTTAATTTCAAAAAAGCATACTGAAATAAATAAAAATGCCTCCTACTTTTATAAAAATGCCCCCTCTGAGCCCAATCTGTAAACCCGGCACTGAATAGACACACACTGATGTGTGTGTGAAATTTAACACGAACAGCCAGATCGGCAACAACAAATATTTTACAAACTTGTATTAGGCGTATTGTAGATACGATCAAATGAATGCATGTCGGTACAACATAGTTGAGTTTTCATTACGCCTGTTATCACGGGGAAAGCTGTCCTGCACAATTGTAGACCTGAACATAAAAACCGTAATTTCGCAACAGCCAATCCTAATCCTTGCCTGTCAATCACTGATATTGAATTCAACTAGAATCGGTAAAAAAATACCACCATAAAATAATTGTTCGAAACAGTTGTCACCTCGCGGTGTGCAAATTAATTGTCTTTTAAAAACCGCTTACATTTCCAGTTTTGTTAGTTTTATTAGCAGCCATCTTAACATCAACTTTATCACTACTTATTGCCACACTGCTAAATACTTCGTTCTCGGCGAGGCCTTTCGGTGTCTCCACCGTCTTCAGGTTCTAAACGACCTTTTCCATAAAGGTGCTTAATTTCCATTTTCAACCACAATCTTTCACTTAATTTCTTTACTTTCTTCTGTACTTTTCCGCTGATTTTTATTTTAATTTCGGCGTATTTAGGTGTTATATTTTTGTGCATACACTGTTTATTAAACCATATTTCACTAAACGTTTCTTTTAATTTAACTTTAATTTTTAAATACTTAAACATTAATCTTACCTTATTCATCTTCTTTCTATCTTCCACACTTGCAACTCGCTTACATTTCCAGTTTTGTTAGTTTTATTAGCGGCCATCTTAACACCAACTTTGTCACTACTTATTGCCACAATGCTAGATACTTCGTTCGTGACGAGACCTTTCGGTGTCTCCACCATCTTCAGGTCTTAATCCACCTTGTATAAACGACCTGGTCGTTTAATACCTGAAGATGGTGGAGACACCGAAAGGCCTCGTCAAGAACGAAGTATTTAGCAGTGTGGCAATATATTGTTACGACTTCACAGAAAAATCTACGTGTTTATCGAACGTTCCAGAGAGATCCAGAATGTAAGCATGTGGCGTACGTGCTTGTAGACGCATTTGCGAGAGTCTTCTCGATGCCGCTAGATGTGCGGACTGTGTCAAGGCCGCAGTTAATTACGTAGTTCATACGGACGCTAAAACACAATTAGGAATCGTGTAGATTTTCGGCGACTACAAATACAATTACTCAGGGACGCTCAAGTCAGTATTAGTGCGATATATTTACGGAGCGGTTCGAGTTATTACTGTGTAGGTTCAAGTAGTTATTAGTGAAGTGTTGTGTTTATCAATCGGACGGTATAATTGTAATACAGTTGTGTTTAATTTTAGTGGACATTTTATTGCGTGTGAACAATTTTCATTTGATTTGTTGTAGAGATTGTGTTGTTAATTACGAACTGTTTAACTGTAAAAATTAAAGGTGTGATTAGTGACTTAACTGGTGTCTTGTATTTTTGTTTCCACTGTACCTACGACGATTGTAAAAAACGGTTCTACGGCAAAACGTTAGTTCATAATAACGGCATATCCAAGAGTATAAAAATTATATGATAATAACCATACAAAAAGCGTATGTTAATATTGTTTCAATATGATTGTTTAAATATAATAAATACAAATATTAAATGTAATATTCAAATAAAATGAATATGGTTGTATTAATTAAATAAATACTTGGTTTATTAGAATAGAACGTTTTTATTTTTCCGACAGCTGTTTCACTAGTTACGAGAGCTTCAGAGGTTAGATTTTAACACAGGGAATGAGGTGCATGTTGGGGGAGGAGTCAACATGGTGTATGAGAAAACGGGATACTGAAAAAACCCAAATGAATGGTTAGTATACAAAATTGTGTGTTCTCTTACAGTTTAGAACAAATTACTAGTCAACGTGGCATCCAAACTAATGCTAATACACATAAAGTATTGTTACGACAATTACGAATCGCTCTCGAACAGCTGAGAACAGTTTCTCGGCTAGCCGAGCAGGTGCAGTGTCTGTGTCAACGCTGCGCGGTCAAATAGCCTCTAGACTGTTCGAGTGCTTGCTAACTACGCAGATTATGCCGGAGTGAAAAATTATTCTGGAACACCTGCAGGCTAATACATGAGGCCTCTTTTATGCGCCGATTTATATCGTACGGTAACCTACGATATAAACTCGTACGTAAAGTAGAACAACAGAAACAAATGAGCCGTTTTGACAATGATTTGACAATATATCGTATTCTAAAACTGTGTCGAAAAGGAACTTGCCGTTAAAACTGTGAATGAGAAAGGTTTTAAAACGTTAGGTATTGAACAGAACGTACACAACACACACACACAGACTGTACTAGGAAGAAATGTAAAAGTACCGACATGGGTGACTGAACTTGCTAGTTAATAATAGCCAGAAGGACATTTAACTTATAGGTTGTTTACGAAAATGTGTACACGCGGTAGGGCAAGTGGGGTATAAAGAAGTTGTCTAGTCCTATTATTGTTGCTTCCGATCTGACGATGAGCTGTAGAGCTTGAAAGCGCTAATCGGAATAATTTTTCTATGTGCAACAGTGTTAATTCTGATTGCTAGGTGATTATAAATAAATAATTTACAGTCACCACATTAACAAACTACTGTATATTCAATTCCACTATAGTGTAGCATGTACAGAAAATCTGTAGGCCTATAATATAAACAAATTCTTAATTAATAGCATATTTATATAACATAAATCTAGTATATGTACAACAGATTTAAATTATTGATTTAATTAGTGTCGCCTAACACTTTGTAAAAACTAAGTAATATAAAATATAGTATGAGATAAAACTAAAAAAATAAAATAGATTTAATTTTTATCGCAAAATTAACATGTTCTACCAAATGCCGAGCAAACGTTTGATTAGCGTAATGATTACTTTAAATTAATTAATTCAAAATTCGTAATCTTGTCCCATCGTTTATAATAATATACTTTATTAAGTTATTAATTCTTTTCAACATTATTATTATTAATATTAGTGAGTATTTTAGAATGTTTTTGATTGTAACAAATTTACTAGATCGTCTACAAGAGGGGTTTCCAACCGGTGGTACGCGTACCACTCACTAGTGGTACGCGGAGGGATCCAGGACTAGGAAAAAGTATTTACTTATTTGAAGAGAAAAAAATCTCTTTGAAAAGAAAAAAAACAGAGTGGTTTTGGATGGGAACAAAAACCGAGTAACCAGGTCTTCATAAGCAAGCATTAAAGTCTTTAATACCGTTTGTGTCGAGCTACCTCTGTGAAAGTGGATTCGCTAAACTCGTTTATGTTACAAACAAATATAGGAACAGGATGTGTATTGAGTGTGGATTAAGGTTAAAAATAACATCAATAGAACCTGACATTAACTCTCTGGTACAAAATAAGCAGCAACAAGTTTCATATTAATTATTTACTTTTTAATAGGTTGTTATTTTTCAGTACTAACAAGAAAACCCGTAATGAAACTAATCAACTGTCTTTTGAAAAGACTTTTCACTTTATTTTAGCATAGAGCCAACATGAAATTCATTTTTAAAATCAGTTCCGATTTTGTAAATTCTATGTATTAGTTTAAATAATTATACATAACTAGGGATAATAAGATATACTATTCATAGTGTAATATCTTCGAATAAGTACACTGCAAGTAGGTTTATTTTCACCTGACCCCCTTTTCACAGAAATTATTCTGTATTTTCAGAAGTTTGTTTGAATTGTAATTGAGTGTATCGCTTACAATCATTGAAATGAAATACGTGCGTCAGGTGAAAATAAACCTACTTGCAGTGTATTTATTTAAAGATATTACAAGGTAGACCTGCAAGAAACTCAACGAGTTACTTACAAAGAAATATTTATGTTGTATCAAGTTTTTTTATTGAGAAAAACGCCAATAACTTTTCTTTAAGCTCCGGTGGTACTCGAAATGAACGCGGAAGACCAAAGTGGTATGCGGGTCCGGAAAGGTTGGGAACCACTGGTCTACAGAACGTTTTGTGAATATTTTTTCCTAATTTCTCGATTATTAATACCGGTCACTGGGTCTATATGACAAACTCTAACACACTGATTACGCTGGCATATTCAAGTGAGTTTGGATTCGAGGATCACCATTTGTTGAATCGCTAAGCAAACAACCAAAGCTAACCATACATATTAGGGAAATACTCGACCTAAACGAAACCAAAGACTCGACCAATAGTGACGTACGGGTAAACCCTTTACTCTGACTGCTTCATTCGTAATGTTTTTCTCGTTCGACGTTTCGCCCTTTAGAATCCAGGATCGTCGTCAGAAGCAAGATTTTAAAGATCGAAACGGCAAGCGAGAAAAATATTACGATCTAAGCAGTTCGAGTAGAGGATTTACCTGTAAAAAAAATCATCAATCGCTTAGAAGTTTAAAGAACAAGTAGTGACGTATGGATGTGAGGCCTGGATATTAAGTAATTCGGGTGAACAGCAGCTTAGATTTAAGCTGCAAAAGGCCTTTGGGCCTGAGTAAACTGAAGATTGGTTCTTGAGGATATAAACGAATTACGAACTGGATCAATTAATACAAAACAAAATACAATTAATACACGTGTCCTACTCTCACGTCCTCGAAGACATGTGTCGCCTAGCTCCTGGGTACATAGACTGCAATGGGTGTACGTGTACGTTATGTAGCAGACGAGAGAGCGTGAAAAGGCGAGTTTACGGCGCCTATAATTAACTGGAAGTTATCGGCTAAGGGAAGACCACAGTGGCGGTGAAGACGAAGAAGAGGAACTCTAGTACGGTGGATCCGGCAGAGGTGGCATCCCAGCTCTTAACGTAAAGGACTCCTCTTCAAGAGTTGGTAAAACTGCTGGCCTGCAGTTAGGTGTTGGGTCACCAAAGGCTAATCGAAGAAAGCCTTGGCTACAAATTACCTGGTTCTCCAAGTTGGGGGTTGTGCGATGGGCTGGTAACCCAATCACGTAAAAATCAATATACTCATAAGTCTCAAAGGACTAAGCCGGATGGATTTCAAGGTCGGACCAGGGTACTACAAGGCGTAAAGGATGACGACGACGACGACGACGATCAATTAATACACGGTGCTGACGAAGCTCGAGTTCATCAAGAGTAGAAGATTGGAATGGTTGCGTCGCGTAAGACGTATAGATGATAACAGAACAACTAAAAGAATCGCAGACTGAAAACCATTAAGCCTAACAATTATAGGAATACCAAGAGACAGATTGATTGATGACGTAGAGGATGATTTTAGAAGTATGAATGTGAGAGACTGGAGGAGGTTGTGTGGTGAAAAGTCGGAATAGAAAAAAAAATCATTAAACAGGCACGGGGTTGGCATACAGAAGAAGAAGAAGAAGAAGAAGAAGAAGAAGAAGAAGAAGAAGAAGAAGAAGAAGAAGAAGAAGAAGAAGAAGAAGAAGAAGAAGAAGAAGAAGAAGAAGAAGAATTACAGCTTACATAAATCACTTTCTAGATTTTTGTATACAATTAACCCGGTCATTTGTGTAAACTGTCTGCTATCCACTTTTTACTTACTGCTTCATCATTATCATCATCATCTTAATGTTACGACATAGGCCAGGTGCTGCCTGATCCACCTTCAAAGATTCTCCAGCCATCTCTTCGTGTGTCTACACACACACACTTGTGTCCTATAGGGTTATATTACCAGACTTGTTTGTACAGTCTTGAATCTGACATTCAGTGTTCTTTCCACCGTTGTTATAATCTGTTAGTCTTGCATGCAAGTTAAAAACTGGTAGTTCTTCTCTTACGGCCTAATAATTATTTACACGGGTAAGTTAAGAACACCTTTTAACTCCTCTTAAGAACGCCATTTTCGACCCCTGTATTTTACTGTCTTGTTTTTTGGTTGTTGCCCACAATATATAGGACAGTTGTTCATACTAACAGGACAGTACGGGGACCGTCATAACTTTGTATATCTACGTATCTTGTTTATAAAAATGCGGTTGATTGTCCCACAGATCGTCTGCAACTTACCTAACTTACCATAAATATCATAATTCTTATTGCAACTTTGTCGTGCTTAATTGGTGAACCAATGCTACCTGTCATGGTCCGGACGAAGCCTTTCAGTGTTTAGGACTTTATAATGTTGGAGACACTGAAAGGTATCGTCCGGAGCATGACAGGTAGCAGTTCAGCAAGTAAGCACGACAAAGCTGGAAATACAGATAACAAGAATAAATTACATTTGTTGGAATAATTCAAATAACAAGATGAATAATTCTCATCATACTTACTGCTTTAAATTTTGAATATGTCTACGTATTTCAACAAACTAAACAGAACCAGAACAGAAACAGAATTAAAATCGTTTCAGCAGATTTTTGTAAAGAAATTTCGTATTTTGCACAATGTACGTAGATTTACGTAATACTATTTTCCCAGGTAGTAACAGTAATTATTTCACGACCCATTTACATGCTTCAACATTTCCCCGGCGTTGCACCACGTAGAGACAGATACATAATGCATACACACTAAATGCAAAACTCACGGGGGAGTGAGTGTGTGAGTGAGTGCGAGGGGGTGAGCGGTTAGATACGAGGGACGCTGGGGGGGGGGGCAACTAATCCGTTCTGCAATGCAGCAATGCAGGTGTGTGTGTGTGTGTGTGTGTGTGTGTGTGTGTGTGTGTGTGTGTGTGTGTGTGTGTGTGTGTGTGTGTGTGTGTGTGTGTGTGTGTGTGTGTGTGTGTGTGTGTGTGTGTGTGTGTGTGTGTGTGTGTGTGTGTGTGTGTGTGTGTGTGTGTGTGTGTGTGTGTGTGTGTGTGTGTGTGTGTGTGTGTGTGTGTGTGTGTGTGTGTGTGTGTGTGTGGTTCTGTCAAAAAGGGCGAAATAAAATGTTCAGCTTAAAATACACATGAATCTGAATTTTTTTTGTGAACTGGAATTTCCATTATTTGGGTATTCCATTTTTGGAGCACTCGTAATTTTTTAATTCTTATGCTGAGAGTTGTTTTTCAATTCCATATTAATAGGTAACCGTTAATTCGCTATAAAAACAACATTTTAAATAAAAAACAATATTTTGTTGTAATATTGCTTTGAATATTGTGTCATGTTTTGTATTGATTTGTATTTGTTCAGGTATTAGGTATTTGTAAATATACAAACATAAAACACAAAACAAACTAGTACCTGAACAAATACAAATCAATACAAAACATGACACAATATTCAAAGCACTCAACATCGAAAATATACAAAATACAAATACGTATACCACAATCACACACAATAATACAACTTTAAAATACCAGAGACCAACAAACAACCTTAATAGCATCCAGCCAACACACAAATACTTCACCAGACGCAAGATCGCGAAGGCTGAAGATGAGAGCACAGGAGCTCACGAAACATGTTCCTAATAAGGAAAAAAAAGTATATCTTGAGGTAAATTTATTTATAAATATTAAATGTAATATATATGTGTGTGTGTGTGTGCACTAGTTTACATTGAAGACGTTTTTTCTTACTTGGAACATGTTTCGATCAACAGGCAATTTGATCAACATTAGCCACTTGTCTTTTTAAGTGTTGTCAAGTGTCTGTGTCCTAGTTAGTTGTTTTTGTTGGTTTATGGTTATAGTCATATTGGTGTAGTGGTGCACAGACATGGTGTAGGCCTATACTTACATTTGTTTTTAAGCGTTTCCAATTTTAGTGTTTCTAAAGCTGTGTAGTGTTTTGTATTGATTCGTATTTGTTTTTGTATTAGTTTATTTTTTGTTTTATGTTTATACGTCTGTAGGTTTTCCCACAAAGTACTAAACAATTCATAGAACAAAGGCGATACAGTAAACAATAGAATATTATGTCTAGTCAATGACGGAACGTTATCAAATTAATCACCATTTTACTGTTATCAATCACACCAATATTTCATCAATATTGACACGTTCATTACAAAACTGAGGATACCTTCTAGTGTCAAGCGACTTTCTAGGTTCCACTTTGCAGTTAAGTTGCATAATTAAGGAACTGACTGCTACAAACCTCTGGATTAAGCAGAAGAAGAAAAATAAGTCATGCAGTATACAAAGCCGTGACGCCAGATGTCTACGGTTACAGCGCTGGTAGATAGATTTATATCTACAAGGCAGTAGCACAGATAACTTCTTTATGTTGTATACTTGTAATTTTTATTTTCTGAAAAGAAAACGAACTGGTATTGTCGTCTCTATACTAATAATATATAAAGTTGTAAATTGTGTATTATAATTTAGTCAGTGTTGCTATTATAGAAAAAAAGAAACTTTTGTGTTTCGAGAAAGAAATCAAATGTAATTTCACCGCGGAAATGATTTTCTGTTCTTAGAAAAAGTCGTCGTAACTCGTGATGTAAAAGACTGATTACGTAGTCGAACAATAATGGCTTTGCTTTTGATATTTTATAATACATTTCTTTGGAAGATGTAATTTGAATAATACTTAATTCAAGCGGTAATCAAAGACGGTGCTATATCGTCGAGAGCTAAGACAAGATACTTGTTTTATATAATATACAACATGTTGTGTGTGTGTGTGTGTGTGTGTGTGTGTGTGTGTGTGTGTGTGTGTGTGTGTGTGTGTGTGTGTGTGTGTGTGTGTGTGTGTGTGTGTGTACATATATTCAAAAACGTGTTGTTGCTCTTCGTTTCGTGACAAGTAAATTATTTAATATAATACTAGCTTACATCCGAGATATTTTTTCTAGCTTGGAACACGTTACAAGTATCAGACAGTATTCTCATCGTCTGCCATTTTTGTTTCAAGTGTTGTTAAGTATCTGTTCCCTGGTTGGTTGCTGCTGTTGGTTTCTGGTGAGTTCTGGTTAATTACATTGTTGTTATTGTGAACAGATGTGGCGTATAAATTTGTTTTTACAGTGTTTCCGATGTTCAGTGTTTTAAAATTGAGTCCACTTTGTATTGATTTGTATTGGTATTAGTTTGATTGGGGGTTTTATGTGTGTGCATTTTATATATATCTTGTTTTGTACATGCTGGTAATATTTCTTACAGGGTTTCTACGTTATGAATAGTTCTTCAAATATTAGATACTTCTGGCTGTAAAATTTATTACTGTATTTTCACATTAATAATAAGTTAATAAATAACACAATAATAAATATTACTTGCAAATTATTTAATATTTCAAGAACTATTCATTGTGTGTGTGTGTGTGTGTGTGTGTGTGTGTGTGTGTGTGTGTGTGTGTGTGTGTGTGTGTGTGTGTGTGTGTGTGTGTGTGTGTGTGTGTGTGTGTGTGTGTGTGTGTGTGTGTGTGTGTGTGTGTGTGTGTGTGTGTGTGTGTGTGTGTGTGTGTGTGTGTGTGTGTGTGTGTGTGTGTGTGTGTGTGTGTGTGTGTGTGTGTGTGTGTATAGATAAACGATTTAACATACTTAGCCACACACTGTTTAAATAATAAACATGAGTGTCCAGACATTCAAAATGTCAAATTAATTAAAATCCGTATTAAAAACGTATAAAAAGATAACAAAGATAAACACAATAGTAATGACTACTAATTAAAGAACAAATTCAAATAAAAACAAAACAAGACGATTTATTTAAAATCACACATTTATTGGAATAAAAATAAAACATTAAATATTTAATAAATAAATAACTTAGTAAACATTAAAACGATCAAAAACATGAAACGAAATAAAATCGATTATCCGTTAACATATTGTAGTCGAAACATTCGATTACACTTCAAAAACCTCTGAAGACAGAATAATTTCAGTGAAACGTCCGTCAGCTGTAAATAAACCTACTTGCAGTTGTATTTATTTAAAGATATTACATTAAATATATGTAGTAAAATATGTTAATTGTAAAAATGGCCTGTCTTCATTTATTTACGATTATACAATGTTTTTTTTTACGTTGCTTGTAAAAAATCAATCGCTTATGATGAGACAGGCCGGTAGGTTCCTGAGATCAATCGCGTCCCTCAGGCGCTTTTAAATTGGAAACTACCGCTCTAAAATATTCAACTCTAGAAACTGCCTCTTACACCTATAACGATGGTCTTCTTCTTCTAATAGTTCCTATCTATAATAGTTTCTAGACTATTTTAACTGTCTGTACTGCTGCACGGAATAAGTCAGTTGTATTCATGCCAAACCAGGTCCTTGACCATTGGCAGGTCCATGCCAATTTCTCAGCCATGAGATTCTCGGTCGCCCAACTCCTCTCTTTCCAAGTACTTTTCCCTGTAGTATGGACTGCAATAAGTAAAACCTCTGTTCATTTGTCATGAGATGTCCCAAATACTGAAGCTTTCTTATCTTCACTGTGTTAATAACTTCTCTTTCTTTCCTCATCTTACTAAGAACTTCAAGATATGTGCTGTCCATGAACATGTATTCTATGGTAAAGCCACATTTCAAATGTTTCCAATTTTTTAGTTGTGGCTTCAGTCAAAGTCCAAGATTCTACACCGTAGAAAAGGACCAAGCATACGTAGCGGTGTAAAAGTCTCAGCTTTGTGTTTATTGTTAAATCGTGACTTTTAAAAATCCATTGAAATTAAGTAGCTAGTAAAGTAAATAAATATGACTCGTATAATTGAAAGAAAAATATACAAACAATGATAAGGGATATCACATAACCGTAAATTTAAAGAAACACCCACAGTGTTGTTGAGAAAGGAAAATCTCCCTATATTAACCTTCTACACGACTTATACTTCTCTATTATATTTTCTAAATTTAGTCTGTAACAGATGTTGTTTATTGTACAAATTTTCCTTCGTCAGTGCGTAGCGTAAAGTTAATAATATTTTGTCAGTGGATTAAGCGAGGCTCAGACTTACCGCGAATTGTCGGCGCAAATTTAGTCCTTTCTAAGAGAACAAACGTAAAAACGCGATTTATTTACCACTGTGTCAATAACAACACAGAATGCCGAGACAAATAAATGATATTTGTTGTCTTTGTGAGAGGTTGGATGCGCGCAATAGATATCGCCAGAACTGCGTAGTGTTTTCCTTGACAGCGGTCACAAGCGACATGCGACACAAGGAAAATTATTGACTACAAAGTTAAATGTCTGTTCGCTTTTACAAATGATTAGGGGGACACAGAATGTAAAAAACAATTTTTCAAATTTTCGTTTTTAGCGTGAATTAAAAGCTGAGAGTTTTTTTAATGCATTGATATGCAGCACTTGTTATTTTTAATAGACATTTGCATGGAAATATTCTTTTGAAAAATATATTGCACCATTTGACAGCTGCCGTCAATTGAAACTTCCATATTCAAACATGCATAACTTTTTGAATCACTCCATCAAATTTCATGATTCTTTTTTAAAAACTTACTACATTTCATGCGCTAAGGTTGGCAGCACTCAGCTGTTCAATTTCATCATTCAGCTGGCGATTGTAATAATGTTTGTAACCTCAAACAGTCAAGGTTTGTTTAGCCTTGTGCCAGGTTTTTTTTTAGCTCTCAATATGCCTCGATTTTTTAATAAAAGAAAACGTAAAGAAGTTGGTGGTAGCCCCAAAAGTATTGAAAACTTTTATTCGTCCGAATGCTCCAAACCCCCTACTCTAGGAAAACAAGATACTCCATCCGCCTAATCCAAAAAAATTCTCTAGTTCCGATTACAAAAAAAATATTTTAGGTAATGATAATGAAGTGTACAAATTTTTAAATTTAAATATATCGTCGCAAATTCTGGTTAAAGTATCTCTGTGAAGAAATTGTAAATTGAGTGGCTTAAAGGTTAGGAGCACAAATGTACATGTTCAAGTAGCAACACATCTAGAAATTTCCTGCTCTTTCTGCAATTTAGCAGAAAAATTGTATTGTGAAACCACCCGGAAATTTAAATAACAGAATCTAACTTGAATCTGTATGATATTAATATCAGGTTAGTTTATGCATTAAGGTGTATTAGTAAGGAACAGAGAGCGGGAAAGATGCTTTGTAGTATTTTGAATCTTCCTCAACCTCTCCATCCAAATTCAAAACGTATCATGACATTCTGGGTAAATAGGTATGCTAAAATTGTTGCCCAGAGAACTATGTCACAAGTTGTTGCCATAATGACTAAAATCAAACCAATTTTTAGAGATCTTGGTAATCCAGAATTATTGAAAAAATTAAAACACTCAAAACTCAACTTTCACGTTTTTAGTTTTTTTCGATTACCGGAAGTATGGTTTTCAATACATGAGGAACATTTTCTCACCAACCACTAAACCAATCATTGTAAAATTTGCACACAACATTCACAGCATGTGAGTGTATGTACTGAGTTTTTTCTGTCATGGTAAATGCAAATTTACGTATTACAAAAAATAGTTTTCATAAAAATTTATCAACTTTTAAAAGTTGGATGGCAAACAATTTTTTTTTGCATTGTCTGTGCTATATTTTTCAACAAAAAACTCAGCTATTGTAAAAAGGTCTACAGAAACTGCTGTGAAAATTTCAAAAAAATTGGGTAAGTAGTTTTTTAAAAAATGTTCCTTAGTGGAAGATAGGGATTCCGTGTCACCTTAAATAAACTGCAACGAACTGCCTACTCTGGAATTAAAATTGATCTATTTTTACTTAGAGATACATAAACTGAAAAACATTTTACTGCTTGGGTCGGTGCCCTTTATTAAGGAAGCTTATTAGTATAAACAATATTCATGGAATGCCGGACGGATTTTAAAGAACTATACAAAGATATTCCCTCCCAGACTGTAAAAGAAATGAAGATTTTAGAGTAGAAATAAATACCAAATCTCTGCAAAGGAATCTAATAAGAAGACATAGCGCGAACGCTTAGACCTCGTTCCAAGTAACAGACTATCAGTAGCAACTTTGGGATAACAGCCTACTGGTATATCTTGGTAGACAAAGGAGGAGATAGGTTACGGTACAGGCTAAGGACTAATATTTGGAGTAAAGTTGACGATGTTAACACTATTATACTTTTTTATTAAGATGTCAGCTTTACAAATGTCATCACACAGGCCCAAACACCACAGCGAATACGTTTAAACACAAACTCTGCAAAGTAAATACAAATCAATAATCGAGTCGCAACAATATAATGGTTTCTCTCTTCTGTGTTCTCGTTTAATACACGTTGTAATTTAATTTTCAAAATAGTGAGTTATATAAGAGTATTTCTTTAATCGATCTAAATCACTATTTCTAATGAAATTAAAACTGAGAGAATTGAAGGGAAGACTAAGTCTATGAGATATTAAAGGCAGAGTAGAAGCCACGTGAAGTATTCGGTTGTTGGTGGTGTTAGGATCGAAGCCGCGAATTCTGAGGTCAAGCTCTCGTAGTACCAACGACGTATTCTGAGAAGAGAACACGAAAAGGAAATAAACTGGCGGCATGAATAGACTATATTACGCCAATATTCAGCTCACAAATATAAAAGTATATTTTGACCTAATCAACTAAATCTATACGTAGCCTGTCACTAGTAAGGTCTGATGGTATCCTAAGGTCAAAAACTTGGACCTTGAGCGTAAATATGCTGACAATCACACAAAGAAAATAATAAAGAACAACAACGAAACAGTTAGTAATGGTAATCTGTAGAGAAATGAAGCAACATGGAAACAACACAGTTTAAAAACGATGATCAGTTTTGTCAGATCTTCTTAAAGAGTTTCATTGTCGTGTCACATTAAAAGAATGTCGGGTGAAAGGCCAATGAAGAATACTTTTTAGTGGAAAAATGGATTGTAAAGGGAAGAAAGAAAGACTAAGAAGAAGAAGAAGATGGTTTCAGACTGTGGACAAAGATTTGAAGAAAATTTAAATTACTAATTGATTGAACATCCCTGGTGAACGCTGGTATTAAGTTATCACGAGAAGGATATTTGAAAATGCTGTTGTTTGCTGACGACATGCCTGTACTTCAAAATACAGAGTCTCATTTGAAAAATCCGTTTTCTAGCTTCGTCAGATTTTGCAAACAATACAAAATAAAAATCTTCACTATAAAAACAAAGGTAATGGCATTTTGTAGCGGCAAGGCAAGGCGCCAATAAGAACAAAAAGTAAAATGATGTTTAGTAACTATAATATTGTAATATTGATGTTAAGTTAGATAAGTTCCAGGCGATGTGTGGGAAAATCAAAAGTATTTTTAGAAACAAGGTACGCAGGATACAAAACTGAAGTTCTACAAAGTTCTTGCGGTCCCTGTAATTTTCTTTGGTGTGAATTATGGGCAACAACCAAGAAACAAGACAGTAAAATACAGGCCTTGGAAAAAATGGCGTTCTTAAGAGGAGTTAAAAGGTGTTCTAAACTTGACCGTATAAAGAATGAGGCCTTAAGAGTAGAGTTACAACTTTTTAACTCGAATGAAAATTAAAAGATTACAAACAACGGATGAAAGAAACTTACAAAGAATGTCAATGATTTACCTTATTGAAACTGTCCAGTGACTTCAAATTGTAAATTTATGACGCGTTTCGAGTCATATGACCCTTCATCAGATATTATCACTCACAAGGAGATCATCAAATGTTAAAATTCACAAAAACACAAAACACACATATGTACAATAATAAAACCTATACAAGCGTCCGACACAGTGCACTGCGTGTGGCCCACTGGACTCTGTATGGGTGGTGGGAATCCGCATGTATAGTAACATCAGTGGTGGTAGGCTTTCTATATAAGCCTACCACCCATATTCGCAAAAATTAGCAGCATATAATAGTTTCGTACACAGGGTTTTGAGTGTTCCCCTTGACGCTAACGATTTTAATGATGAATTAAATACAATTAAACATATTGCTGCTGCTAATGGTTATGATTGCCGGATGGTGGATAACATTCTTAGGAAACACAAGGCTAAGAAATCAAAGCAAATAAATAATATAAAAACCAAAAATAAGTACATCTCAACCACATACACGGAGATAATGCCCAAAATTCTAACGTCTGTTTTTAATAGCCTTGGTTTCACCACCATTTTTAAAACCAATAATAGCCTTTGGAATTCGGTTCGCCAGGCTGTTCACACACAACTAGAGTCAAGGACGGGTGTATATAAATTGATTTGTAACGATTGTGAATGTTTCTATCTTGGTCAAACGGAGAGACTTTTATTAAAAGGTTTCGGGAACACACTCCACATAATTTCATCAATAAAGGTGTTTCTATAGATAATATAAAATCTAATTTCACAAGACATTTAATTACATGCAACCATTCGTACACGAATTTTAATACGAATTTAATACCCTTACATTATTGTAGTAAGGGTCGTTATATAGATGCATGGGAAGAATTTGAAATTTATAGTGGACATAATAACCCAGTTACTCATGATGGCATACTTAACGATAAATTAAATTTCAAATCAAACCCGCTGTATGACACCGCGCTACAATCGATTATGAGATAACACACGGCGTGACACGCGTTTGCTCAGAGTCCAGTGGTCCACACGCAGTGCACTGTGTCGGACGCTTGTATAGGTTTTATTATTGTACATATGTGTGTTTTGTGTTTTTGTGAATGTTAATATTTGACGATCTCCTTGTGAGTGATAATATCTGATGAAGGGTCATATGACTCGAAACGCGTCATAAATTTACAATTTGAAGTCACTGGACGGTTTCAATAAGGTAAATCATTACTATATAAAGTGACTTGGACCGTATAAAATAATGTTTAAAAGAATGTCAGATTGCAGACTGGTCAAACAAACCTAGAAGTATAAACCTACAGGAGACAGGTGCGTGTGTAGATCAAGGAAGAGGATCTTTGAAGGCGGAACAGGCAGCACCTTGCCTATGATGTGAAGATGATGATGATTATGACTGAACATGATGGGATGTAGATAAGAACGGAGATGAATGGCTGATGCATACGTCTGACCTTATGTAATTTATTCACCACGTCATTGTTTGTAACGTAAGCCACACTATAGGGCCAAATAGTCAGAATCACTCACACCATCTACAACAATCTTTGCTAGTACATGATAAGCTCCATGGCAGCAATCGCCTTAATCTTCAATGTGGAGATCTGTTATCAAAAATCCTTGCAGTATCGCTCCAGTGAGTGTACAGCTATCTGCAAACTGCATTCCGAGTTTGGTAGATTGTCTGGTTGCCAGCATACAACAACTTGTCAACTGTAGAGTGACCGATAATTGGCAGTACTCCGGAAATTTCATCTTCCGATTATGTATGACTCTGTCTAAATATCAATTATAAAGGTGAAAGTGACAAACCCGTGTCGTACTCCACAATTGATGAAGGCCACACTAGAATTTGTTCTCCGTTTTCCTGTCTCAATTAAGATCTTGTTTTCCACATAAAGACTTTGTATGGGTCCAATAAGGTGTTGCGGAATACCTTTCTTTGGCCACAGCCTGTCCATATTCACTCCATCACATGCCTTTCCAAAATACGAATGTTATTTATAAAATTAAAAAATATATATTAAATTGTTTTGGTAAGAAATGAAAATGTCTAGTTTAGGCGAGTTACGAAAAGTTTTGAACAAATTTTACTGTCTGTTTTTTTTTAGGACGTAAACGCGTCAAGTTTCTGACCTGTATTAAATTTAAAAGGTGCAGACAGTGGGGCAGGTGTTGATGCCGCGACTGCGTCTGGAGGACACCATCAGCTGTTTACGACGACACTGCAGTCTTGATTTAATTTCCGTTGTGAGCGCATTATGTATTCGATATAACGAGCAATAACTACAGGAACTTTAGTACCTCCCTCCCAGCGTCACGAAAACACCCTTCGCTTTTGACAACGGCTAATCAATTGTCTCTACTTTACAGCGAGTTTATTACCGCGTGTTTTGAAATAACGTTTAAATGCTCAAACTTAATTAACAATTTTCACTAAAATGCGACTTACATATTTATAAAACACAACGTTCACCGATGCTATCAGACAATAGCATTTCATATGTTGGTTGTGTATGAGTGTGTTCAATGTAATAATTAGAATGTACAAAAAAAATAGGGTGTTCATTTTAAAAGGCAACCCGAGTATGAGGTTGTTTATGTAGAATTTTACAACGCCTGCACAACGTTGACAAATGTTTTGATACAAATCCAATGATTTCTAAGAAGTGTTGACAGACACTAATTTTGTCAAATTACTAAAGGCATCTCGTTCTTATTTTGAATAACTTTTCTGAGAGTTATATATCAATTGTCTACCCGTTTATGGAGGAAATGAACTATAACAGAACTAGAAATAAATTCCACGCTAGAACCGTTTCCAAAACTGAAAAGCCTACTGAAAGTAGCAGTGAATGGATTAATTTAGTTTTCAAATGATTCTGCGAGGTGAACAGTCAATTGAATTAACTTATGTGACAAGTATCTGTTAGCGGTTAGCGTGATAGTATAAAGTGATAGTCATAATAGCATTGCTTAATCATCATCACCCGTGGCTCTACAACCTTTGGTGGGTCTTGGCCTGCTCCAAGAGATGTTCCATTCTTCCCTACTGCGTGCCCCTGGCATTCCAATTTTTTTATGTTCAGCTTTCTGAGGTCCTCCTCTATCTGGTCTTTGAATCCACTTCGGGGTCTTCCCCTTTTTCTACTAACCATTGGTTCCTGGTAGAAAATATGTTTCGTAGGCTGTTTAGCATTCCTTAATAGTTTGCTTAATAGCATTCCTTTAATAACATTGCTTCACACAGCCTTCTACAAGCATTTAAAAATTTTGATTTCTATTTTTCCCTACTGGTGCCCTTTAAGGTAAAATACAAATGTTTAGAGTAAATATTACATTTAAGTTGAGTTAAATTCGTTTCAATCTAATATCAGACACTGATTTTTACAGTTTTTAATATTTATATTTGTTGTGGGCCCTGGCGTCTTAAAATTTTTAGATTTCCAAAAGTAAATTCTATATTAAGAGTTAGTATAAAATTCTGTTTTGTCTGGTATCCTGGTATCCGACACGAATTTTTACGTTATTTTAAAATTCTGATACACGTTTTAAACTCTCATGTCTATATTCAGAAATTTTAAAATTTCCAAACGTAAACATTATATTCAGGTTGTGGTTAAAACCTGCTTCAATTTGATGATACCTCGCGTAGATATATGCAGCTTACATAAAATTTCGCCTCTCACAGTTTTATGTCTAACCCCCTCCAATGTTTGGGTGGATCACTCTCAGAAGGAACAGGGCTTTCTGAGTTTAAAATATGGACATGCATATTGTAATTAAACGGGTTACTATATTTTATTTAATTATATGAAGATGTGTGGAAGCACCACTGTTGGATTCCAATTTGGAATACAACGTTTACAAGTATGTGACTGTATGTACTGGGGTTCAATACAGTCTCACTTTGGGTTGCGTCAGTGACGAAAAGTTTCTCTGCGTTTTTTAATGATTTATTTATTAATGAATATATCCTTTGATTGTGACCGATGAAACCTTCGGAAAATAGATTATTCAGCAAACAAAATTAGAATTATGTTCCTTGAATTTATAATCATACTACTATATAGACTTAACTTAGTTTTCAGTGGTTGTGTAATATTAGCGATATGTATGGAGTATTGACTGAATATAAGGGGTATTTGTGTCAACCCTAGTCACTCGATGGTAGAAAATTCCATTCAAATTTTGTACTAAACACAAGCTAGTTCAGCAATCTCCCGTCCCACCAGCTGCAAACTTTGAGCGCTGTTCCTTGTAATAAGCGTACTTATAGGTTAGTTATTCATTGAGTTTGAATCAATCTTTTTGTAAATTATTCCAACCACTACATATAGTATTTATTCTGCAATAACTTCAAACGTTATTTCATACAATAAAGATACTTTATTTATTTTCTTTATTACTTTACAGTCCACGTTATCTCAAAAAACAATAATACGATCCAATCGATCACCCAGAAATATATCGATTATTAATTACTCAAAATCTATAAACATATACACATGAAAATAATAAATAATTCTTATCCCAGGGTTCGTAAAGTTCTTGGAACCATTAGTAAGGCCAGGTAAAATGCATAATTAAGGTTGCTCAATTTACAAAAATAAAATTATTTACGCTAAATACAGTGAAATTAAAATAGGTTGTTTTTTTACCAATCCGACGAAAACTTCGACTGGCGGTGGACGTTTGTAAACAGTTGCCAAAAATCAGCTTATCTCGTCTTCATCCAGTGAAACTGCTCTGGTTTTCAATAAAATTGATGGTGGCGTGTACTGGTAAACCCTCAGGAAATCTTCGGACTTTTGTTCTTCTTTTGTGCTCTTAACAATTCTCGGTCCCGGTGAAACGAAATTAGGATCCCAGCTTCTTCTGCTGCCAATGAAGGTTATTTCTGCCAAACTGAGTCTTCTGGTATTTTCAATAATTCCGTTAGTTCAGGCTTTAATTCTTTTTACTGATCTTCGGTTTATAGAAGGAATTGGTTTTATACCGAATCCAGCGGAATTATTTGGTGAATGAGGTGAGAGGCTTTCAATTCTTTTTAACTGTATTCATTTACAATTTGGAAGGTTATTTAAATTTTATTACTCATTAGCATTAAATTATCATTATTTTTCAAAAAGGGTTTTTCAATTTTGAGTCATATTTCTTCTAGATTTATTCATATTTTTTAAATATATCGGTCCATCTCAACCTAATAGCTTGTAACAATCAGAACGAATTCATTCAAATCAACAACTTCTGTACATTTCAGTTGCCTTAACAACCACGTTTTCTATATATCCTTGAGCCGGCATTATAGAATATTACTACTCTTTTCCAATAAAATACTCCATGCTTGGATTAATATGAAATCACCTAAAATTCTCCCCTAACCTTCCTTCTTAAACAGTAACTGTTTTACCAGATTTTCGTTGGACTGGGTTTCTTAAAAAGGTATTAATTTCCTTTCACTAATATGGAATTTAGGCCTATAGATTTTCTTACAACCGTTATAACATTATTTGGTTCTTTAACTTAATTTTCTTTTACCTGACCTACTGTACAATTAATTATTGGTTAAATGGTTAATTATATTAATTTTAATTTACTGGTGGTTACTTTTTTACATTAATTAACTGGTTCTGGAACCCTTCATTAATTTATAATATAATTGTCAGAACTACTTGTTAAACATGAAACACTGGTCACCCTCCTGGCCCAGTTTATAAACATTAATTAAAACAACAGTATTATTCCACTTTATACAATACTTAGAACTTAGTATAGTGCCTAACATTGGTAACTATACTTGATTGTATAAAGACAAATCTAATATAAATATAAACATAATTATTGATGAAGTATTACTATTAAGCAACATCAGTTCATTTTTAGCATTTTCAAAATACAACATAAATACTCTGTAGACCTTAACATGTTACAGTACAAAAACATTTTATTACATTCAATCATTCATTGGTCTGGTTCTTTTATATTTAACATTAGTCCTTGCCTCTTTTGACTTGAGGTACTTCTCAAACACATTAACTATTGAACAACCTTAATTCAGGGTATGGTCCTTGACCATGTTTCATTCAATTTTTATGTAACGTTGGGGGACCTCAACTCTGTTACGTTACAATATCAAGTTTTACGAAAATCGGTTGATGCTTTAAACAGTTATCTTGAGTCATATCCCAATTTGGCAAATGAATAGATAAACAAAAATAACACTGCTGCACACCACTATAAATAGAAATTACCGATTAGCGCTTTCAAGGTCCACAGCTCATCATCACAATTCATATTTCCGATCTGGTGATGAGCTGTAAACATTGAAAGCGCTAATCGGTAATTTCTATTTATAGTGGTGTGCAACAGTGTTATTTATGTTTGTGATTATAACCACTAACATAATTTTATTAATTAAATTATTAGATAGCAGTCAGAAAAATACCAAACTGTCGAGTTAATTAAACAAACTTGCTTTTATCGTTTAATAAAATTAATTAATTAATTAATTAACTGTTTTATTATATTATATGATGTAAACAAAAATGTTCAGAGCTATAAATAAAAATTGATAAAAATTTTTGTAGCCAATGCAAACTGCGATCAGTCTTTTGGGACAGCATGCATTACAGTTGAGTGGACTGTATAAATTATGAACGACTGCAATTACTTTTAAAAGTTTCCTACACATACACATAGGATTATGTGGAAATATAAATCCCAATATAGATTTGTTCAGCAATCAATAAATACCGGTTGTTTTGTTGTTGGTTCGTTTGTCGGTGGGTATTCAAACAAACGCCCGAATAGTAAAAACAGACCGACCGTTGTAGGTTCCCTTGAGAAAAAAAGGTTTACTGGTGCGGTGTTGTTACGTGGAAACTGTTTTTGCAATCAAACGGCTTCTGATGGCGACGTCGCTGCACTCCCTTTGTGTGTGTGTGTGTGTGTGTGTGTGTGTGTGTGTGTGTGTGTGTGTGTGTGTGTGTGTGTGGGTGTGTGTGTGTGTGTGTGTGTGTGTGTGTGTGTGTGTGTGTGTGTGTGTGTGTGTGTGTGTGTGTGTGTGTGTGTGTGTGTGTGTGTGTGTGTGTGTGTGTGTGTGTGTGTGTGTGTGTGTGTGTGTGTGTGTGTGTGTGTGTGTGTGTGTGTGTGTGTGTGTGTGTGTGTGTGTGTGTGTGTGTGTGTGTGTGTGTTCGGGCAATGGACAGTCGGATGCAGACGAATTCAATTAAAGTCTGTCTCTGCACAGACTTGCGACTTTATTAAAAATACTATCAATTTCAATTATTAAAATTTAGTTTACACACACACACACACACACACACACACACACACACACATATATATATATACATATTCAAACACTTTTTGATATAGTCTATTTCTTGATGCATATGTAATTTATTTAATATTAATAATTTCTTTACCTTAAGATGTTTTTCCCTTATTTGGAACATGTTGAGTGTATCATGTTGTTCCCATCCTCAGCCTTCTTAATTTTTTTATCTTGTTGAGTACTTGTGTTTTGGTTGGTTGTTTTTATGTTTTCCTGTTGGTTTTTGGGATTTTAAACTCGTATTATTGTGTGTGATTGTGGTGTATATATTAGCTTTTTGAGTACTTTCGATGTTGAGTGCTTTGAAACTTGAACAAATCCAAATCAGTACAAAACATGACACAATTTTAAAAAAAGTTCAACATCGAAAATACTCAAAAAGCTAATATATACACCACAATCACACACAATAATACCACTTTAAAATACTAAAAACCAACAGGAAACCATAACAACAAGCAACCAAAACACAAATACTCAACAAGATACAAATTTAAGAAGGCTTATGGTGGGTACAATACAATTCCCGAAACATGTTCCAAAGAAGGGAAAAAACAACTTGAGATAAAGAAATTATAAATACTAAATTAAAAATATTAAATAAATTGTGCGCGCGCGCGCACTGCACTTGCATAAATAAATTTGAATAGGGTGACTTAATACATTTATTGGTTATTCCTTTTTATTATATAAAATACATATAGTTTGTATGTGAAAATTATGGATTCGAAGATATATAAATTTTGAAACATTTATACTTATTAACAAGCAAATTAAAAACCGTCTTTATTTCTTATATACGTCTTTATATTTTACAAAAGAGTTTTTATAATTTCACTTCCCTAGATTTGCTGGGTTAAGTTAGAACAGAGATCAACTAAGAAACGACGACATAAGGAAAGACCTGAAGTTACAGTCGGTACTGGAGAGATTAAAAGCTAATAGCGAACCAAAAGCCAAACGTAACCAAGAGAAGCAACCAACCAGGACACAGATATTTTACAAGACTTAAAAACATGACCGAAGATGAGCAAACTGGTTGAGGCTCAAAACATGTCGCAAATACGGAAAAACTTCTTTTTAGAAAACTAATATTATATTGTTACGACGGCCTACTGATCGTCGTATGGTACAGTTGAAAACAAAATACAAGACACCAATTAAGTCATTAATCACCAGCTTTAATTATCACAATTTATTAGAGAGTTTGTAATCAACAAGATAGTCTCTTAAAACAAATCAAGTTAAAATTGTTCACACCCTATAAAAATGTCAACTAATATAAAACACAATTGTATTACAATTGTCCCGCACAATTATAAAATACATAACACTTCGCCACAATACTTAAAACCGCACTGTGTAACCGACAGAAACTGAATTAAGCGCCGCTGACTGTCTATATTTATACCCTGCTGAAATACCAGAATATACCATACTACGCGTCAAGAACGCTACACTAGAACGTAATTGATTGCGGCCTTGACACAGTGCGCGCGGCTGACGACGTCTAGAAAGTCTCGCTAACGCATGTTGAGATCACGTACGCGCACAAACTTTACAGCCGGATTCCACTGGAACATCCGAGAAACACGTAAATGTTTTGTAATGGTGTAACACTTTTTCCGCATTACGTAACAATATTAAGTAAAAATGTTTAATGTTTGAAATGGTTTATCGTAATGAAAATAGGAATTAAAACGGTTTTTAACGCATTTTTCAGTAGAAAACTGTGACAATACACTATCATGATTTATTTGCTCAAAACTGAATTATATTACTGGCGGAAAAAGAAACAACTATTGCAGGGACTTTGCCGAATCGATATAAATATTTTTGCAGCGCTTTTTTAAGTCGTCGGTTAGTTAAAATACGGTTTTATAAAACGAAACTGGGGCAAACTACAAACTTTTACTGGCGTTTTCATTACTGTCGAGTGTTAGCGACGTTGGAATTTTGCCGAACGTTGTAAATTAAATATCAAACGAGCTACTAACTACTACGTAAACCAAACCAGGTCAACAAAGTTTGAAAATTTTGTGAAAATAAATACACTAATAGTTACAACGCCAGACTAAAATGTGAATAGTATTGTCTGATAAAATTCTGTCCAGCACTTCTGACACGATCACAGTTTAAACTTATGTAGAAATCTTTTAACGTTTATTAAATATAATTTTTTTTTATTTAACTTCATTGCAACTATTACAAACTATTTAGAAATTGTTTTCTAATACATAAGTTAACAGTGTGTACGATAAGCTCCCATTGGAGCATTCCTCAGTACAGTTACACTTTGTTGATGTGCGGAGAATGACGTCACATATTGCAACGAGAAGCCTATTGAACAACCCAGAACATTCTCCACTCTTCTCCTCGCCAGTGTGGCAGGTGTTGCCTTAGTCAAGGCCGCGTTCAAGTTTGTTCTAGACTCTTCAAGAAGCCACTTGAAATACGCATTAGCGTCAGCATTACGTGGCGTGCTAGTGAGGATGGAAGATTTTTCTAGAAGGCGTGTGGTACCTATAAAAAGCCATAGCAGCCGGCTTATGAGTTCAGTTTCGTGAGCGATTTTCCTAAGTGCGGATCGAGTGTTTGTCGAAGTATGGTGTGAAGTGTGATTGTGACATAAATTCTGTGGAACTCGATTATTTGACATCATTATTGCTTGTGGGCAAATCTAACAGGAATTACTGTACGAATTGATTACGAATTAATAATTGTGATAATTAAATCTGTTGATTAGTGACTTCATTCGTGTCTTGCATTTCGTTTTCCACTGTACCATGCGACGATCAGTTAGAACGTCGTAACAATATTTAGTTCACTACTTCAAATGGTTTCTGTCTTTGCAATCGCCGATAGAGTCCAGAATTATCAACCAGTTTTAGAACTTCAATGTTTACGTGTTCATGAAGTATTCTTTCAGATTTATCCGCAACCCGTTTAATCTCGTCTGCAACCGTAGGCATTTTCAGGTTACGATGGATGTCATCATTTCTTGCGTACCATGGTGCAGCAACAATACTGCGAAGAACCTTATTTCGAAAAGTCTGAATTATTTTAATATTAGATTTCTTAGTACAAACCCAAATCTGTACACCGTACACACAAACTGGTTTCATAACTTGTTTCTATAACAACAGCTTGTTATGCAGAGACAGCTCGGAGTGTCTTGCCTTGGGGGGGGGGGAGTATATGAGGTCGAGCCGGCTTCATACAAGAGAAAAAACAAGTTAAGACTAATCAACATTCCTATCTTTAAAGTGGCTCTGAAATCAATCCCATTAAAGTGAACTGTAACAAAACACTAAAAATACGCGTTAATGAAACATCGTTAAAACATACTTATCGATTGAACTGATTCTCCTATATTTCATACTTGAAATGTATACTCTCCTAATGTTGTGTAATAAACCAGTTTGTATTTTTAACCCTTTGAGGACCGGCATTTTTTTCACTGGTACCTTGCGAAAAGAGCCAGGCTGTTTTTGTAGCGGCTGTGATTTTTCTTCAGCCTCTTCCACATATGAAATATACTTGGATACAATTATAAAGGCATAATTTAGGAATACCCTTATACTATATAGGAATACCCTTACACCTATATTACACTATATAGTATATTAATTACTTTGTTAATTAGAATATTAATACAATATTAAAATGAAAATGTGCTATTTGGACGATAAAATTATATTCAACTCACTCCTCGTCTTACAAAAAAAAATGTCTAGCGCTCCAAACTGTCATAGTTGATTCCCTTATATATTATTCTGACTGTGTACAAAAAAAACTGAATACATTGTCTACAACAGAAGGAAAGATAATAGCATAAATTTATGTACTATACGCGGCAAAATACGCGGAGTCTGTAGCGCAAAACGTAAACACTCACGCAACACCAAAGTTTAAATCAACTTTTCAAAATTAGTAGACAATTTTAAAATAAAAACACTTAGAAAACCACACTAAATAAATATTAGCATTACTCCTAAATAAATATAGTATTCCGTGACGATTCCCGGTCATTTTCCCGAATGACGAAATACCCGAAATCATTTTGCCCGAATGCTTTTTACCCGAATCCATTTTACGGAACACCTTCGGATAACCATGTCGAGAATTCATTGTAAAATTATATTTATCGTTTCAAAATTAAGTGTAAAAATGGCACAAACAATCGATAAAATAACTGTACTTGATTACTATATATATCTTTGCTCGAGACAAAATAATGGAAAGGTATATTGAACTGTCGGAGACTTCGAGCAGGATAGTGCCGAGCAAGAGCTATAACCGTTGACGCCAATGATGGTGCAGAAGTAATCGTGCTGAAAGGTACTATTCAGTCACCCCACTAATATCCCCCCCCCCAACCAACAGGAATGTCAATCGGAAATCGGAAAGTTTACAATCAAAAGAAAGGTACCTATTTATCAAGTGTTAGTGACAGAGTTTTGAGCCAACTTCCAGACCGAGAAAATTTTAAGATATCAATCAGAAAGCAACGTAGAAGGCAATTCTGATTCCTGTTTGCTTTAATTTTTTATAAACAAAAAAGGATTATATTAATCAAATAAATTTTATTCTGGAAAAAGACGTTCCGATGAATGGATTCGCGAGAAGGAGGCAAAATAATGTCGGGTATCTCGTCATTCGGGAAAATGTCCATTCGGAAAAGTGGATTCGGGTACGTGTTCGGGTACCTTCCGTGTCAATTATAGACTTGCAAGACATGGTCCTGTTCCTTCACGTGATTCTGTCCTATCGTGGATGAATTCTTTTATTTCCATCGACCCACACGGCAAGAGAAACAATGTAGACGTTGCGGACAGTCTTGAACAGGAAGCTGCTGATCTCAAGACTTGGGGAGATTTACGGGGGGAGGGCTTGCGAGGTCTGCTGACGTAGCTCTCTGCTAGACTAACCTCTCTGTGGTTACCTAAAGGACAAATTTTACAGAAACAGACCACAAACAATTCAAGAACTGGAGGACAAAATACGAGAGATGAGACGTGTTTAAGGGGGCTCGTGGGGAACAGGACTTATAAAGCGCCCTGCTAAACATCTACAAGATGTACTTTTTAAATATTAAGGTATGAGGAGCATACTGCAGGGCCGGATTTAGAGTTAGTGGGCTGAACACGTGGTATGGGCCCTTCCTACTACCGCCGGGTGTCCTGGGGAATGGAATACTGAGAAGGTGGTGTCCTTCTCAAGGAAAATTTCGAAAAATTTGTCTTCCAGAACTGCAAATAAAATAATTGTTATGTGTACAAATTAAATAGGGATACATTGTTTTTTGTAAACTTCAATACTATGTTAATCAATTTAATGGTTTCAAGGAATATCAACGTGCAACGGGATTCTGAAAACTATGAAAGTATTAATAAAAGATTGCACTCGATTTTGTATTACTCTTAAAAAAACCCTTCAAAGACCCTCAAACAGACTAAAAATGTAGGAAAAACAAAACTGATTTCCAAAGGAAAGTGACACAACGGCATTTTAATTATCACAAATTAAGCATAGTTTCAAAAAGATCATAGAAGTGATAAGGTATATTTACATTTTACTAATCTGTAAGTAAATCATAATTTTTCTGCGTCATAAAAATATTGTAGTAGACTGCTTTCGTTAGGATTTGATTTGATTTGTTGCCACTCGTCTACACTTAGCATTAATAGATTTAGGCCTACGTATGACGTCTTCATAAGATAACTCTATCAGGCTCATAAGATATAAAAAGTTCAGCCCATCTTCTGACATGGTTGTCCAGAGCCTATTTTTATGCAAATAATTTTTATACAAGATGACTGTTCCATCCAAGTGCACTAGAATATTAAGAAATTTTCAGGATCAGAATAACTGATACAAAGCCATCAAATTCTATCTCAGAAAGAGAAGGGTGAGAGCGAATCTCTGCGCCCAAAAACAAGGGCCTTTTGGTTAAGGTATGGTAACACTGACGTAAGAGTCTCTGGTCATCCTGGTTGTGAAACAGGCCAGTAACCTGTTCATGTAAAACTTTATTTGTGGTGCGGGCCCCTAGGCTGCAGCCTAAGTAGCCCGTGCTTAAATCCGGCACTGAGTATGACGAATAAACGGCAACTTAAATATTTTATTTGTTTTTTTTATTTACATGGTATTTTCCATCTCCCCTTTGTAGACCTCTGAAAATCGTCAGGTAGTGTTGCCGGACCTTATTAATAATTAAAATAATTACTAAATAATAAATATCTTTTACATTTTAATTCTAGCTCTAACGCTGACCTAAACGTTACTTTAGCCTCCAAGATCACTGGTCACTGTTACGTCCAAAGTGACATCAATTCCGGTTTTCACACATCATGATAAATAATTCACTGCACATGTATAACGCTACAAAATTAATTAACGATTCACAGTTTTAATGCATGAAAATGGAACGTTTCAATATTGCATACCACAACAATTAACTAACAAGGCAGCTTCAAAAAATATCAAAATATTTTATAAAAACAACAATCGCGCGCTATTATTTTGTGGTTTCGCTTATACTAAATATTTCAAATAAATAATCTGATAATATTTTATAACAAACGGATTTATTAGATTGCAAAAATAGATTTCAACTTAACAAATTTATTAAATTTGTTTTGATCAATTATGAAATTATTTTTCATGTTATTTTTTAAAATAAAAATATTCCCTGACAGATCTGTTTTCACGTGCATTTAATATCACAACTTATTCAAAGAGTGACATCGACCAATTACTTGCACAGATATATTAATTTTATGAATTATTAGGAAAATACAGACCATGTGATTTTAATTTACATGCTAATTTAATTCATTTTATAGTAAATTGTTATTAAATAGTATAGTAAGTAGTATTACAATTTACAATTGTTTGTAAATTGTTATTAATAACAGAAACAATTTTTTATTATACAAAAAAAATATTTTTTGATACAATTTATTTTACACTGTTTCGGCAATATTCTGTACCGCTAACTTCAGAAATACGGAAAGATGAAATTAATAAAGTTTAAAAATAGTTGTTAATGTATGTTGTTTAATATTTAGTGTATGTTTTAAAAGTATATAAAATTAATAAGAAAAATGTATATAAGAAAATAATAAGTTACAGAATAGGCAAATAGAATGGTATGAGTATGTTGCCAGAATGAACCAGAATTTTTTGGCGAAGACGGTGCTGGATATTGGAAAACAAATAAAACGTAAAAGAGGAAGAGCAAGGAATTACTGGCACAGACGATAGGAGTGTAAAACGAAGAAAAACATTGGTTGAACAAAGAGGAATGGATAATAAATAGGGACGGGTGGAAAAAAACAAATAAGGGATTCAAATTAGATGAGATAGATGCCGTAGAACAACAGGAAATTAAGCGAATACGAAGGTAAAAAATTTACAGTTTAATTATAATTTGCAGATGCCTGCGAAAATAAACTTTTTGTAAACTATTTCTACAGCTGGCGTCATAATTATTGAAATTAAGATTCGGCTATTGGGTTGTGTACTACTATAGTTATTATGCTGACAGATACTGTAATCAGACGTTTTGCCCTTAACTCTGGCGGCCATCTTCAGAGATCAACGGTTTTTTAATACGACTGACACGGTGTCCCTCAGTGACCACAGTACTGCGGCAAAGGAAATCTGTCTTAAAAATTGTAGGTAGGTAGCTTCGTATTGTTTTTAGTACTGGTTTCAAATATGATCTTCAATAAGTTTTTTGCGATAAAAAGGTATTCAAGTTTTAAAAAATGACGCAACGCAAAGTGAGATTTTCATTAAATAATAAAGATTTATTAATACGAAATGTTGGCAAATGAATTAAACTTAAAATCTACTTTAAAAGAATTTAAAACTAGATTTTAATAAAAGTTAAACAAAATTAAAAGATTATAAATTACTATAAGTCTTTATGGTACCTTTTTTGCTAATTTTCAAAGATCCTATTTGTACTTTTCCTCGTACGAACGTCAAATAAATCGTCAAAGAAATTTAAGAGGCTGTTTACTTTTAGTAAACAGCCACTTCACTAGTCCGTATTAAGGCGATGCAAACAATCTACATCACAGTTGTTGTCCTCTCTGTCTGTGAAACAAACTAGGACAAAATTGAATGAACTGCACACAAAGAACCGGACCTGTGGCAGTAATAATAATGTTCCGCTTGGGAAGAAGAAATGGTCGGACTGTCGGTGCTACCGTAATGCGGAGCAAAACGGGGACAAAGTATTGACTGAGGTTATACACACACACATTTCTAACTAGAACGTATAATACACACGTAATATTTATTACCGCTGATGGGAATTGTACACCAGGTAACTTTAATTTGATTCAACTCTAATTAAACGTTCGTCTGACAATCGATTTTCGTTTCTCATAATTAAAGCGGTCCCTCTGATTACACGTATGTTTAAAAAAACATTTTTAATTATCTTAAAAAACGTCTATGTTCTGCCAAATCAGGTACAAAGACACACAGCAGGACTTATGTCACGAGAAAAAATGCAATTTTTATTAACTACTGGTATCAAGGCCACGATTTTGATACCTCCAATGCAGTTTTCAAACGATGGTATTTGTCAACTAATAATGTTGGTAGAAATGTATTCCCTGGTTTTTGAGTGGTCTACTAAAAGAAATTGTTATACGAATTAGAGGAAAATTTCAAAATATCTTAACAACATCTCTCGAAAATTTATGACAGCGTATTCATGTTCAACAGAGTATACAGTACATTATAAATAACGGTTTTGTCCCAATAACTGTACCCACACTCATTTTCGATATTTTGATTATACAATTATTGGCATCGATATATAGTGAATATCCCGTATATTTTTGTTAAATAATAGAAATTGTGAAAATTTATTTGCGAATACGTTATAAAATAGTTGGTTGACGATTGCAACCGTGTTTCATTATCATACTTTTTACAAAAATGTTTCTAGCAATAATATAATTCCAATGTGTGCCTGCGACGCGAAAAGTTGGTGTTGTTAGGTTGACACGTAAACTAAAATTACAATTGGAAACCAAAATACCAATATACCTTTAACAAAATACTCGCTTTTCTGTAAAATCCACGTAAAGAAAACCAGCTCGATTAAGGCCCCTGTTGCCTTTTGCTATACATGTCTGCCTTTTTGTAACAGAACTCGTCTTCCAGCAGTAGTCGGTTTTTCAACAATACTCGGTTTTTGTGCATCACAGAAAAGCAACCAACTCGAAGTAAGGCGGGACGCTACACATCTCTCCAAATTTTTGTGTTTCGCATAAAATTTGCTTTCAGTGAAGTTTTCGAGACTTTACTGAATAACATAAAAGAATATTGACCACCTAAGGAATAAAAAATCTTGTTTTAAATTGTTAATATGTTGTTTTTTTTTATATTACTGTTCAGAAATAATTTTATTTTTTTTGCATTTTTCACTCAATTGATACCTTAAGCTTTCAGGGCCGGCGTCGTAATTGTGGTTAAGCCTAACGGAGATGTGTCAGGAAGAGTGTAAGTCCCTCAGACACTGAAGGCGGCCTCCAGTGGCGAGGTTGAAACGTGTGGAATTAACAACATAACACCACGCCCTGTATTTTTCACTTTTAATTTTCCGTTTTTGTTTTTGTTCTTATGTTCTTTTGTTTGTTTGTTCTATGTGTTTTATTTGTTATGTTCTTTGTTTTTACTGTTTCTCTATTTCAAGCATTGTGTAGGCATATTAAACGTCAATTTTTTCTAACCATGGCTTGTATTTCTTTGAACAATAAGCTAAAAAGCAAAAACCATTATCACGTAACCTCACAAATGAAAACAACACGTATTTTCGCTTCACATTAAAAAGATAGACTAATTTTTACAATTAGTACACTTCTTGTACTGGCTCTACACACTACATTAACACACAAATACACACACAGGCATAACTCTACCTCCAGAGTGTCTCCATCTTCTTCGCTTCCGGCCCGCACTGGCGTGCATCTCCTCACATCATTCCTTTTAGCTGAAAGGGGTTTCCCCGGATCAGCCTGAGTGTTGTCCTCCGGGACAAGTCTCAAACATCTCAAAAAAATTACACCTGACGTTAGCATTTTTATTGTTTTAAATTTTAAATCTCTGTAATTGGCCGATTTCCTTTGAGAAACTGGCTTGACCCAAAACATTGGAAAAACTAAATTGTTGAATTAACAGACAGGTATCGAAGTTTTAAAACACTTCTTCTTCCTCTCCTTCTCCTCCTCCTCCTCCTCCTCCTCCTCCTCCTCCTCCTCCTCTTCTTCTTCTTCTTCTTCTTCTTCTTCTTCTTCTTCTTCTTCTTCTTCTTCTTCTTCTTCTTCTTCTTCTTCTTCACATCGTAGAATATCGATACAATCGCAATTATTCAAAACGTCGGAAATGTAGTGCGTGTCGGATATTGGGACAGTTCTGAAACTGATTGCCTAGCTTTTGATATTTAATATTACTTTCTTTTTTTATAAAAAAAAGAGTGCTAATAAAGGAAATTTTTACACAAATTAGAGGAAAATTAAAATATATCTTATCATCACTCGAAAATTTATGAAAGCGTATTCCGTTCACCAGGGTAAACAATATATTAGAAACAATAGTATATAATTGTTTTTATCCGCCTTGTGACTTCTGCTTTCAATTTATATTACACGTTGCGGAACATGTGTTACACCATCAGATTATTGCGTTAAGACCTTAATCTGGTTATACCTTCAGGGTTGTTAGCATCAAAATACAATTATTTAAAAACATCTACACATAACACTACATTACTATTTAAAGGCACGCGTATTGTCTGTTGCGCACATTACCAACGTTATTCGATTCTTCAAGCGAGTTTTCAAATAATTTTATTTTAATGCTAACTACCTCAAAAGAGCGATAATTTGATGACGAAACTTTTGTTCCGAAACGCGTAATAGACACTGAAAGCAAAAGACACAAAAGCCCTCTGCTATTCAACCTGGTGTAAAGAAAAATGTAAAAAAATTAATTCAAAAAATGTAAAGAAATTATGAGTAAATATAGAATAGGATACTGGAATATGAAGATAATAACAATAACAGAATTATGCTACGCAGACGATTTAATAATTATAGGAGAAACAGAAAAACAGTTACAGAATAACATAAAGGTATTTAATGAAGAACTAAGAAAGAAAAACATGAAGATTAATATACAGAAGACTAAAACTATGGTAATAGGACATTCAGAAGAGAAACACAGTATAAAACGTGATGGAAAATATTTAGAACAAGTAAAATGTTATAAATATCTGGGAGTAGTGATTAACAGCAAAGGGAATTTGGAGGAAGAAATAAATGAAAGAGTAGCGAAAACAGGAAGATTATTCAATAGTATTAAATCAAGTTTCCTGGGTAAAAAAGAAACACCCACTAGGATAAAAACAGAAATAGTCAGAAGAATCATGAAGCCAGTATTAACTTACGGAAGCGAAACATGGACAACAAATGAGAGAATAAAAAGCAAGATAACTAGTATTGAAATGAGGTATCTTCGAAAAATAGAAGGGAAGACAAAAAAAAAGAATAGAATTCGAAATGAAATATTTAGGAAAAAGTTAGGTATTGTTCCTGTAGCAATAACAGTAGAACAGGCACAACTTAGATGGCTGGGACATGTAATGAGGATGGGGGAGGAAAGACTGGTAAAGCAAGTGTTTGAATCCAGAGAAACAGGTAAAAGAAAGAGAGGACGACCGAGAAAGCTCTGGAAGGATGAAACCCGCACAGCTGCAGAAAGAAGAGGAGTAAAATGGGAGAAAATAAAGGAGCTCGTAGGAGACAGAAAGAAATGGAGGGATATGTGGAAAAAGACGACCTCAGAGGACTCAAATCCAACATTGCTTTACACCGAAAGGTAGAAAAGCTAAGGATTAAGTAAGTAAGTAAGTAAGCAAGCAAAAGACACAAGACATATAAATGTAATTAATTAATATTTTGAAAATTAGTGACTTGCATACAAAAATGGAAATAAAATCTGAGTAAAACAAAAAAATGTAACAACTAATCAGTTAAAAGCAATACATGGTTGCTTTTATTTTTAGAACTTACAAGGTAAGGTAATTTTTTGTAAATTGTTTTGGCAGCAATTAATTCGTTTTAAAAATAACAGATTTATTTTACTAAACTATGTTTCACTGTTTTGTTTATAATATAATTGTTACAGTTAATAAAATCGATTACAAACGTGAGGTCATAATGGTTCCACGCGAGTGCTCTGTTTGTTTCATGTGACCATTTTAGGGTTAAAAAAATAATTGCCAGTTTACCTCTCAGATTATTATCCAGTCTGTCAACACAAAGCATCATATTAATAACAGCTATTAGAATATACATATTTCGCACTACAGTATCTAAACGACATACTTTGTGATTAAAATTACACTGTTAACTCTGCTGATAGACATTTTCCACATTTTTTAGTGTAGAGAGTATCAATGAATTATTCATGAATAATTTTGTAACGTGAATATATTTTCATTACAACAACAGTTTTATTTTCTTTTTCTTTTTGTTTCTTCTGGCAAAGCGTTTTGAATTAAATATTAAACAAGCTTTCAGTAATTTGCATCAGTTATTGGTACTCACAAAGGCGGCTGGAAATGTTGTATTACTTATTTAATATTTTAAAAGGCGTTTTTGTGTCGGCAATACCCTCTCGGACAAATGTGCACCGTAATTATTCGTTTATTTATTATGCTCGTAAAATTGTTAAGCTTTTACGTTTTGCGAGGCTGTGTTTAAGTCGTTACTTGATAATCGTGCTGTTAATTAATAATCGTATTTGTAGTCTACGACTATGTCAGGGGGTCGTGAACCTACGGCACGTGTGCCAAGAGTGGCCACACTGAAGTACTTCAAGTATGTAATATAAAATCATTACAAGTGAATACATTTAAAGTGCGGATTAAAAGTAATTAAGCATAGGGGAAGCCATCGATAATACCTATCTAATCACGATTACGATAATATCTAATCTCATCAGCTATAATCTGTAAGAGATAATCGTTTATAATTGAAATGTCTATCTAATCATGGTTAAGTAATGAAATATTACCTCTTTGTTGTCGTCCATTACCTGTCGTCGATTGCACATCTTATCAGAAGTTTAATTAAGAAAGTTGTGTTAGTGGTTGTAATCACAAACAGAATTATCACTGTTGCACAGCACTATAGAAAAATTATTCCGATTAGAGCTTTCAAGCTTCTCAGCTCATCATCAGAACGGAAAAAATATTTGTGATTATAACCACTAACACAACTTTCTTAATTAAAAGTAATGGAATATGTTTAAGTGTTTAAATTAAATATCTATAATAGGCTTAGTGCATTTTAGGTACTTACACTACGTCCAATTTAAAGTGACTAAGTGCACATCTGACAGTGAGCAGTTAACCATGAAGAAATAACAATAACAATCGGTACTGTCCCAATAACGTACCGGCTCTAATTTTCGATATTTCGATTATGCGATTATTGGCATCGATATGTAGCGACTATAGCATGTAATTTTATTTGGATAATAGAAATCGTGAAAATTTATCTGTGTGTGTTACAAAATTTTTTGTTAACGATTGCAATCGTGTTTCATTGTCATATTTTTTACGAAAAATGTTTCTAGCAATAATGTAACTTCGATGTGTGCCTGTGACTCCAAAAGTTGGCGTTGTTCATTCAACATGCAAACTGAAATTACACATGGAAACCAATATGCCTTTAAAATAATTCTTGCTTTTATGAAATTCTCGTAAAAAAACAACTCGAAGTAAGGGCCACAGCTTGCCTATCACTATACGAGTCTCCTTTCTTATGCCAGAACTCTTTTTTCACAAATACTTGGTGTTTGTACAGATCACTGAAAAAGCAACCAATTCGAAGGAAGGCGGGATATCAAACAAAATTTGCTTACAGTGAAGTTTTCGAAATTTTATTGAATAACTTAAAATAATATTGACCACCTAGCGGATAACAGATCTTATTTTCATTTGTTAATACGTTGTTACATTTTGTTTTAATCTTACTATTCATAAGTAATTGTATTTTTACTTTACATTTTCTGTTGTTGTAGTATGTGTTGGAAATACGATATGTTCTTTTTTTAATGTTTCTCTCTTTCGAGCACTGTGTGGACACATTAAATGTCATATTTTTCTCATCCATGGCTTTTATTTCTTTAAGCAGAAAGCTGAAAACCGAAAGCCATTATTACTTAACCACACAAATAAAAACAACACGTATTTTCCACTTTACATTAAGAAATAGAATAAAGCGTACATCAGTACACTTCTTCTTCTTCACATCGTAGTATATCGATACAATCGCTAATTCAAAACATCTAAAATGTAGTGGGTCAGTAACCGACAATCTTATTGGCGTGAATGTCGCGTCAGTTAAAACTGTTAATGGCAACAGTCGATTTTACAGAAACCATTAAACTTAAATCAGAATAATAACTTTAGTATAAGTTGTACTTATACTAATTGAAAAACTACTATGCTTATACTAAGTTTTAAGGGGAAAACACACTTATTATAAGTATCACTTTTGTATTTTATCAAGTTAAAAAATGTTAATGAAATAGCGCATCATATAATTTGAGCTTGCTATCGAAAAAAACATTGATTTCTTTCATTTTGGTCTGACTTTCCTTGTGTAATTTCAAACGGTTTGCACATTTATACAGACTGACCAATCTCACACATCTGTAGGCTATACCTACACCCCCCAAGAAAACCGTGTTACCTGCAACAACTTTTGTGCAGGTTTTGTGAAACAACTTAATAAACATTAATAAAAACGATTTTAATTTACGTAACGACTAACGTATGCGCAATATATTTTAACCTTTTAGTACATTCAGATACAAAACATCTGTGTTAACATACGAATGTGAATGTCTTAAGAATTGTGCGATTTGAACTAACATATATTTTAATTTTATTTTAAATGTTTTTAGCGTAAATAAAAAGAGCAAAATTGAATTTTTGAAGTCACCTCTGCGGAAAAGTATTAAACGTGGGACATCACCAACATGATACTGATAAAACATATACGATACAAAGACGCAATAGTGAATATCAGTGAAAATTTAAAAATTTATAAACATAAAACGCGAGCAAACTAATACCAGAACAAATACAAATCAACACAACACACGACATTCAAAATACGTAACATTGGAAACACTCAAAAAACAAATATATAGGTCCTATACCACACCCACACACAATAAAACCAATTCAAATTACCAAAACCCAACAGGAAGCCAGAGATTCCAAAATATTCCAAAAATATTCCAAAAATAAAAAAATTAGATATACGAGGGTGGGAAAAATATTTAATTAATTTATTAATTCCCGAAATTATAAATAATTTATAAAATTTATTTATAAATTAAATAAATATATATTAACATTTATTATATTATATTTAATGTAATTTAATTTAACATTAAATTTAACATGTTCCAGGAAACAACAGTATATCGTGATTGTAAAACAGCAATAAATATAAATTTATATATATGTATGTGTGTGTGTGCGCGCGAGCTTGTGTTCACATTTTCTCAAATTATTGTTGTATTATTTTATAATAAGTTATTATTAACAATAATAAAACTTTTCGTACAAGAATATATTTTTTATTATTTTTTGAATATTACACTGTTTCAATAGTGTTTAACTATCATCATAATATTTAACTATACAGATTTGTATAGTTAAATTGGTTTTGGCACTGGACAGGACGAGCTGGAGGGCTCTCTCGAAAAGGTTGACAACCGACATGTAGAAGAGGATGACTATAAGAAGAAGATATTTTGGAAAAATAATAAATGCCAAAACGTAATATACAATCAGTTTTAATATATAAATCTTACTCGTATTTTAATTATAAAAATATAGATATAAGTACAAACAGCAATTTTCCTGTTGATATAAGTACTCGTGTGTGTGTGAGTGTGTGCACTTATCAAGTGATAATGAATTATATCAATATTGCAGAATTCTGTAAAACAATAATAATTACTCATATAGGGTATAACGTTCATATAGGATATAATAACTCACATAGGCTAACGTTCTACACATAGCCCACAAACGCGTTCCTTTGGCGACTGTAATCATGTTTCACGATCCGTATCTCTTACGCAAGTCTTGGAAATCAGTTGGGACGTAAATTCTGATACACCAATACACAAAAATGCACAACACTGAACTCGAGTAACCGTCCTACACATTAATGCGTTGTTTCTCATTACGAGCAACAGTGATTCGAATGAACACTGCCCATTGAATGTGTTGTTTAGGCGTCGTAATTACCAAACTGCTATGCGGGCGGTAAGGCCGTGGTCTTCGATTTTCTTCTGCATTGGGAAACATGTTGGTTCGTACAGATATTTCGGCCTTGCCTCTAGAGCCCATCTTCAGTATCAAAGGACGTATACGCACTGACGGACAGCCACAGTCTTTGCCACACAGTACTGTGGTGTACTGACGGATCAGTGCGTATACGTCCTTTGTCACTGTAGATGGTCTCTAGAGGCGAGACCAAAACGTCTCCACGAGTCAACATCTTCCGTAAAGTAGAAGCAAAATGGAAGACCACGGCCTTACCGCCCGCATAGCAGTTTTGGTAAATAGTGCCCGTTCATTTTATGCCTACTTTATTTATAAAAATACACATTTAAATTCGACGAAACCGAAACGTCGAAGCATGATAATGTTTTTAGGCTTTTGACTATAATGTGCATAAACTGCAGACTCTCCTGTTCAGCGATGTTCTATGTTGATATTTACTATATAACAAACATTATCATGTTAAAACGACAGAGGCCGAAGATTTCTAGACTGTGGGGAATCGAAAATGTGGAAAACATATAGTGTTAACATCACCTGGAGCGTTACATTTTTCGATGACGTTACACATTTTAGATCACGCATTTTGTGGAATGACCCCCAGCCTAAAAACATTATCATGTTAATATTAATTTCCATAATGTAACCGTGTTCAGATGTAACAAATTGGTTTTACGTATCGAAAAATGACAAACACGTGCTTGCACGTGCAGTGTAGATTCAATAATATTAATTAGCTCAGTTAATTAGTCTGCGATGAGTTTATCATTTAGTAAGATGAACATTTACGTGGGTAAGTACGCCCGCGCGCGCGCGCGACGTAATTATCACAAACATACTTAACACCTTAATCAAGCGGTAATGCGTTTGTTATTACACTTGGCTATATTCAGTATTAAAAATAAAATAAATTACACGACTAAAATTATATACTTAATTATTTACTATTATAAATAATAATAATTTATACTTACTATAATATTATTCGATATCGTTTGTGTTTATTTTAGTGGTCTGTTTGCGCTAGATATGCACCTTTGATTATACATTATCAGAGACTGTATAATCCATTAAGATATAACAAAATACTGCTTCAATTTTCTATTGTATTGTATTTATTCTTCATAGCCTAAAGGTACCATACACACGATTTGCAATAAAAATTTTATTACTCACATTCTTAAAAACGATCGATTTCGGTCACAGACCATCGTCAGGTCATAAAGTTTCCCGAGTTCTCCACGTAAGGGAACTACGTTTCCCGAGTTTTCTACTTTGGACAACGACGTACGTATCACGTTCATTAATCAATGTCTACGAATTCGTTTTTGTAAATAGTGGCTGTTTTACGATATTGTGACCGCAAGTGTGCTGTATATGACCTGACGATGGTCTGTGACCGAAATCGATCGTTTTCAAGAACGTGAGAAATAAAAATTTTATTGCATATCGTATGTATGGTACCTTTAGGCTATGAACAATAAATACAATACAATAGAAAATTGAGATTATAGGTACCATTAGTAAGCAATAAGTGTGTTTATGTTATAAATACATCACATTATCATTAAAATACTGCTTATAAAAACATAATAAGTTGATTGTAGTTATCATTGTCTTTTTTTTTTTTTTGTTAATGTTTTGGGGGCTCGGCATCTAAGGACTTTAGACCAACGTCGTCTACCAGGAGCTCGACGGGATGATTTCTTCTTCTCACCTACATTTTAGTTGACTCAACGAGACTGAAAACTCGTACTCATTAAGGCGTGAAACGACATTTGCAAAGCCTATACAGTAATCGTGCTGCTTTTAGGAAGGACAGAGTTCGCTAAATATTTGTCTCTAATCTCTGTTTGTCTCTAAATTTTTGTCTCTAAACTCTAATCTCTAATTTGTCTCTAATATCTGTCGCTAAATATTTGTTTCCGAGGTCTTGTTTTGGGTTACCTTTTTCTACGTCTCTCTCTGCCTGAGTTCTGCAAAATAATAATGATTTTTTATTATTTTTTTCAAGTGCATTATTAACTCGTTGGGTTTCCTGCAGGTCTCCAATGTAATAACTTCAAATAAATACACCGATTATTGTTACCTGACGAACGTTCAGCCAAATGATACTAGCTGATTGAATCTTTAATCCCGAGCCCCGCATCGAGAGACAATTTGTTCGTGTTTCGTTATTCTTCTGATAATACACTATGTTCCTATAATAAATATATTTTGTGTATATTCTTCTGTCGTCCAACATATGCCTCGTAAGTATTTTCTCTCTAATCAAACTTCTAATAACATTCGTGCATTTGGATTTCTAGGTTTATTTATTTGAAACGTTGCAAACATTTTATTGTAGCCGATATTGCCCAATCGTATTCATGATACTCATATTATTCATTATTCATTTGTAAGTAACTCGTTGAGTTTCCTGCAGGTCTCCCGTGTAATATCTTCAAATAATTACACTGCAAGTAGGTTTATTTTCACCTGACGTACGATTCACACAAATTGTTCTGCATCTTCAGAGGTTTGTTTTAGTTGTAACTGAATGTTTCGCTTACAATACAGTTAACGGATAATCGCTTTGCTTCTATTCTATTTTCAATTGTTGTAACGTTAATGTAGTCAGCTATTTATTAAATATTTAAAATGTTAAATTTTATTATTCTAATAAATGTATGATTTTAAATAAATCGTATTGTTTTGTTTTTATTTGAATTTGTTCTTTAATTAGCAGATCATTGTGTTTGTAAATATTAAGAGTTTTGCAGATATTCATTTTGTTACCTTTTTGTACGTTCTTAATTAATTTGACATTTTGAATGTCCGAAAATGTATCTTTATTATTTAAACAGTGTGTGGTTCAATTACGTAGATTTGTAAATATTAGGTTTCAAAAACGCATTGCGATGTTGAATGAATCTCTCGGACTGATATTTTTCGTCTGGCCTACGTAAAAATGTATTGCAATCTGGACATATTTTTTCAAGTGTTACAGATTTAGAAGAGATAAGATGGCACTGGAAATGGAGCACGGGGACTTGACGCCCGAGGGCGTAGTTGATATTATGGTTTCAGGCAAGGAGGAATGGGATCGCATTCCTGCATTTATTCAGTGGTTCCTTTCAGAAAAGAAAATACAGGCCCAACTAGCACCCAACGGTCAGTAGGAGATAAGAGACTGATAAGGGCGCAATAGGCTCCGTCCGAAAATAATAAGCTAATGTTCCGGGATGGATATGAATTCATGAATGAGAGGTGGAGTTTTTGGTAAGTGAGAGTCCCACACTCCCAGGGGACAGGCGGTTTCCTTTGACGGTGCACAAAGATTTTCCACATCTTAAAAAAACATTATTATTATTATTATTATTATTATTATTATTACTAATGTTAATAAACGAGCAGGAGAGTCGAGCTAGGTGGACGGCGAGGCTGATTGGGAACCTCCCTGAATGGGTGGACAGAACGCACGGCGAGGTAGATTATTACCTTACTCAATTCCTGACAGGGCATGGTTATTTCTGTGCATACCTGCGAAGGATGGGTAAGATGGAGGATCCGTCGTGCGTGTATGGCGACTCAGACTCTGATGACGCTCATCATACTTTTTTCGAGTGTCAACGGTGGGCGCTGGAGAGGCGAGGACTCGAATACGAGATTGGCCCCATGACGCCTGATACATCATAGGCGTCATGCTCAACAGCAAAGAGAACTGGGACATGGTTGTGACCTTCGTGAGGATGGTCCTGCGGCAAAAGAAGCCTGAACTGGACCGTGTCACAGGTCGATGATATAGATAAAGCTGTAGAAGCCTAGTAGGCGCAATACGAGGTGCCACCCTGAAGCCATACGAATAGTTGTCCCTGCCTGTAAAGTGGAGGTTTTTTAGTGGGTGCGAGTCCCACACACCGGGAGACCAGTCGGGTGTCTCCTGATGGTGCATAATGCATTTTTCCTCCCCCGCAAAAAAAAAAAATTAATAAACGTACATATTGTAGTCTCAGCAAATTCAAAAAAACACTGTGCGAAATGAAAGTAATACAAAGTAAAGACAGTAACTTGCTGGATAAGCCGATTCTTATCGTGATACGGCCTTATACGATACAAGGAACAATCATACACAAGAAATTTATAACCGTAATGAACACTAAAAAGAGAGCTACCATATAGAAGCATAAATAAATAAATAAATACAGTGTGTGTATTCGTCTGCAGTATTTTAATAAAAATTTTTAATCTATGTATTTGTTTTACTTTATTTTTCTTTTTGCCAATGTACGTTTTGTTCGTTCATTTTGTTCGACAGCGGCAGAGTTAGTAATTTTCTTTTATTTTTAAATTTAATAATGCCTGTTTGTTTTATTTTATTTCTTCACGCCCATTTATTTTGTTTTATTATTTGTTTTGTAATTTAAATTTAAGTTTTAATCGTAAACCATGAATGAAATCACTCTGATGCGGTTCAATAAAATGTCTCAACAAAAAGTACATTAACAAAGAAAGAGAATTTAATAAAACAAATCATGCAATAAAACTATACATATAATCAAATTATATTACTTCTGCAAGTCGCTGATATTATTTTAATTAGCCTCACGTATGTTTCACTGGCAGATTCAGTATCTTCAAAGGTTGTATTGAATTTATAATTATAATACGAATATACAATTGATTTATAACCTCTGAAGATACTGAATCTGCCAGTGAAACACACGTCAGGATAGTTAAAATAATGTCAGCAACTTGCAGAAGTAATATAATTTGATAATATATAATAATAATAATAAAGAATACTGCAAGAAACTAGTGGAATTACTTATAAATTATATACAATGAATAGTTCTTGAAATATTAACTACTTCTGGAAGTAAAATTTATTATTGTATTTTTACCTGAGGTAGTTTCACTGATTATATCAGTATCATCAGAGGTTTATAAATGAATTTACTTGTAGATTGCAAAAGTAGTTAATATTTGAAGAACTATTAATAATATAGACATCGTGCAAAAAATATTGAAGAGTTACGTACTAAATACACACTGGTATTTAGTACGCGCGCGCGCATATATATACAGGGTGTCCCGGGAGGAGAGGGAAATAATTTGAGAAATGGTTCTATAGTGTAAAAGAAGAAAAAAAGTCATATAAACATATGTCCGGAAAAGTTTTGTAAGCGAGTTACGGCTAGCAAAAATTTCGCCCGGGTTTCGGTTCCCCCGGGTAAATGAAGACTTTCTGAAATTCTGGGAAGGTTAATTAAGGGGCGAATTCTGTTGTTTCTTATGGTTTGTGACCTGAAAAATCGAATAAAACAGGTCGAAAAACTGTATCTCTCATAACTTTTATGATATCCGACGTAAAACAGAAAAATCTTTGCCTAAAAACGTATTGTATTGTTTTTAACCAACATTGGAATTTTTGTTGATTTTTATTGACTTTATTTACACCATTTTTCTCAGAATTAAATTCTTTACAAGTTTTGTTTTTAACTTTTATGCATTTATTAATCATTTAACAAAGTTATTGTACTTCTAACCTATAAAGTCAATAAAAATCAACAAAAAATTCCAATTTTGATTCTACTGTTTTACGTCGGATATCATGAAAGTTATGGGAGATACAGTTCTTCGACCTGTTTTATTCGATTTTTCAGGTCACAAACCATAAGAAACAACAGAATTCGCCCCTTAATTTACCTTCCCAGAATTTCAGAAAGTCTTCATTTACCCGGGGGAACCGAAACCCGGGCGAAATTTTTGCTAGCCGTAACTCGCTTACAAACCGTTTCCGGACATATGTTTATATGAACTTTTTTTCTTCTTTTACACTATAGAACCATTTCTCAAATTATTTCCCTCTCCTCCCGGGACACCCTGTATATTATATATATATACTCACTGGTACAATATAATTATACACGGGCGCGCCGCCCAAACACACGCACACACACATTTGACAAAAACGTATTTTACATGCAGATATATTAATTATTCCTGTAATGCGGGTATCCACGTCCTAATGCTGACAATAAATTTGTTATCGATCCGTAAGATATAAATGTTTTAAAATTGTGTTTATTTAATAAGGGAACCCCACGAAACCCGTCAACACTCATCCATTCCCGATTAATACGCCTACTAATTTAACTGTCAATGCTAGTACCAAACGAATTATGTGTCGTTCTGAATTATGACACACGCGCGACCTTACTGTGTAGGCCTATACACGATTTCATGGAACAGTAATTATCCAAGAACGATAATACGGAATTATAATATGTAATTACGATTTACGTAGAATAGTGGACCTACATTCTACGTAACACCTAGAGACTTTTTCTTCGACAATCAGGAGCATATTTACGAGGGTGGGACGATCGAGACTGTCGAAAAACTTGACGAATTTTGTTAATCCTTTAATTTTTAGGCTGTTTTATTTTTTTCAGCTGTGTACGCTAACAAACTAGTATTTTTGTTAATATACACAAACGTTTATCACACAGCTTTAGGGTATACGTTTGAAATATGAAATACGTCGAAAATCAATTCAGTCAATAAGTGTATCCTTTAACATTGATTTAATAACGCGTATGTTTAATGTGTTGTTACCATCCACTTTAATGGGATTAGTTTGTTATCACGCATTTTTCAGCCACTTTAAATATAGTCATGTTGATAAGACTTGACTTGTTTTTAATTTTGCATGAAGCCGACACGATCCCGGAGCCGTCCCCAAAACCAAATTCTAGATACGCCACTGATCCTCTCCCCGGAACGTTTACAGTTTAAAGTATTACTAACAACTAACAATAAACTGTGATTAATATAAGAAATTATCAATGTTATCATTAGTAACATATTTCGCGAAAAATAATTACATTATGAGAAAGCATCAAGCTACAGTGTTAATAAACGAGCTTTAAACTTAACTTTCGACGATACGTGAGCATTATCAGAAGAGTTAGGTAAGACCCAAATTCTAGATACGCCAGTGTTGACAATAGTAACTTCCGTGACGGTTCCTAAGTTTTATATAATTACAGTATTTTAGAGAGAGAGAGAGAGAGAGAGAGAGAGAGACAAACTTTGATACAAACACCCATATAAAATGCATAGCAATTAGGACGATAATGCGTTCATAACAAGCAGAAAGATAAATTTAAACTGTTTTTTATTTAATCTACGCTTAATTTATTTATGAAAATTTGTTTCCCATAAGCTTACAATAATGGCACACATATGATTTAATTGATTCCCTCAGTAAAGCGTGTAAATACGCGCACTTGCGCATTATGTGTTTCCAAACATTAATTTGCTTAAGTAATTGGTTTACACTGTTTTAATGTGGCGTTTATGATACGCATACGCGAGCGCAGCTGCGTTCGTGTACATTGAAAATACGTATTTTTTATTACATTCCTTTGCCTAGGCTTTGGAGAAATTCAGAAATAATCATAAGAGACCGCTTATTTCTGTCCAAAACATAAACTTTACAGCCTATGTGTATAACATCCTAATACAATATTACATTACATATTGTTTTTGCAACATAATATCCTGATTAGATCACACACATACACACACACACACACACACACACAACACACATATATATTTAAACACTTTTTGCTACAGTCTACTTCTTGATGTATATAATATATTTAATATATGTAATAACTTTACCTCAATATGTTTTTTCCTTATTTGGAACATGTTTCGGGACAGTTAGTGTTCCCATCCTCTGCCTTCTTAATTTTAAATCTTGTGGAGTACTTGTGTGTTGGTGGGGAACAAAGTTAAGAAGGCTGAGGATGGGAACACTAAGTGTACCGAAACATGTTCCAAATAAGGAAAAAACATCTTGAGGTAAAGTTATTATAAATATTAAATATATATATATATATATATATATATATATATATATATTCAATCACTTTCTGCTACAGTCCGTTTCTTGATGTATATAATACATTTAATATTTATAATGAATTTACCTTAAGATATTTTTTTTCCTTATTAGGAACATGTTTCGGGTACCATCTTGTACCCATCCTCAGCCATCCACACAAAAACCGGAAGGCTGAGGATGGGTAAAAGATGGTACCCAAAACATGTTCCTAATAAGGAAAATAACATCTTGAGGTAAATTTATGTATAAATATTAAATGTAATATATATATATATATATATACACACCGTACATAAAAGTTTCTATATATGTAACTCAAAGTTTCTTGCTGCAATTATATGTAATATTATGATATTATTTAATCTGTAGTTTCCTCTGCAAGTAGTGTACTAAGTTTTTATCGTTCACTTACGTGACGGAAGTTTCACTGAACTACATCATCATTCACTTACAAACCTCTGATGATACTCACGTTTGTCAGGTAGTGAAACGACAAAAACGCAGTACACTATTTGCAGAAGAAACTATATTGAATAATATCATAATATTATTTTTATACACATACTCACACACACACAGACACACACACGCACGTACACACGATAAGTTCATTAATAATATTTAATATATATTTTTTAAAAAGAATATACTTTTTATAATTTGTTTTCCGATGTTTTAACAGCTTACATTACTCTCAACTTCACTATAATATATGCAGAAATATATAATTAAATAAATTTTTACAACAGTCGTTTGTAAAAGTTGTTTTACATGTTTTAATATAATATATAAAACCTATGATTTATATATAAAAATGGTATGTTATTCATATTTTCTCACATTATACTTGTATGTAATTATTATTATTATTATTATTGTTGTTGTTGTTGTTGTTGTTGTTGTTGTCGTCGTCGTCGTCGTCGTCGTCGTCGTCATTATTATTAAATAAAACTTTTCTTACAAGAATATATTTTGTACTTTCTGAATATTTAAAAGTGTTCCGATAATTTTAACTATCTTCGTAAAAAATTACAAATTATTAATAATTTAAAACTAAATTTTTGTTCATTTGAAAGGCGCTGAATTACTGGCAAGTGACAGTAAGTAAGCCAGGAGGAGACAGTTTGGAATGTGTGGTGTGACGATGAGGAACAAAGAGCGTTTGTCCGCAAAATGTACCGTGTAAAGAAAACTTTGGTTTGAAGCTATATTAAAAGAATGAATGTTTTCTCTCTTTCTCTCTTTCTCCCTCTCTCTATGTCATCAATCACCTGACGTTAATATTATTAATATGTAATTTCTGATGATGATTTAAACTATCGAAACGCTGTAAAATATTCAAGCAATAGAAAATATATTCGTATAAGAAAAGTATTATTTAATATTAATAACAATTATATGTGTGTGTGTGTGTGTGCGTGTAATATCTTCAAATAAGTACACCTAAGTGAGAATTTATATCTACACTTATATCTACAATTTAAATACCTAAGTGTGAAAATAAACCTACTTGCAGTGTATTTATTTGAAGATATTACATGGGAGAGCTGCAGGAAACTCAACTAGTTACTTACAAAGGAATTATATATAAGTGTTGTAAGCAACTTGTAAGTTTCTTGGAGGACTTTTGCATAATATATGTATTACCAATTTATAATTACTACTGCAAGTTGAATATTCTTGTTTTTATTGTTTTATTACAACATGACGCACGTTCCACAGAATATATCTGTATCATCAGACGTTTCTAAACGGAATTCAAATAAAAATAACTTAAATAAATAATACAATAAAAATAGAAACATTCTATTTGCAATTTGCAGGTTTGCAGTAGCAATTAAAATCTGATTGTATGATTGTGTGTGTGTGTGTATATATATCTCCATTATACCTTTGTAAGTAACTCGTTGAACTTCCTGCAGGTCTCCCATGTAATATTATCAAATAAATATACAGCAAGTAGGTTTATTTTCTCCAGAGGTTTGTTTTGACCTCTGAAGGTACAGAATAATTTCTGAGAAATGTGCGTCAGGTGAAAATAAACCTACTTCCTGTGTATTTATTTGATTATATTACATATGTATATATGTGTATGTGTGTGTGTGTGTGTGTGTGTGTTGGTAGTTACAATTGAAATATTTAATATATTATTAAATTAATAGTTTCTCTAATATTATAGTGTCCAGTGTTATTTTCCATTTGTTCCCCTATTAATTTATAATTTCTTTTATTTTTATATATTTTCAAATTTACTTACAACTGTTGATTAAATTAAAGGTAATTGCAATGCAAACGGGATTTTCATAATTTTTCTGATAATGGCAATTTATCTAATATCAAAATTTATCCAGTAATAATGTACTTCGTCCAACATAGTGAGCGAGTTCTGCTGCAACTCAGGGTGCTTATCCATATGGCTATGCGTACGCCATAACTCGTATGAATAACTCACCCGATGTGAGAAAATACTGCGTTTTATTTACGACCGAAACTCTTGATACCTTAAAAATAATTTAATTAATACGGCCAATAAGCGATATTCGTTAATTAAGCGGTGGTTGTGATGGATTTTACACATCTGAATTTCAATTTATCCGACTGAATTTGTCATAACAGAAAAAATATTTCTCCGTGATGGCAAAAGTCCGCCAATTAAATTCAAACACAAATAATATTCCTGTGTGTGTGTGTGTGTGTGTGTGTGTGTGTGTGTGTGTGTGTGTGTGTGTGTGTGTGTGTGTACGTTTGTGTGTGTTTACGTATATATTTTTTAAAACACAACTCTTGATGTTTTAGTTTTACATGCAGTAATTAAGTTTCATTTAAGTTGCATTACCTTGGCATCGATGTCTTCCGCAAGCGTAGTTTTGTATTCAAACCACTAAAAACATTGATTACCTCTGCGCAACGTGTCGTATGAAGTGTACTTGGGGAAACGTTTACTGTTTTTTCTTATATTATATTATATTATTTTATTTTATTTTATTTTATTTTATATTACATATGTTTATATATTTTGAGTATCTAAGACTTTCCCGGCCGGCGTCAATAGTTTTCGTAACAAACTCACTAAAACTCCGGGTCGTGGTCCACTCTTGTTGTAACTAACAGACGTTTCGGCCTCTCCTCTGCTGGCCATATTCAGTGTGCAAAAACGATTCACCAACTGACACGTCAGTACTGTGTATAACTGACGAACACCGTGTCAGTTGGTGAATCGTTTTTGCACACTGAAGTAGGCCACCAGAAGAGAGGCCGAAACGTCTGTTAGTTACAAGAGGAGTGGACAACGACCCAATAGCTCGGAGTTTAGTCAGTCTGTTCTCAACACTATATTTATAACTTTACACTCTGAAAGTAAATCTTGTTATTCTGAGTTTCTAGCAGTAATTGACTATTTTTTTATGTTATATGAGCGATTAATAAATTACTTTTGCAATAAATTTTATTCAAAGATAGTTGTTAAATTTAATTATTGTGTGAAAATTTCACTTTCGTATATTATCTACAAGAAATTTATTTATACTAATACATTACACAGCATTCAATCACTTCAAGAAACTCAGAACACCAAGACTTATTTGCAATGAAAAGAAGAATGAAAACACCGTACAAACTGACGTAACTCGTTTGTATAACCTATTTATTAGATTCGATAAATTGTATTGAAGTATGTCTGCAGATGCACATTATATCTGTGAAAATTACGTGAAGGTGCATATAGTAACGTGAAATGTACTTACAAAAAAATGTATCATTTGTTAACATTATATGTGAGTGTGTGTGTGTGTGTGTGTGTGTACATATATATATATATACACACATACACATATATATGCACATGATATTATTATATTATTCAATATAGTTTATTCTGAAATTTGTGTATTACGTAATTTTTTCGTTTCGATCCAGTACCTGAGACACGTTTCACTTAAATACATCAGCATCATCAGAGATTTATAAATAAATCAACAACAATCGAAATAATTCTACGTTAATACAATCTAATTTGTTTCGATATCAATGGAAAATAATGGATAATCGATTTAACACCATTGTTTTAATGTTTATTTACTACTGTAAAAGTAGCTGTTTTATCGGTTATATTGGAAATATTAATTGTTTATATATAATTTCTTCTTCAAGTATTTGTATAATATTTTAATCGTAAAAATTTACCTGACATACGTTTTATTAAACGCATCAGCGTCTTCAGAGGTTTGTAAATGAATTACATCTGAAGTTACTCTTCAGTGAAACGTGTATCAGGTGAATTGAAACGATTAAAATATAATACAACTACTTACAAAAGAAATTATATTTGATATTACAATTAGAGTATTTCAAACACTTTTTGCTACAGTCTACTTCTTCATGTATATAATATATTTACTATTTATAATGACATTACCTCAAGATGTTTTTTCCTTATCTAGAAGGTGTTTCGAGACGCTTTGTGATCCCATCAGAACAAAACGTCCCGAAACATGTTCCAAATAAAGAAAAACACCTTGAGGTAATGTCAATATAAATATTAAATACATTATAGTATTTATATATATATATATATAAAATCTACTACAATATTAATATAACATAATGTATATTATTATATAATTATATATATGATATACTAAGATATTAATATAACAAAAAATATATTATTATAACGCATAGATATTCTTTTAAATTGTAACTACATTAGACTTTCATTAATTTATATTGCAATTATACCCTTGTAATTTATTTTGTCGCCAAATATTAATTATTTTGCCGAACGTGAGTTTCGCAGTTGCAAATTCCCGTCACCAGAGGATAAAGCAACAAAAGTGCTTGTCCGGCACAATACAGTGCAATGCCGACTTGTACCTGCATCACACAAAATACTTAATATTTGCAGCAACACACAATCATGTGTGTGTCCTGACGTTGCCAACAGTAAATAGCCTACATTGTGTTGTCTTAACATGATTATATTACATTTCCCTTGCAAATACATTTTTTATTATACGGTTTTATACGTATTGCATATCTTATCGTCAGAGCTTGATTATTTCTGTGTAAAATATGAAATTATTAAAAATAATCTAATTGATTAATAATTTGATTATTTGTTAATTAATTTATAAGCCTTCAATGATATAGATATAATCAGTGAACCGTACGTCAGGTGAAAATAGTGTAATAAATTTTACTATCAGAAGTAGTTAATGTATGAATAACTATTCATTATATAGAAAACCTGGAAGAAATATTTAAAAGTTGGGTACAAAATAATATGAAATAATATATATTTGTAATGTACACAAAATGACCAGAGTTTAAAGTGACCAAAGGTTTACGGCAGTGATGTTGTCTATCACCCACGCTTTTCAAAACTACGGAGAAAGCAATATAGACTTGGAAAAAATGTGCAGGAACATGGGAATTATGGTGATACACTTTATTCGTTACACTTTGCTGATGACCAATTACATTTGGTTCAAGATTTTGAATACAGAGTACATGACTAGAAAAATGATACAGGAATATCAGAAATGATAAATATGGATAAAACAAAATACATGGCAATAGGTGACCTTCGTCAAGACTTGATATTGGAAGAAGACGTGGAGAAAATTTCATATACATAGGAATAACAGTATTTAGGAGTGATAATTACGGCCAGTGGGAAGCAAGACAACGAAATACAATCCAGAAATAATTTTGAAAAGATGGCTATATCTACATTAAATGGAACCCTGTGGGATATGCAAATTACAGCAGAAACTAAAACCAAAATATTAAAACTATTGTTAGAAGTATCATGACTTATGGCTCAGACGTTTAGACTACAAATAAACACACAAGAACAAAATTAGTGACAGCAGAGATGGACTTTTGGAGACGTTCGGCAAGAGTATCCAGACGTGAGTAAATTAGAAATGAAGTCATTAAGAACAGAATGAATGTGAAAAATTCAATTGCTGATTTTATCCAAACAATAAATTTACAATGGTATGTACACACGAAAAGAATGGCACAGGAAAGATTGCCAAGGAGAGTTACGGAATGGACCCCACCAGGAAGAAGGAAAAGAGGAAACCATCTATCACCTGGATAGAAAAAATTCAGACTATATTGAGGGAACGAGAAATTGAAGATCTTTGGATGGACAAGCAGCAGTGGGAGATTAGAATTCAATCACTTCTGTAATCTTTGGTTCCGGAAAATGTGTGTACATTGTAAAACCGGATTAATAATATTATAATATAACATTATTTCACGATATATAATATACACATGTGATGATGCGGACTGTTTCTTCAAACGTACGCAACGTGGTGTAATAATAAGACTTGCCAAAGAAATTTTTAATTGTGCGTGTGCGCGTGTGTGTGGATAACATATATTTATTTTATTTGTTTATAAGACTGTCTGCGGTTAATTGTAATACATTAGATAGGTTTGAAAATATATTACAGAGTAGCCTGTAAGTCGCTTGATACTAGACGTTATGCGCAGTTTAGTACTGACGGGGAAAGTTTTCTGAAATTCTGCTCATAATGATGAAACGTTTTTTGAATTTTGGCAAATAAACTAGACACAAATTGTAATGACGTTTTGGGATTGTTGCCATCATCAGTGCTTATACTGGGAAATAAATTTAATAATAATTTTAGAAACTAATATAGAAATAATGAATAGTCCTGCATCCGTAATTAGTGTTCTATTCTGTTTGAGCGTTCCATGAAGTGTAATATTCACTATTATTACTTTTTTACATTACTACTTCTAATATACATACATAAATCTTTATTTTCCACGTAACTCTTTAATATTTTTTGCAGATTGTCTCTGTATTATGAATAATTCTTCAACTATTAAGTACTTCTGTAAGTAAAATTTATTATTATATTTTCACCTAACTTGCGTTTCACTGATAATATCAGCATCATCAGAGATTTGTAAATAAATTTTAATGTTAATTTATTTAATAATATTTAGTTTATTTGTAAACCTCTGAACCTCTGATGCTACTGATATAATCAGTGAAATGTACTTCACGTAAAAATATAATACACTTTACTTACAAAATTATTTAATATTTGAAGAGCTATTCATAACATATTTAAATATAATTAACGTAAATGTAACTAATATTTTATATTAATTATTCTGCGATTAAGATACAAATATAATATTCCATACATAGCCTACAAGTATTAATTCGGTGTATGGAAAAAATAAATTATTTATGTGTTGTAAATTCGTCTTGATTATGACAAAATATATTTAATGGAAATGTCGACGACACAACCGTTCGAACATTGTGTTCTATCAGATTTAAAACTTCATGTGTAGACCACATGAAGGTCTACAACCAAGGCCAAACTTCACGGACCTCTATAACAAGAAGTTATAAAACAAAAATGAATAGACTATTCGTCGAGCGAATTAAGCTTACCTGCGAGCACATCATTAAAATTAAAATAATTATTTGCTTATATTCTGAAATAACGATCTCCTTACAAAACATCTTGATTTTAAATTTATTGAATTGAACTTTTATTAAAGTATATTTCTTTTTTCTACACGCACACACACACACACACACACACACACACACACACACATTCATAATTGTTTAGTAATTCTTGTTCAATTAACGGATATTGTTCATAAATTATATTTTATACGACAATATATTTTATTTTATACTGTACTTATTTGTCTTTTATAAAAGCGTTTCGTCAGTCTTTATACTCTCATCTTATGGCACATGAAACCTCATCTTACTGTCATTACGAAACAGAATTATGTAACATTTTATAATGTATTTTGTATAATATCTGAAGATGAGAGTATAATAAAATGTCGAAATATAGTTCTAAAAAAAACACATAAATATACAAAAAACTAATCTTCTATAAAATATAATTATTAATATCATGTGTGTGTGTGTGTGTGTGGGCGCGCGCGCGCGCGTATTACCGGTATTATTCGTTTACCGTACAAATCGTTTAAACTTAATTAAAATTTATGACCTTAATAAAGAGACCATATCTTAAACGAGTCTAATTAATTTGTGTTTAAATTCATTCAATTATGTCATAGGTAGCTTTAATGTTCATTTATGTAATATAACACATATTGAACATATATATGTTTTAATCAAAAGGTTAGATTGATTTACAATATGCTTTATACGTCGACACAATATTAAATATTATTATTATTATTACTACTACTACTACTACTACTACTACTACTACTACTACTACTATTATCATTATTATTATTATATTCACTAACACAATAATAATTATTATAATAAACTTCTACAAATTTATATTATTTTTAGGAGTACACACACACACACACACACCTGATGTTTGTTTCATATAAGTCTGCATCATAAATATGAATTCATGTTGAAACCTTTGATGGGTACATAGATTTATTCCATCGAACGTGCGTCACGTTTTTGCATATACTGATAAAAATGTAAATACATTTGCAGAAGTAATGTATTATTGAATAATACGATAGAAATACTGAACGAATCTTAAGAGTTAATTAAAAAGAATACACATACACACACACACACACAGATATACATATACAATTATTAATAATAAATAATTATACAATTATTAATAATAAATAATTTTATATATATATATATATATAATTTGTGATGTTATTCAATTTGTTTCTTCTGCGAGTAGTATAATTTCGTATATTCTTTTTAACACCTGACGCACGTTTTACTGAAAAATATCAGTATCATCAGAGGTTTCTAAGTAAATTAATAACAATCGAAATAATTCTATTAATATAAAATTAACGAATAATCGAATTTGTATCGATTTTAATGTAAAATAACTGATAATCGATTTAGGTCGATTAGTTAAGGATTCTTTTAATGTTTATTTTCCTCAGCAGCTGTTTTCTTGGTTATATTTGAAAATTTGTTGTTTATATTTTATTCATTTATATTTTTTAGTAAATTTATAATTTTAAATAGATCGTCTTATTTTGTTTTTATTTGGGTTTGTTCTTTAATTAATAAATTATTTTTATTGTGTTTGTAAATTAAAGATTTTCCCAAATATTCATTTTTTGACCTTTTTGTAGGTTTTTAATTAATTTTATATTTTCAATGTTTCGAAATTGGTGGTTATTATTTAGACAATGTGTGGCTAAATTAGATTTATAAATATTTGGTTTTAAATATGCATTGCGGTGTTGAAGGAATCTATCTAGTAGTTTTTTCTTTGTCTGGCCCACGTAAAATTTATTGCAATCTGGACATTCTATTTTATATTTTCCATTTTTATTGTGAGTATGGGATTTAGTTTTAGGTTTTATTTTATTAAAAATTATATTATCTGTATTAAAGATATTTTTAAATTATTATCTTTAAATATTTTATTTAGTTTTTGAGTTATATTTCCGTAATAAGTGAAGGTTGTATATTTTATATTATTATTAATAGGTGAATTTTTAAATGTAGTGTTTTTGGGAATTTTACTAGTGATTTTATTTTTACTTTTATTTTCTAATTTATTAATAGTTTTATTTTGTATCCATTTTTAATTGCTATTTGTTGGATAATATTTCTTTCTTTGTTTCGTTCTTTGTTATTTAATGGGATCCTAAGCATTCGGTAAATCATGGAATTAAATACTGCCATTTTATGTTGGGGAGGATGGTTAGAATTATTTGGTATTACTAAATCAGTTTGAGAAGGTTTCCTGTATATTGAGTACTCAAAATATGTTTCATTTTTCTTTATTGTTAAGTCTAAATAATTTAATTTATTATTAGATTCTTCTTCTAACGTGAATTTTATTTTGGAATGTAAATTATTTATGGAGTTGAATATTTTATTTATATTTATACCATTGTTTTGTGAAATGCACAGAGTAACATCAACGTATCTAAAATAGCATCCTAATGGGTCGTTTAATTTTATTATATTTATTATTTGTATATGGAGTTTTTGTAGGAAGATTTCTGATATGATAGCGGAGGTTGGGGCTCCCATAGCAAGGCCATCTGTTTGATAGTACAATTTATTGTGGTATTGAAAATAATTTTGATTTAAAATTATTTTTAAAATATTAGTTAACTGTTTAATGTATGTGTCACTTTCGTTATTTGTTTTCAGATTATTTATTATAATAATTATAGTTTCTGCAATGGGAATGTTTGTATACATGTTTGATATGTCGAATAAATATAATTTTGTATTTCTGTTTACTTCTACGTTTTTTAGTTGTTCCATGAGTTCGATACTATTTTTTATATTGTATTTTGCTGGAAGTTCAATTTTATGTTTTAAGATTTGTGTCAGTAATTTTGATATTTTATAATTTGGTGCGTTTATTAAAGGTCTGATAGGTTTATTGATTTTGTGTAATTTTATTAAAGAATTTAATTTTGGTGCACAAGGATTTTATGTGATGTAGGAAAGCTGAAGATGGGAACAATACGCTTCCCGAAACATGTACCAAATAAGGGAATAAAACATCTTGAGGTAAAGAACTTATAAATTAAATAAGTTACATATATATGTGTTTGTTATTGCTTTATAAGTAACTCCACGAGATACTTGCAGTATTCTTGATGATTAATATTATTAAATATTATCAAATTATATTACTTCTGCAAGTTGTTGATATTATTTTAATTATCCTGATGTAGATTTCACTGATAGATTCAGTACTTTGATAGGTTATAAATGAATTGATTTATAATTTATAATTCATTTATATCCCCTGAAGATACTGAATCTATCGATGAAACGTACATCAGGATAATTAAAATAATATCAACAACTTGCAGAAGTACTATAATTTGATAATATATAATAATACCGATATATACATATATACATATATCGAAATAGATGTATAATAATAATAATAATACTAGATATAATAATGTTTATACTAGAATGTATTTTTAAAATATATTTTACAATTGGTTTTAAAATTTTTTTAATTTGTATAGTCTGGAGATGACAGTAAATACTGCCGAAATAGTGTAAAACGTATTAAAAAAATGTATTCTTGTAAGAAACCAAGTACTATTTATTATAAATAATTATAATTAGACAAGAATAATTTTGAGGAGATATATATACTGTATATAAATATAGTATTATATGGATTTAAGAGAGTAAAAATATTTAATAACGTCATTATAACTGTCGGATATTTTGCTGTCTTTTTGAAGCAATTAATTTAACTTGTTATGCGCTTGTTACTACGTGACAACAAACATTTTACGCTTTTGAACAGCAGCTTCTCTTCCTGGTAATTTTGTTTACGTACCGTACTAATGATTTCATTTTACTTGTTCGCAATTTACATTTTCACACGTGCATAACAACACGTCATTTATTCTTCGTTTCCTTAGTGATGCTCATAAATTATTTACACCACTTGGAGCAACGTAATTATTTACAGCTCACAAACACACACACACACACACACACACACAAATACGTACATACATTTACCGTGTCCACTAAATGCGGTTGTCTGTTCTGTGTGTATTTTTATAAACGTGATTCACTCATTGATATGTGTGTGTATTAAGTATGTGTCTGTGTGTTTTTCCGTGCATGGAGACATGAGAGTGATAAGATAGAGACTGAGTACTTTCACTGAGACTGCACGCGGTTCTTTGACTCCCCCCAAGATCAGTCAATCAGTCATCTTATCAGTGCTTTAGTTTTGTATCAAAAGTCAACAAACTGCATACAAACGTATAAATTCATTGACTAATGTAATCTAATACGCATCAATTGCGATCAAATATGACACCGGTAACACAAAAACCATTATTATATTGAAAATAACCGTTTAAAACTAATTAAAATTTATGAGACCACTCAATGAATTGATTATGTTAAACAAATCTAGTTAATTTCCTTTAAAACAGCATTCGATTATAACATGGTTCGATGATACAATGTCCATTATTATATATTAAACAAATCGTTTAAAACTTAATAAAAATATATGACATTAATAAAGAGAGTGTCTCTTTATTAATGTCATATATTTTTATATGTCTTAAACGAGTCTAGTCAATTTGTGTTTTAAATTAATTCAATTATATCGTAGGTAGCTTTAATGTTCATTATATGTAATATACGACATATTGAACTTATATATGTTTTAATCAAAAGGTTAGATTTATTTACAGTGTGTTTGATATGTCGGACACAAATCTAGCTGATTTACATTGTTTTCCATCGTCTACGATAACAGTGTGTTTGTAACAATAAAAGAGTTTGCCTACCTGTTTTGAGAAGTCACCTCTTCGAAGTTCCTTTGCTCTGCGTCTTGAAAAGTTTACACCAAAATCACAATCACTAACAAAATTTAAGAGTGGCTCAATTTATTATATAATTAACTATGGCTAATCACTCCGCACAATTATTTTTTAATTAACCGAAATATACTAAAACACACTTGTATAATATATACTTATGAATTATTAAATACTTATTACGATTGATTAATACTTGTTAATTAGATATAAATGATATTTTGGTGATTTTATGTTTTTTTTTAAACACTCACAATTATATAGGCCTATTTAACAACCACACGCACATAAAACGATAAAATTATTTATTTAAAAAATTTTAAAACTTAATAAAACTTAATAATTTACGTCAAAATGAGATTTTATTCTCTTCGCACATTTTTATCAACGCACGTTTCGGTACGTTTTTCCTTTTCAAAATTTTTTATGAAAAGCATTTTTCTTTTTATTATTCATATTGCATTACGATATCTTAATAAGAAAAACACACACTGAGTTCTAAGCTCCAACTGAGGAGCGTAACTTGCAGAACATTTTGGGGGGATGATCTCTCCCCCAACAGCGCTAAACACTGCGATATTGGCGCAGACGCCGGCCTTTGTCGGTTCCGGTAATGGCCACCAGGTGGCAGCACCGATCAAGCGGAACGGATTTCTCTATTCGCGCTGTGTGATAAAGAAACAGTTGCAATTCACTGTGCGTTTATATTAACTTCAGGAAAAACAACAGTTGAATATCTGCGTCGTCTCGCATCTGGCAGTCAAAGACAATTGCTTTTGCTACATGCAATATTGGATAGTAAGGGTGCGCTTTGGTTGAGTTTCAAAGCCACGTGGTAATTTTATTAGTTACGTACAGGTGTGAGAGGCCTTATATACTGTATTTCTTCATGACATTTGATATAATATAAAATAAATATGTCGGTGTGTGTGTGTGTGTGTGTGTGCGCGCGCGCGCGCGTGCGTGTGTGTTATACGTTCTTCTTCTTCTTCTTCTTCTTCTTCTTCTTCCATCCTGGAGTAGATGTAGTCCACACGTACAAAAGCATTGACTAATGTAAATTGCAATCAAATATAACACCGGTAACACAAACCATTATTATTACACTGAAAACACCGTTTAAAACTAATTATAATTTGTGAGAACACTCAATGCATATTATCCTGATTATGTTAAACAAATGTAACCAAGTATAAACTGCTGAATTCAGTTTATTGTGTCTTCTGTAGTTAGTTACATTCATTATGGATAATCACAATCATGTGCTTGTTTCGACATGACAACAAATGTTTCTCGGCTTTGAACAGCGGCTTCTCTCTTCCCGGTAACTGTGTTTATGTACCGTACTAATGATTTCAATTCATTTGTTCGCAATTTATATTTTCACACGTCTCATCTTTTCCTAGTTCTTCCTCTAATTCTTCTGCCTATTGGTTTCCAGCCTGACATTCGTTTAGTTGTTCTGCTGTCGTTCATTCGTCTTACTCGACCCCTAATACGCTGCTGTAATCAAGATGTATGTGACAGCGTTTCAGACACAACTGCATCCGTTAGTGTTAATAAATAACATTTATTAGATGTTTTGGGTAACCTTGTATCATTATTACTTGTCACAACTGTAGTCTATTAAATTTATCAAACGCTTTCTCGTAACTGACGAACGCTAGTTGTGTCTCTAGATTAAATTTTATTAGTTTTTCTATTGTCTATTTAAACGAAAAAATATTTTTAAATCAGGATTTGATATTCATAAAACTAGTCTGAACGTTTGACAATAAAGCATCTAAGATAGACTTTTATTTACTTATTTATTTACTAATTTTATGTTTCTTTAATAATTTCTTTCCTTTAAATATTCAGAATCCATTCCCATATACCAATTCTTGGCAGCAGTGTTTAAAATAGGACTTAATCGCAAATTTTTAATTGTCAAATTACGTGAAAAGGAAATCGTCACTTTGTGTTAAGTGTCCTCAGAATTGTGCTAAAATTTGTGTTTTTAGCTGGGAAGTCGTGTATAGGACACATATTTACGATTAGGTCTTATCCTACTGGAATCACAACCCAATTTTGGTTTTGAATTAATTATTTTCTTCCATTCCGTCCTCTTACCACACAGCTTCTCCAGTCCCTCACATTCATACTTCTCAGTTCAGTTACAACGTCGTCTTTCCATCTTTTCCTAAGCCTTCCTCTAATTCTTGTGCCTGTTGGTTACCAGGTTGACATTCTTTTAGTTTTTCTGCTACCGTCTTACACGACCCCTATTAATCTGCTATAATCAAGATGTAACGCGTTATGTCAGCACTGAATCCAGTTTGTATGTTTATATATAACTTTTATATATAACGTTTTTATGTTTATGTATATGTATAGCGTTATGTATAACTGAATCCAGTTTATAATTCATTTGTATCTTCCCCCCCCCCCCCAGGGCCAATCATTAGTTTGCTCAGGCCCAAAAGTCTTTCGCAAAATTTTACGTTCAAATGTTCAAAGCTGTTGTTCACCTGCTTCAGTTAATGTCCAGACCTTGCATTCACATTCCACTATTGGTCGGATAAGACTTCTGCATACGGTTAGCTTAGTATCGTGGAATTGAGCAACTTCCAAAGGAGCAACAACACCCAATTCCACTTACAATACAGGATTTTATTTCATTACTACAGTAGTTAGTGTGGGTAATCTGTGATCTTAAGTAAGGATAAGCGTGGGTAAGCGTGGGTAAGCATGTTCGGATGTATAATTTACAACTGTTAGTGTGACGATTTCATTAATTAAAAAATAAAATAATTAATAAGTAGGTAATGTAAAAGCTGAGAAATTTTAAATTTTAATAAATCGTACATTTAAACTAATTTTATCGCTATCATAAATCATAATAATATTTAATAAAGAGTTTTAATAATACAATAAAAGGAATGCGAGTGTACAGATAGGGAAACCCTTGTTAATTAACCCTGCATAGACATGCGCTAACCGGAATTAACTTGAATACCGACCCCTAAACAAACTAATAATCCTTGAAAATTAATATTAAATAAATAAATAAACAAGACCACAGTAGTGTACTATAATGAAGTCTGTAATTAAGAATATCTTTGGATAATTAAAAGGTCAAACTTTAACCCCTTAAATAGAGGATAAATGTGGAACTATTTTGTTGCGACGCGTAATCTCCGCGCGATTAACTGACCCTTCCTATATAGTATAGAGTCGAGATGAAGCGCTCGCGTAGAAAACACGTGCTTGAACCATGTCTCAGAAAAAGACAGAATATTTGTATTTAGAAGACAGTTACAACAATGTGTAGCAAAAGTATTGCCAAATTAATGTGGTAGTAGTCTAAATGTTAAAAACCGAAATGCATAAATAACTGTGTAAGGGATGACATCTCATTTGTTTAATTTTGTAAGATGTCTATGTTGTTTTAAATAATATGGTACGAGCTACCAAAAGTGAGAACTTTTATAAACAATAATGTGACGTGCGATTCTGCAACAAACAAGAACATTTACGGCACTTATACTACTAACGATGTTTAACTACGAGACTTCTGAGAACCTCCACGCTACTTCATTATGAACTAACCACTTCAGGAACTTCAACAGGAAAGTTAACTCCACTTAAGATCAACCGCTGACGAACGCCATAAGGATCAAGGACCCTGACTACGAGTAAACTGATGGATATGGCAGGTGACACGGAGGCTTGTTCTCCGTGATTAATTAAAATTGTAACCAATGAATTATTAAAGACAGTTAAAAAAAAAAAAAATAGAAAGACTTTAATGATAACCACTTTATAAGATGTAGTATGTTTTAGAATTCAAAATAATTGTAGTACCGAATAATGTTGATGTATATGTATAGCTTCACTGATACAAATGTTTAGATTAAGTCCATTCTTCAAATGGCCCCCAAATAGTATTATAGAATATAAATAAGCGTGCTTAACTCATAAACAAGTTTAAGGTCCCGGATCCGTGGATAATGCTAGCACTGATAAATCCATGTGTTTTGGCCCAGTTCTTTACCAAAATCTGTTATAAATTGTAATCTTTTATTCAGAAAACCTTATATGGGAATATTTATGTAGAGCTGTTGTAGTAATGATTTAATAAAGAGATTTCGTTACTTTACACTAAAACAGTGAGTGAATAAATCATCAGACCCCCATGTAAAAGTTCCTTTAGTTATAACTACTGCTGGTTTATCTAGTAATTAAAATTTGATTACGAGTATGGCACCCCGTGCAATAGATCAGAGGTAAGTATGCACAGGTTCCCGAGGTTATAACGTAGGTGACACGTTATATTAGGTTAACGCAGGTTTTCGTATGGAAGTTTCGAAACTATAAACTTCCATACATTCATAGTTTTACCCTCATTTATTTCCAGCTTCTCATTTGCGCCTCACTATCTGCTCTAACAACATTCTCCTCTTACTTACGGCTAGGTAACTGTTGAAAAAAACGTGCAAAGAAACGTTCAAGCCAAAATGATTTGTTTTCACTCGGTTAGAAATGTCCTACAATAATGTAGGAAGGAAAACCTTATGAACAGCATTACAAGTAGATGTTATCAAATAAAAATCAGTTAAAAAATAAGATAAGTAATACATATAATAATAAATATCAACAATACATCGGGGTCAACAAATGAAATATCAAGATTTAAAAAATATTGTCTGAATATTGCAAGTAAGGGTTTGGTACACATACTTTTCCCTCGTACTTAAAAATAAGCATAAAAAAGTGTTTAGAAGGATGGTCTAGGAAACGAGGAAAAATGGGGCTAAACGTGGCACCACATAGATATTTATACTCCATTTGAAGAAGACGAACAAAAACAAAAACAAGAACAAAAACAAGAACGAGAAGGAGAAGGAGAACGAGAACGAGACAAGGGCAGCTGAATACCTTGGCTTGACGTTGGTGTTATATCAGAGTGCCCTTCTGCTAGCGTTCGAGGAGCCAACCACATTCCGTGCAAGGCAGCATGCACGGACAGTGCTTATCATCATCAGGCTTGTGGTTTTTAATGAGTGTAACACCGCCACAATTCACCCTCCCACGCCCTGCTATGTGTCGAACAGTGATGAGTCGCAAAGGACCAAACGGTGTAATGTTTGTGAGTGAACGAGAACGAGAACGAGAACGAGAACGAGAACGAGAACGAGAAGGAGAAGGAGAAGGAGAAGGAGGAGGAGATGATGATGAGGATGATGACGACGACGGTGGTGGTGGTGTTGATGATGATGATGATGATGATGATGATGATGAGGAGGAGGAGGAGGATGATGACGACGACGACGATAATCATTGCAAACTTAATTGATGCTGTATCAGTGCAACGTTTCAAGCAACAGTACAACGGAAATGTGGAAATTTATATAGGTGTGTCGAAATAAAGATCGCGAAAAAGCAACAAACAAGAATAATGTTAAAGAGGGAAGTGTGACACAAAGACCGAAGGCGAATAAGCTTCTTACATTGCAGACAAAACAGAGAAAGGGACAAATGGTATTACAGTACTAGTAAGTTGACTTAAGTGGATTCACTTCTAGTGTGTTCCCGCGCGCGTGTGTGCGTGCGTGAGGGTATGGCAGCGGTCGCTACCGCGCTTTTACAGAGCATCGTGAAAATTAAAGAAACGTATTTCATATATTACGTTGGCTGCGGAGGAGGAGGAGGATTTGCGGTACGTTAAATTGAATTATGCCTTTTGTAAAAGTGTTTATCTTTCTCTTCGTAACAACTTATTCGCTATAAATTTTTATTAAAAATTCATATAACGAAAAGGGTCAGAGGACAACGAACAAAATGTACGGACCAAGTAACACATTTCTTCTTAGTCTTTTTTCGCTAGTAAACACTGCGCACTGTATGAGCGATAAATTTTCAGACACAATTATTGCTGACGACCTTTTGTTCAGGCTGCACCAACGTGTGTCGGGCTCCCCAATTTTTAGTGCACTTGTAATCGGAAAGTCGACGAAAAGAAATTGATTCCTCAGAGGCTATCACAAGAATGAAAAAAAAATCTTGCATGAAACCCTAGGTAAACTTAAATTAAAGATTTCAATAATCTTAACAAGAAGTAAACAAAAACAGTGATGCTATGGAAGAAGAAAGATAATGTAAAACTTTATATTAAACTGGGTCATACAATTTTAGAACAGGTGAAATAGGGGAGCACTATCACTTGTGAAAATAGATATATGGGACAGACATTAAGGGGAAAATTGCTGTAGCAAAGCAGGCGTTTCAGAACAAAAGGATTTACTTACAAAGAATCACTTAAATGTGGAGTGTCTTAATTTATGGGTGTGAGGGGTGGACCCTCGGAAAAATAGAAAGATGGATGCTGGAAGCAATGGAAATGTGGGTCTGGAGGAGAACAACGAGGACGAGTCGGATGGATAAACAAAGTAATGAGCAAGTCCTCGCAGACGTGAACGAAGATAGATCACTTTTGTAACATTTTACACGGATTCTTAAGTAACATTTCTGAAGGAAAGGTGTTGGGGACATCCCAAGAGGACGACCAAGAGCAGCGTTCTTCAAAGACATGGGAAAGGAGATGAATTTCCTATTGTGTTGGGATTTAAAAAGAGCAACGATGGAGAGAGAGACGTGTCTAACTCGACAATTTTCATGGCCTTTAGATGAAGATTATGATGATTAAAACGTTCCGTTGTACATTTATTAAAAGCATTCTGTTCTGAATTGTATAATAGGATAATAGGACTACTACTGAATTACAATAATTATTGTAATTAGTTATTAAATTATTAATTCATCGTAACACCAAAGTGATGACTTTTCATGGAACTGATCCCGTACGTGCAAAAAATTGTTATAGATGTTACTGCCCTGGAACAAGTTGGCAATTTTGAATACCTGGTCTACAGTGTCTTATAATACATGCAGTGACGTTGTGAATAAGTTGCATAAGTACAACCTTATGTGCGGGATCATCAGGCGAACGCTTAAGTCAGCAAGTAAAGGAACACGCCTAAAATTCTACAAGATGATGGCTCTTCCCACACTTCTTTATGGGTCTGAGAATTGAACTTTTAACGACAGGCCAGGCCAGTCGCATCCAAGCGGCTGAAATGAGATAGGGAACATCTTTACCGAATGGATGATTGCCGCATCCCCAAACAACTCTGGAACTATAAGACGAGGGGACGAAGAGGTGTGGGACGTCCGAGGAATCGCTTTGCCTATTTGAGACAGGAACAAACCATCCTTGATTTAATCCGTGTAGATGATGATGATGATGAATTCGTCGTATCGTGTGTATTTTTACCAATCACTCCTCCTTCACACAGCTACTGTAGGAGAAGGGACTGGCGGAAACGTTGGTGGGGGAGCTTGGCGGGCTCGTGACGCTGCGAGAGTTGTTTGTAGACACTTCCTTGAAAAGACCCCAGCCCACTATTGAATACATCACATAACAAAGGGATTGCGACAAGGTTGTGCTATAGCGCCTACATTATTTAAGACATATTTGAATTCAGCTTTAAAACGATGGAGACGCACCTCTCGCTCAATGACGATGACGATAAGCTCGACGATGTTTACTGGTCGAAACATTGTATGGTAAATGCCAACCCTACCAACAGTCCCACCTAACCCTTCTGATCATTTTTACATCCCATCGAAAGTCAAGTTTAAAAAACGTATACATCTAAAGGCCGGTCGCACACTGGGGCGACATTTTGTTTCGCGACAGAACCGTTTTGGCGCATTGTGTCACGAAGCGTCGCAAATTGCTCTGCTGCCATTAGGCTCTTCAAAACGCCACACACTGCCTGCGATATTGTCTAGAGATGTCGCAAGGCGCCTCACGACCAATGGCGAAGCTCCTTTAATTTATCTCTTGCAACAAAACAGTTTGCAACGTTTCGAATTGCGCATGCTCCGGATTCTAACCACATAACGTGGACAGTTTATATTACACTTACCTAGCCCATGCCTTCTGTTTCAATGCCTGTCACGAACCCACGAACCACACACTTTTACAGGTTAAAAACAGCTGACGAGAAATTATTTTGTCGTGAGCCATTGTTTCAAGCCTCTCGTTAATGTTTCGAGGAATCGTTAATGTGCTACTCATTTTAACATAAAAAATATTGTTTTAGTTTTACGAAACGCCTCCAACTATCGTCTGAGGTAATAACTGAGAATACGTATAATATAAGACGAAATAGAGCCAATGTAATTGCGCCTGGCTAGTACTTAAAAGGTTTCGCGAACTTTCGATTCCCTGGCGCATCATACAATTAAGTGCCTTTTTCACACCTCTTGTCGACTTGATCTGTGCAATTTAGTGCCCGGTATAACATCCTGGGGTATAATTGGGCGGTCAAGGCGTAGTTCTTGCCACATGCCTTCCTTCTTTGCCTAGTCGAACGGTCAGTATGAAGCAGCCTTCCTTACCTGCCTCATAAACTGTTTAGGCGATAGGAAAGAGATCATTTTTTACTTCCATGTTCCATAAGGAATAGGAAGTATGGTGATGGCAAAAAACATTGTATTCGAGATGAGGGCTGATTCTGATTGTACTACCCTCAAAACATGAATAAAAGTCATTTTCCGAAAAGTTTGTGTGTGTGTGTGTGTGTGTGTGTGTGTTTATGTGTGGAATTTTTTAAATGTCAAATGATAACTGCCGCAAATTCAACAAGAATCAAATAATTTTTTGCCCGAATTGTAGAGGACTCAAGGCAGGTGGAGATCGGTTAAGAGGAAGGGGTAGTTTACCTGCAACGTTTTATGTTTTAACAAGAACATAAACGAACACGAAGCGTCGAAACGGTTCTGTCGCAAAACAAAATGGGCTCCAATATGCGGCCGGCCCAATAGATGGAAATTAACCAAGATAAGTCTGCTTTGTTTGATTTACTGGTTTATAGACTGTTATATCGGCAAAAGAAGAAAAACACGATCGTGTTAAGTAAATTGAATTTTTGGTTTAGTAATGTATTTCACTTTGTAAGTGCAACGTCAAAACATACAAAGAGTTATATTTATGTGACAAACACGATTTGAATCTAGATACTTATTTGTTTGGACGTATCCTTTCCAAACACTATTTACATTTATGGTGTTTGCACAGTTTGTAGTTAATGTTGCAACTGGCAAATGTAATTTTAGTGAGACATCTGTTTCCCTGTGCACACACGCACACACACACACAAAGCTGCAGAATGCAGGTCATGGCAGTGTCTCCCCCGTTACAAGTTTATAGCGCAACCTCGCAGCATAATTTTTCTTATCTAGTCAGGCGCCTACATCGGTCTTTGATTTACGCTTTGGAGCTAAAAACACACACAACAATTACAAAAACTAAACAGACTGTATAAAGAATTGCAAAGTTGGACACAAACGTAGTCTACATTTCTATCCGCAATAGTATACTACATAAACAATAAACGTTTTTGTTAGGATGATGAATATTACTTCTAAACATTTTCTACTACTTGGTTTATTTAAAATGTTCGCGGAGCGAGATACAGAGCTTAGCGGCAGAACTAAAATGTTTTACACGTTGTAAGATTCATATGTCTCATATAAACAACTGTTACTTTTTAAGAACTAGAACTAGAACTAGGAACAAAAGTGATAAAAATATTAAAAATTTCAAGTATTTGGGTGTACAATGACATCGGATGGTGACAGCAACCAAGAAACAAAAGTAAGAATAGGACAAGCTAAGACAGCAACAAAACAATTAAACAGTCTGTTTTGGAGTATAACAAAAAACAATAAAATCAGAATATATAAAACTATAGTCGAAAGTATAGGCCTATATGGAGCAGAACTAAGGGAAATTAAAAAAAAAATAAATCCAAAATAAGAGCTATGGAGATGGATTACTGGTGGAGGTGCTGTAGATTAACATGACTGGATAGAGTGAGAAATGTAGAGATAAGACAAGCGATGGGAATCGACCTTGACGTTATAGAAACAATAGAAGCAAGAAAACTGAATTGGTTCGGACACCTAAAACGAATGTCAGATGAGAGATGGCCAAGGAAGGTATGGGAATGGACTCCACCCTCTAGATGGAAAAAAGTAAGACCTAAACATTCATGGAAAATGGACGTCGAAGATGCAATGAATGCTAAAGGACTTACAGAACAGGACTGTTTAGACCGGCGTCAGTGGAAGCTAGAATGCGAGAGGCGGCGCCAGCCGTAATTAAATCGCAAAAAAAACTTTTTAAAACTATCTACCAATTTATTCATTGTTAACCACTTGTTCGAGTTTTACAGGTGACGGGTATTTTGAAAAATGAAAAAAAATCATACATCGTGCCGTGATTGAATTCTTCGTTAATAAACTTACGCGAGCAAAACTCTTTCAGATGGTGTTGTTCTGGAGCAGGTCAGTACTTTTGAACACCTGGGCCGTAATGTGTGTTGTACTACAAACGATGATGTGGCGAAGGAGTTGCACAAGTACAACTACATGTGTGTGGCACCATCAGGACAACTCTAAAGAAACGCCCCTGAAGGTCTACAAAGCAATGGCCCTCCCCACACTTCACTATATATATATATAAATCGGTTCATAACGTTATCCTACGTCTTCCGATCCCTAGTCTCCATTGGTCTCGATCCAACCAAGATTCTTCTTCTAATTCCCGGTCTCTCATTGCCCGATTGATGCCTTCTCTCCAACTCAACCTAGGGCTTCCTCTTCGCCTACGACCATATGGTGTCCATCCAAACTTTTGCTTGGGGAGTCGATTATCCGGCATTCTTTGCACATGTCCAAACCATCTTAGCTGTTTTGTTTTTATGTCGTCAACAATAGAACACTGTACCCCCCATTATCTCCCGGATTCTGACGTTTCTTACTTTTTCCAGTTTTGACCTCCCTGCCAATAATCCATCTCAGTAGCCTCCAACAACTTTTCTGTTCTTTGTGTTATTGGCCATATTTCACACCCGTATGACGTAACTGGTTTCACAGTTGTATTGTATATACGATGTTTATTTTGTTTTGATATTTGTTGGTCCCACAATATGTTGTTCAGCAGTGCTATTCCCACACTACACTGTAAGTCTGAAAATTGGATTTTAACGAATTCCCAGGTCAAGAGTATTCAAGTGGCCAAAACGAGATTTATCAGACATGTGGTACTTTTCTAGGTCGAAAAAAAATGTCGATATACGACAGGAAATGAGTATTATGAGTATACTCCATAGGATCGCCCAATGTCGGCTAAAATGGACGGAACATATATTAACCGAATGGATGACTGCCACATTCCCAAACATCTACGGAATTGTTATCAGACAGGATAGAGACTTCTGAGGCGTCCGGAGTGACCAGGTCTGCTTGGGAGTGTGGTAAACCATTTTCGGTATAATCTTTGCTGAAGATGATGGTGACGATGGTGACCTAACCTAACCTACCCAATTTACTACGAATTAGAAACTGTGTTACAAGATTCACCTCCGTGAAAAACATTTGTTTAAAAATGGGCAATTGGGTTATAAGTGCTCGTACGGTCATTGAAGGTAAGTCCTGTAGTTGACCTGATTCTTTAATTCTTTACGTAAAATTGATTCAATGAGTTGAAATCTATGAGCATTTCCGCGCAAGTACTCTTTCACATAATAGAATTATTGGTTCTTGTTTTTATATAACAAATATACAGACGTATGTGGAAATTATGACTTTAAAAATATATAAACATTTTAAAATGTTTGACAGTTAGTGATTTAAAAGAGTCTTTAGTTGTTTCGTAGTTATATAGATTTTTATTTCGCTTTCCTGAAGTTGCTGGATCTCGTGAGACTGCTCCTGCTCCCCCTTAACCTGGGATGTCGATCTCGGGGTTTCCTCCTAGTGGGCGTCGTGTCCAAGTCGCTGCTGATTCAGACCATAGCCATCGGTTGTTGAAGAACTCGAACGCCGTGCCTGACTCGTGGTCTAATACAGCCGCTGCCTCGACGATACACTCCGGCTCCCTGAGATAACGAGAGATTCCCGTGAAAGATTCTGATAGACACCCGTGCTTTTATAGACTTACACACATGACGTCATTTTTAGGTAATGGAACGTTCTAGATTTGATTAGAAAACTGACCACATGTTGCTGAATATAAACTCCCGGTTCCTAGACCTTTTGCAAACCACGTGTTTTTAATTGCATGTGCTTGCGTAGCTAATTACTTTATCAGTTGACTAAATGCTTTTAAATTTTGTTTAATATTAAAATAATTAGTTAATAATAGTTATTCCAATTTGCACAATAATATAAATGACTTACAATGTATCTGTTAATTGGTTTACTGTTAATTATAATCACACAATTCGTTACGCGCACAACACTTATTCACTTTCACTCTACACTGCACTGCTGTTTTTTATTGTTTTTTATCAGCTTAAACTGCGTTATCATGCAGTACGTACCCTGATAACAACATTGTCTTAACAACAAACACACCCCTTTGCACCAACTAAAGCTTATTGTAAATAATGTCCCCATATGTTCCCACATAGTGTGAATTTAAACATAATTAATGCGGTCCAAGTCACTGTATGATAATAGATAATATGATAATAGGTTAGCTTTAAAGATGAAACTAAATAATAGTGCCCATCGACACAGTCTTTACTTACTGCACGCGGTGCACCGTTTCGGTTACAAGTACGCTGATAATATGATCTCTCATTGTATTTTACGTGTTTATTTATTGTGTGTTTGTTTTACCCTGGATTTTAATATATAACGAGCTCCTTTGGAGTGAAGGCCTGAAGATGAGTCATATGGCCTGAAACGCGTAACCCAGCTCAAATTACGTTAGAAGTCACTTGACGGAAATCATAAGGTAAATTATATCATAGTGTGAATGTTTGTCTGATTGCAGTACTTTTTATAAATACTTTTTTCAGTACTTATTATAATTTTATAAGTTTAAAACAGTACATGACGTTTTAATTGTGAACGAAAAACGTCAGTTAAGGATTTCCATTTGTTAATTATTCTAGTTCAAAAACTTGGCGCAAGATATCGCTGTCGTTTGCACAGGGCAAAAGTCGATTCGATTCAACACTGAATGCTGTGTTCTGTGTAGTCAGACGTCGCTTATTAGACTGTGTAGCTGGGTTATGCATAACTTACGGAACAACTTGATATTTTAAAATAATAAGTGCGTATTCCCTCATATGCCTTAAATATACAATATCTGTATTATATAAATTGTTATTAGGAAAAGGTCACAACCTCTCTCTCTCACTCACTCTCTCCCGCTCAATCTTGTTTCTTTTCTCTCTTTATTTATTTAGTCCAGTGGCGACTGGTGTTATGGTTGCAGCGCTGCACAACCACCAATATAGAATAACTAACCTAAAAAATAATATACGAAAACATTAAGCAGCTAAAAGTATCATAAATTTCATCGGAGAGCGTATTAGACCCTACGCGGTAATGTTGTTGTACAATTCAAACGTGGCGTGCAGGCTGGTGGTTGTTGGCCGTTTGCAACTTCAACAGTATATGGCAGAGCTTACTACACAAGTATATGGGAGGACGTGCGCTACTCTTCATAACTGCCATATGTTTCCAATGTTAGCTAGGCGGTTGCAAAGTTTCTGCAACGCTCCACTAGTAGCGTTGTAGCGCAACTTTGTGTCATGAAATCAGCAAAGCCTTCTTGATTTATAAGTTACGTCAGGTTTAGTGTTTACGTTGGTTCAAGGTAAACGTTATCCGTTGTTTGAGGTTATAAAATTATAGTAATAATTTTGTATAACTGTGATTGTGATAGTTTAATGTCTTTTAACCGATCTCCCATCCACTCAACCACCTACTGCAACCACCAAATTTTGGAACCACCAGCCGTCACTGATTTAGTCCGTAATGAATTTTTTACTATGGGAATCAACATATAGGCCTCCCCATCAATAAAATTAATTAGTGTACGTATTCATCATTATAAGAACATTAAACAATAATTAAATGGTAGATTGTTCCGCCATAATTTTATACAGCAGATCTGGTACTAATGTTTCTTCATTAATTTTTAAGTAGTCCGTTTTGTACATTCTTCTTCTTCACCTTCTTCTTCTTCCTCTTATTGTAATATTAATAATAATAATAATTATTATCATTATTATTAATATTTATTATTAAATATTATACTACTACTACTACTACTACTACTACTACTACTACTGCTGCTGCTGCTGCTTTTATTATTATTATTATTATTATTATTATTATTATTATTATTATTATTATTATTATTATTATTATTATTAGGTCTATTATTATTATTATGGTTGGGGCCGATGCACTAAAGACGGAGAATTATAGAAAACGTATGGCGTCGGTGCAAAGAAGAATAAAGTAAACCGACAAAGCCCTCAGAGTAGCATCCTCTTACCGGACAGTGCCATAGCCAGTAGTCCTGGTGCTAACGGGTGTGATTTCCATAGGGCTGTTGGCTCTAGAGTGGAAGCGTTTCTTCGAAAGAAGACATGTAATTCGAAGAGATGCGGCAAAGCATGAAACCAGGGAACCCACTCTCCGGCACTGGCAAGATCGATGGATTAGGGATGACAGAGAAAGATGGACCGCAACGCTCATATCAAACTTGAAAGAATGCATTAACCGCCAACACGGTGATGTTAACTACCATCTGACCACAGTTCCTCAGTGGCCACGGCAATTTTAATGCCAACCTCCACAGAATGGGAAAGGTGCAAAGCCCAGCATGTCAATACTGCGACTCTCCCCATGAAGATGCCTTGCACACCCTTTTCAAGTGCTACAGATTCACAAGAGAGAAGATGGTACTGGAAACGGAACTCGGGGAGTTCACGCCCGAGAGCGTAGTTGTGCTTATGCTTCGTGGCAAGGCGGAATGGGACCGCACACCTGCATTTATTCAGTGGGTCCTACTAGAAAAAAAAGAGAGGCCCAACTTGCACCCAACGGGCAGTAGAAGATAAAAGACAACTAGAAGGAAACCGATAAGGGCGCAATAGGCTCCATACCGAAGTAATAAGCTTAGTGGTTCCAGGACGCATATGAATGCTTCAATTAGACGTGAGTTTTTTTAGTGGGTGAGAGTCCCACACACCAGGGGAAGCACGGTGTCCTCTGACGGTGCATAAAGCATTTTTCCCTCTCTATAAAAAAATATTATTATTATTATTATTATTATTATTATTATTATTATTATTATTATTATTAAACACAGTGAATGTATTCCAGTAATTCTTTTTGCCTTTTTCTGCGTCTTCGTGAACAACTCCTCTTTCTGGTTTGTTGTCTCTCATTCTCTACGCTAGCCAGTTTCCTGTGTCTCTCAAGGTGTCCATTCAATTGTCTACTTCAATTGTCCTTGCAGGACCCTCTTTTCTAATCCGTGTCATTTACTGTCGTATTAAAATCTCTACAGTTTTAATGCTATACGGCAGTGTTAAAGAAATTACATAAAACTGGATAAGGAGGCACGCAAAATAGGACTTACAGTAATTGAAGAATAGAAGTTTGTAAGAGAAAAAACTATGAAAATATTGGTATGAAGAACCATACATGACTTCCATGTTCTAATATTTTTATTTAAAATCCTTTTCGGAATGAAATATTTCCATAGAAACTACTTCTTTCTTCAGCCTTAACCACAGTACTGTGGTCACTAACGTATACCACCTCACGTTAGCGCACTCGCTTTTCACTGATGATGGCAGTCGATGGCAATGCCGAAACGTTTGGTTTTGCAGGAAACATTGGACCACGGCCAGGGAAGGTATTTTAACAACAAAGTACTTCTTTGTTCCCAATAACGTAGTACACATATAAAAAATTACCCCCTCCCATTCAACTATACTTTTCATTTATAGCTATTTCGTCTATATTTCTACAGTGGATTATTATGGCCTTCTTTTCAGGATACTTTATTTATCAAAATTAAATACTTTACTCTTGTTAAAGCATAAAACGTTGCAGGTAAACTACCCCTTCCCTTTAACCGATCTTCACCAAAATCAATAATTGATACTGGAGGCCTTTACTTGATGAAAATCCATTATTAAAGAATAATAATAATCTTACCATCTGAAGAAGGCACTGTGTGCCGAAACAGCTGTCGTGGTATATTAATTTTTTAAATATATGACGAGTGAAAATCACGAAAACAAGTTTTTAGTTTTCTTTTATTCTTCAAAATCAATAAGCCTTAAGTCCTCTACAACTCGGGCATACATGAAAAAAATTATTTGATACTGTTTGAATTTGTGGTAGTATTTGTTCTCCATACAAAATTCTACACACAGACACTTTTCGGAAATGAATTTTCTTCACGTTTTGAGGGTAACACAATCAGAATCAGCCCTTATCTCGATCACGATTTTTTTCACCATCACCATACTTCCATTTCCTTACGGAACACGGAAGTAAAAATGTTTCACTTGTGTACCAATAAACGTACAAGAGACTTGGTTTTATTTGTTGTAATGGTGTGTAGTTGCGTCAGTCCTCTTTTATTTTCATCATAATACAAGATCCCGTCTACTTCCGTCCATCCCTCGGCTAGACAAAATAGACGCGCTTGTCCTTGATCGTATCTGTTATTCAAAGTTACGTTTATCGGGAAGAACCGTTAACGCTGTGACGGCAACTAATAAATTATCTCTAACGTCTAGTGTAAAGGGACTTATTGGCCACTGTAACCTTTAAGTGTCTATTACTAATAATATTGCTACGAAATAACGTAACGCTCATCATCGAAGAGACAACGGCACCATCTGTCGGCGTACAAGAGCACTAAGTGGTACTGCCAACATACAGTCGATTATAACTAAATTGCGGATACTTATTGCCTTAACCCCCCTATGATCGAATAAAATTTTGATAACAGTCACTAATTTGGAATAGTCCTTTAGGAGATCCTTTGTTATCTGAAACGTTGCAGATGCTGTGCATCACTTTACCCACCTTGAAAGTACACTGCCAGGATTTCCGATTTCTCTTGGATAGTCAGAAATCAACTTCGACTGCTAGACAACAATAATCCGATCACCATAAATTACGTCACGTTATACCTTACTTCCACACGTTCTATTCATAACGCCACAAACAGACGATTATAACTAAATTGCGGATACTTATTGACTCCTATGATCGAATAAATTTTGATAACGGTCACTAATTTGGAATAGTCCTTTAGGAGATCTAAACTTCAACACGTTCTATTCATAACGCCACAAACAGTTTCAACTTTATGCAATTTTCAAATTTTTATACTTACTACACGATTCAATCATCTGAACTCTGGTTGCTTCATGTCGGATATTCGTTCAATCGTGGTATCCTTACAACTGCCTTAAACCTCATAAGATTTTTACTGGCTTAAAAAGTTAAGATTGGGGAATTTTATAATAATACGCTACTTTATAAACAGAATTCACTAAGAAACGCATCGCTATGACAACTATGTAACGCTCTTAAAATGTTGACAGGTGCAGTGTCGTAACAGTTCTACACGTTTCCCAGGTGCAGTGTCGTAACAGTTCTACACGTTTCCCAGGTGCAGTGTCGTAACAGTTCTACACGTTTCTCGGCTAGCCGACCAGGTGCAGTGTCTCAGTCAAAACCGTGCACTAAAGTAGCTTCGAGACTGTTCGAACACTCTTAACTGGACAAGTGATGCTGTCACGCCGCCAAAAAAAAATGAAAAATTATTCTGGAACACCTGCGGGACCATATAAGCAACAGCGGCCGACTTAGAAGTTAGTTACATCTGGCAAAATTGAAGAGTGCGGATCAAGTGATTGTTGCTGCAAGTGATTATCGTGTCATACTTAGTGTGGAACTCTAATTGTTAACATTATTATTGCGTGTGTACAAATTCAGCTAGAATTATTGAATGAGAGTACATTGTCGATTTCAAGTTGTTATTTGTGACTAATCAAAGCTGGTAATTAGTGACTTCGTTGATGTCTGTAATTTGTTTACACTGTATAATTACGAAGATCCGTGAGACCGTCGTTTAACAACATTTTTATACGAAGCCATACTCGAATCAATAAGTTGTTAACAATACGTAACAATGCGTATTTGGTTTCTGTAATAAGTATACTTGGTTGTCTTGATTATTCATCTCTTCTTTCACAGCACTAACACTTATCTAAAAATGAAACATTTTCTTGCGAACTTACTGTTTATTCTCTTCTCGTCGAACGCGTTTCGGCGTACGTATTCGCCTTCTTCAGCTTAGAGACAGACTGCCATCATTTAGTAACGGTTGTTGTTGTGACCCAAAGGTCGAAAACTCAACACAACTGAACAATACGAAATATATAAACACCACACAACACAACCAAACAACATACTTAACGATCAATTACAATATAAATCACATACACTTTTTGACACAATTATACAAAAAACAAACATTAAGTTGAATCCCCGCGCCAATCCCCTTCCTCCACACACCACCCCCCACTACACCTTCCACACAACAACCGTTACTAAATGATGGCAGTCTGTCTCTAAGCTGAAGAACGCGAATACGTACGCCGAAACGCGTTCGACGAGAAGAGAATAAACAGTAAGTTCACAAGAAAAAGTTTCATTTTTAGATAAGTATCTTGGGTTTTGTGTTACGCACTGATAAAGACCATTTAATGCTTCAAAACATTTATTGTAGACATACAGAATGTTTTGTTTGGATAGTGTTTCATTTACATCTAATTTAACTAATAACTAAGTAATAAGTAACTAATAAAGGGTGTCCCATAATGTACACAATATTTGAATTACGCGCCACTGTCGTCTTGTTAGGTTGGTAGCACTGCAACTGTTGTATTGCCGTTTACTCTCCATTAGTCGTCATGGAGCGTTACACAAAAGAACAGCGCGTTGTTATTGTGAAAACACATTATAAGAACGGTGAATGTTATGTGGAAACCGTTCGTAAATTGCGTGGAATTTTTCGACGACGAAAAGCACCTAATCTGTCAACTGTGCAGAGATTGATTAAGAAATTCGAAGAAACAGCTTCGTTATTAGACGTTAAATCGCGTGGACGTCCTCGCGCTACCCGTTCTATTGAAAACGTCGCGGTAGTGAGAGATAGTGTCGATGTGAGTCCAGGGAAATCAATTCGCCGTCGATCACAACAACTGGCCATTCCAAGAAGCACAATGCAGCGAATTCTAAAAAACGATCTTCATCTGAATGCCTACAGAATCCAACTAACACAAGAACTCAAACCGTGTGACCATTTGAAGCGCCGAGAATTCGTCAGTTGGATATTGGGTAAACGTGAAACGGACGGTGATTTTTCCCACAAAATCATCTTTAGCGATGAGGCACACTTCCACCTCAACGGGTAAGTAAATAAACAAAATAGTCGGCTTTGGGGTACAGAGAACCCTCGTATCATTCACGAGAAGCCTTTGCATACACAAAGAGCAACTGTTTGGTGCGGGTTTTGGACTGGTGGCGTGATGGGGCCGTATTTCTTTGAGAATGAGGCTGGAGATGCAGTAACAGTGACTGGCGAACGTTACCGGAACATGATAATGGAGTTTTTGTGGCCTCAACTGGAAGGTATGGAATTCGAAGATATGTGGTTTCAGCAGGACGGCGCGACCAGTCATACTGCCCGCGAAACAATTGCTTTGTTATCTGAAAAGTTTCCTGCACGTCTTATTTCACGCAACGGCGATCAGAACTGGCCACCGAGGTCTTGTGATTTAACACCATGCGACTCCTTCCTTTGGGGATATGTGAAATCACGCGCTTATGTCCGCAATCCACGAACAATTTTTCAACTCAAGGAACAGATTCAACGAGTTATTGGTGAGATTGAGCCGGAATTGTGCAAGAAGATCATCGAAAATTTCCATCGACGGACAAAAGTGTGCCAGCAGAGTCGCGGGGGACATTTGTCTGATATTGTGTTCCACATTTAACCGCAGTAAGTGTACTTTGTATTAACATTAAAACACCTGATATTTTTCAATAAATAAAAGTTTTTACAACATTATTAAATCTTGCGTACTTTATGGGACACCCTCTAGCAGCCTTAATAACTAAGTAAATAACATATAGCGTATACTTTGAACCTTTCACGTGAACAGAATGCGGCTTTAACTGTTGTATAGTAATCCCTCCTAGGAAATTGATTCCTCTCAACAGCACAGTTACTTCTCCCTTAATCCGCCAGATATCGCTGTGTGTACGGCGACGAAGGGGCAATACGCAGGTCACGGCTTCGTAACTGAGCAGTACTTTGGAACTTTAACGCTGCTGCAACTTTGCACAGTTTTTTCCCGTCTGGCGCGACGAGTCTGTTGTAACGTGACGTTCGCTAGGATTTGCATTGAAACTAAGACAATATATGCACTGAACGACAGTTACAAAACTGGGCAAAATGCACTCAACAACAGACACGATACGTTAGTAAAGTAGGTCGTCACACTACTAAGTATAATGTCTGCAATGAAAGGGCTCGGCGTAAAGTTATATCTGCTTCTGTATGCAGACAATAGTAAACAGTACTAAACCCTCATACCATATGGGCCCGCAAATGTAATAAACGAGACGCAGTTGGAATCGTTAATGTGCTACTCGTTTTAACATAGAACATTTTTTAGTTTTGCAAAACGCCTCCAACTATTGTCTGAGGTAATAACAAGTCAGAATACTTATAATGTAAGACGAAAAAGAGCCAATGTAATTGCCCCTTGCTAGTACTTCAAAGATTCCGCGTAAATTCTTCTTCTTCTTCTTCTTCTTCTTCTTCTTCTTCTTCTTCTTCTTCTTCTTCTTCTTCTTCTTCTTCTTCTTCTTCTTCTTCTTCTTCTTCTTCTCCACTACAAGGATTAGCTTATATAAATCTGTTCCGGCACCCATCTCATCCTCTGACGACCCACGTCTTTTCTACCAGGGGCTTTATAGATCAGTGCCGCTTTCGGCAATCGATCCTTTGTCATCCTTTGCAGATGATCCTACCATTGTCTTCTGTAAGCTAAAATAATTTCATTTATGTCCTCTACTTTGAGTTCTGATCTGATATCCTCATTCCTTATTCTATCTTGCAATGTATAATTTAAAGTATTTCGAAGAAACTGCATTCCAGCATTCTGAATCTTGCAGCTTTCCTTTTCTGTCATGACCCACGCCTCACTCGCATATTCCAATGTGGGTATTGCAATTGTCTTATAAAATTTAATCCTTGTGCTGTGTCTTGTTTTGTTTCTAAGATTTCTATGAATCGTACCGCAAATATTCCTAAATTTATTTACCTTCTCTCTTATACCATATTCAGATTCATAGCTTACTCCACAGTCAAGATATTTGAAACGGCTCACTTGTTCTAAAGTGCTATTCTTTACCTTAGTCCTCACTGGAGATTTACCTTTAAAGGCCATGGTTTTGGTCTTTACCATAAAATTAAGGTGTTTTTTGTCACAGCTCTTGTCTACTTGGTCTGTGCAAATGACTGCATGGCATAAGATCCCGGGGTATTATTGGGCGGCCGAGGCGTTGTTCTGGCCACACTCCCTTCTTTGTTTGCCGAACGGTCATTATGAAGCAGCCTTCCTTACCTGCCTACTAAACTGTTTAGGCGATAGGAAAGATATCATTTTTATGATTGTTACACGAAACAAAACACTATATTAAAAATGAGAAGAAACCTTTGCAAACAAAATTTACACGTTGTAGCGTGACAGAAAATCCACTACATTTTAAGTCATGTGAAATCATAAAGTTTAATTACACCAACAAAAGTTATAATAATATTGAATGACATTTAAATAAATCAGAGGAATGAACCACAATAAAATAAAAATCCTCATTACATTATATATAAAAACCACTGTTTAAAAAACCAAAGAAAGTATCGAAGCAACTCATAGTATAATATCAGTAAGTTACCCAGGAAGCTCAGAGCAGTAAACCAGTTATATAAGACCATATCAAGAAAAAAGAGACTCAATTAAAGAGTGGTGAATACCAAAATACCCCAAAAACAAGAAGAGGGAAGAATAAAGTTTGTGATCAGGAAGAAAACAATACCCTGAAACCTGTATAGAAGAATAAAGTCAGTTCAGTGAATAAATTAAATGCTCCAAACTAAACCTCAGTCGAGATAACACCAAGTACCTTGGTTTACCCAAGAATGAAGAAGGAAGACAAGAAAACCAGAAGAATGAAGACTAGACGAGGGACAAGAATGAAGACTAGAAGAAGGACAAGAAGGAAGACCAGAAGGAAGATACGAAGAAGGACAAGAAAGAAGACAGGAGGAGAGGAAGAAATAGTATGAAAGAAACACCGTAGTAAAACCTATTATTATATAAACTACTATCAACCCCAAACCCACAAAAACTATGCAAAGGAAAGTATAACATACCCAAAATCCTATAAAATGTAATTACTGAGAAAACTAAAGTGCTGTATAGCGTTATAAGAAGTGCACCGACTAAAGCTATTGTGTAATAAAGAAAATAAACTAGTCTTAACGGTCCATGATTACTAAAGGTCTGGTCTGAGATAATAAGACTCAAAATATCAGAACCAACAGTGAAGGTGAATTTGTGTAAGTGTTTTTTAGAAAAGCAATAAACTTAAAGTTGGTGATACTATAACTTATCAGTATGCTATATCACAACTTTAATATCTAATAATAAACAGCATAATAAAATAATAAAACGGAAGATTTCCAGTATTTTATTATTTTAATGTAAATCTTTATTTACAGGACATTTGTAAAAAATAATAATAAATAGAGTATGGGAATTAATGTTTACTGATGTAGGGGATCACAATAATAATGGTTTAAACCAGAAAGGACTGGCATTAATATAGTATTAATAAGTGTAAAATGTTTAAATAGACTGTTTATTCACAGTCCTAAAATCAATGTGTTAATAAAATGTATTTGTAAGGGTTATTAGAAAATAAGATTTATGTTATGTGTTTTAAAAAGAATTATGTTTGATAAATAATAGCCTACATACCCATAATGTTCTAATAGGTATGCTATGTTAGCTCAAGAATAGTTAAAAGATGTATGTTCAAACCATGTCTGCAATATGTTCAATTGTGCAGATTGCTAAACAATGTTCATAATTATTTATTTTAATAACAGTAGTATTAATTAACTACTACAAAACACAATAAGTTATAAACCATGTTATTTTCATATAATTGTAATTATGTAAAGCCAGAGGAGGAATTAAGTATAAATTTATTTGAGAAGAAAGAAATATAAAATTCTAAAATCTAGGCCATTTGGTGAATTCACAGAACCAATATAAACTAGTATAATTCACTTATAAATCCTGTAAACTACCAAGATTTAGATAAGGTAACACAGTTAAACACTACTGGGAATGATCCTATGAGTTAAAATGATAATAAGGAAATATACCTTAAAACATTGTAAATTTTCAAAATATATAAATTAATTAATTTTAAAGAGCAATGTCAAATTAACAGATTAACACAAAAAACCAGTTCAAAGGTGTAATTTATATGTATTTAAGGAAAGGAAGAGGAATATGACTAATTAAAATTTATTATAATAGTATTAATAATATTTAAAATGGAGGGAATTCGTATAAAAACGGAAATCCAATTTTGAGCCTATATTTCCAAAGTGTGGAAGGAATTTGTTAATTTCCACAAAATGTCTACAGATATGGACTATAATACATCAATTTAAAGGGAATGAGATGATTAAACCAATAGTAAGGTTCATAATTCATAAAAGTGATGAATAAAATAGATAAATTCCATATATAATGTAATATTTTATCATGTGTACAGGTAATCGAAAATGTTAACAATACTTTTTCAAAGATTAACTGGGCCAGATTTATGACCAAGTTAATTAGTCTTTTGTTGAATATCAAGCTGGACAGTTGTGTAAAGAACGTTTCTTTAAATCGAGTTGAAAATGGTACTAGCGTTTAGCCATTGAAATAAGTGTAACGAGAGTTAGACGGATTAGACACTTTTTAAAGCTAAAGCTATCAAAACATTCACGACAATAGTGAAAACAAATATTTAACTTCATAATCCGAGTGATAGAAACAAGTAAAACATTATATTTAAACTGATTCATTATACAATCCTAACCATATCTTGAGAATTTTAACCCACAGAAGAGAACACATTCAAAATAAACTAACTAACACAAGTTTACACAGAACACTTCGCCAGAATACACCAAATAACTTTACAGACATATTACACCAGTGCGGGGACATTTCAAACCTTAATGAAGGTAATTTTATTGTGATTTTCTGACACGACGCATTTGCAGTAACCTAGTCCACTTCGAGTAGCGGCCATCTTGAAAACGGAGCCTGCTTCCTACATCGCAGTGACGTCAGTCTTCAATGGTTCGAAAACAGTCATACACATTACATATAAGAATTATTTAAATTCCATTGAATAATAATTATTGTATTTATTTTTAATTGTTAATGTTATACTTTCTCGTCACCCTTCTCTGACTATTAATTCTAATCGCTCAAAGAACCTGTCTTTTAATATAATATATCATAAATTTTGTTCTGTATGACACAATCGATAATTCCCGAGACAGAGTCGATCATTGCTCTCCATCGATAAAATATCGATTATTTATTTAATTGTCAATAAATCTTTATATTTCCATTATTTCGTATCTGTTACTTATTTCACAGGGTAATTTAAGAGTATTTATTAAGACTGAAGAACTTAAATAAGAAGAATATATTTTATTTGAACAAGATATTGGACCAATCAGAAAAGTCACCAATCGATTATTAACTGGAGTTAATCTATTTAACTCCAGACTTGGTTCAAATCTTCAAGAAGTGCTCGACGGTCAATAAATACCTACCTGTTATTAAAATTTTTACAAGAACCTTTTAAAACAGATTTATTTCTTATACACACCTCTATAAACATAAACAAGATTTCTTACTATTTGAAAATTCTATTTTTTATAAAATTGTCCTTTTACATTTTATTCTTTTGTAACGACCGGCATACAGCGGTCTTGTTACAACGTTAGCGTGCACACGTAACACGTTACGTGCATAGTATCGGGTAACACCTACTTAAAAAAAGCCCTAATTAGACATTACACAAGCAACACATTTCATTATACACGACTTATCCTTCCGAATGTTTAATCCTTAATCTTCTTCTTCTTCTTCTTCTTCTTCTTCTTCTTCTTCTTCTTCTTCTTCTTCTTCTTCTTCTTCTTCTTCTTCTTCTTCTTCTTCTTCTTCTTCTCCTCCTCCTCCTCCTCCTCCTCCTCCTCCTCCTCCTCCTTCTCCTCCTCATCCTCATCCTCATCCTCATCCTTCTCCTTCTCCTCCTCCTTCTCCTTCCCCTCCTGCTCCTCCTCCTCCTCCTCCTCCTCCTCCTCCTCCTCCTCCTCCTACTCCTTCTTCTCATTTTCTTTGCAAGTATAAGTCTCAAGGCCTATTACGTCGTCCATTGGTACAACCGATCTTTCCATTTCCCTTTCGGCCGCCCCAGACTTTCTGCTATTACTTTTATACATACAGTGGAACTCGCGAATAATGAGCTTGCTTATAACGAGAACTCGGATGTAACGAGCAAAAGTACGAGATTTGTCTGGTTTTTTATCTTACTAATGATAACTAAACTCGCTTTTAACGAGTAGGAACGCATTAGAGACTTGTCCTTCCGAATGTTTAATCCTTAATCTTCTTCTTCTTCTTCTTCTTCTTCTTCTTCTTCTTCTTCTTCTTCTTCTTCTTCTTCTTCTTCTTCTTCTTCTTCTTCTCCTTCTTCTCCTTCTTCTCCTTCTTCTCCTCCTCCTCCTCCTCCTCCTCCTCCTCCTCCTCCTCCTCCTCGTCCTTGTCCTTGTCCTTGTCCTTGACCTTGTCCTTGTCCTTGTCCTTGTCCTTGTCCTTGTCCTTGTCCTTATCCTTATCCTTATCCTCCTTCTCCTTCTCCTTCTCCTTCTCCTTCTCCTTCTCCTTCTCCTCCTCATCCTCCTCCTCCTCCTACTACTACTACTACTACTACTACTACTACTACTACTACTACTACTACTACTACTACTACTACTACTACTACTTCTTCTTCTCATTTTCTTTGCAAGTATAAGTCTCAAGGCCTATTACGTCGTCCATTGGTACAACCGATCTTTCCATTTTCCTTTCGGCCGCCCCAGGCTTTCTGCTATTACTTTTATACATACAGTGGAACTCGCGAATAATGAGCTTGCTTATAACGAGAACTCGGATGTAACGAGCAAAAGTACGAGATTTGTCTGGTTTTGTATCTTAGTAATGATAACTAAACTCGCTTTTAACGAGTAGGAACGCATTAGAGACTTGGTCATAACGAGCATTTTATTACAACCTTGTTCATTGGTTAAGGTCTACCAAACGTTCGTTACAATACAGCATTTTAAACATTCGTTTAAAATCATTACGGCAGTTTAGTGAGACTAATAATGTAAGTGATGAATTCGTGGAATATTTAAATAAATTACGAAACTGTTTTAAAAATCTACAGATACAAGATTACTAAACAAACAAAAATAGATGACTTTTTAAGGTTAATTAAGTTCTGTGTGCGAAATATAATTCTGCACATTTAGAACGAAGAACAAAAAGGCAAATACATTAGAGCGAATTTTCTTGTAATTTAGAAATAAATGTTGTATATGTGGCATGGAAAGTTTTGCGTTTCTTGCTAGATAGCCGACTGATGTTGTTACGACACCGTTACTTTTACGATATTTCGCGAATGCGCTAGACACCAATTTTCAGCAAAGAACGTTAGCGTCTAAAAGAATGTTCAAAGTCTAAATTTCACTTTTAATCGTAGAATGAAAAACGTGTCAAAATGTTATTGCGCAAAGCCACTTGTATAGTAGACTTTTTTTGTTGTATGTTCGGTATCATGGTATAAAAATATAGGCTTGAGAGTCGACAACTCGGATGTAGCGAGCACCCGGTTTTAACGAGCACATTTGTCCGGTCCCTTGAATCTCGTTATAGTAAGCAAGTTCCACTGTATACATTGCACTTAAGTGTAGTATTCTTGATGGATCATGCGTTCTACGTGATGAAACCATTTCTGTCTATCGGCCAGATAACTCATGACCGACGTTCTCAATCTTTTTCCTGTCTAACCTGGCTAGGGATCTAAGGATCCTCAACTCTGCACTTTGGAGTCCACTTTCACGAGCATTCGTCACTGTACATGTTTCACTACCATATACTGTAGAGTGTCTGGAACGGGTATCACCGTGTAATATTTTAATAACGTCTCTTGCCGAACATTATTATTTAATGTACAATTGATAGTGCTATTCATCCTATTAAAGCGTTTTATGCAATCCATACGTCAACCTCCTCAAGGTATGATATATTGGATAAAAAGAAAATAAACGATGAATCTTGTTCAATATTTCTATTTTCAGTCACTACTTTTTTTTGGGGGGGGGGAGTTTGGGGAAATGCTCTAGAAATTTTAATTACTGCAGATTTTTTAATAAGTAAAATTAAATTATATTTCTCAATATATGATATATTGCATAATAAGAAAATAAGCGACGAAACTTGTTCAATAGTTATATTTCAGTCACTATTTTAGTTTGTTTTTTTTGGGGGGGGGAGAACGCTCTAGAAAAAGTAATTAATGTAAATTTTTTAACAGGTAAATTAAATTATATTTCTTAGTTATTTTATGAAACTCGTGCAATGCTCTCTGTAGAGTATCTTCGTCATCGGATATGACAACATGGTCGTTAGCAGAAAGCAAGGTACAAACAATCTTGTAATTTCCGAAGTCGCAATTGTAAAATGGCAAACAATACTTCCACTCGCGTCTGTCTACACATTTAATAATATCGGAGAAAGGCTGTATGCCTGTCGTAGCCCTCTATTCACAGTTTCCAACTATTCCCAGCAACTATGCATATCATCGAGTCTTTATACGTACATTTAATAAATTCTACCAGATGATTTGGCACCCCTCTTCCCTTAAAAATATTAAATAAAAGATCCCCGTTAACCATATCAGAAGCCTTAACATTATCCAAAAAGTGCAAAGTCTGAATTTTCTCCCTTAAATTTAAGTCTTCATACCTAACTACCACGTGTCTCTTTCTTCCTTCCTTTACGTTTTTTGCAGTATATTATTCTTTATTGCCTCTTGCTTTATATCCTAGATTAAGTTTTTCGTCGGTCTCCCCCTCTTGCACGACACACGTGCGCGTGCACACTCACACACACACACACACACACACACACACACACACTATATAACTGCAAGAAACATTGAATATAGAGTTACTACTCTGTGTGTTTGTTAATTTCTGTCCGAGTGTATGTCTGTCTGTCTCCCTTCATTTTTTATGTTTATTTATTTAGTACAGAAGACAACTTTTACAGTATATTACACTATTAGGTACACAGTAAACATTTCGTTCATATATTTATTGATCTTTACATCAATCCGTGTTTATTTTCACGGTGTTGTTACAGTTGGTAAGGATCGCGGGTATGAGGAGACATCTGCTTGCTCGTACAGAGCGCGGGTCATGGGAGTGTCTCCCGTTACAAGTTTATAGCGTAACCTTGCCGCTTATCTCGTGACCCACCTACATGCGGACTCACACACACAGCGAATATACGTGTATATACAACTGGCAGTGAATGTAAATGTACCAACACCTACACAATATTACAGAATTGATTTTGTACAGTTGCATCTACTCTATCTGCTACAGTTACCAGACTTCCAAATGACTTCCAGTATTATTATAAACTGTAATAACATAGTTCATGGAAAGAGAACAGAAGAAGCCACATAAACGTTTGCTGTGTCCATAAAAACTATAAAGTAAAAAAACTTTGCTGTTCTATTAACTATAAAAACAATAAAAACTTTGCTGTGTACATAAATGTTTATAAAAACGACCGTTTTTGCTATTTTATCACTGTTTGCGTATAAATAAACGGGAACAACATTTACAAAGAACGAGCGCCGAAAGGATGCCGAGGATTATGGATTATAGGTGCATAGATATGGACCGCAGAGGCGGAGATCCCTCGGAAGGCCAAAAAATAAGTGGAATTATCAGGTCGCCTAAAGTTATGCTGTTGGCCAAATGCTTGGTTAGAAGAAGAAGAAGAAGAAGAAGAAGAAGAAGAAGAAGAAGAAGAAGAAGAAGAAGAAGAGATAATTTTTTGGGTCCCGGCCTCTCAAAATTTTTAAAACTGAACACTGCACTTTTAGATTGTGGTCCTGGAAAGGCTCATGACTTGACGAAATTAAATTTGGCGTTAACAACAAACAAAACCCGTTAATAAAATATGGTAGCACATTTTTATTTACTAATTTACAAAATTCGTAAATTCTACATTTTCTAAATAAGATACGGATAGGAAACAAAATTTCAGAAGAACGAAGACGGTGATTTCGTTGTATAAAAAAGGGGACAGAATAAACACAAATACGCGTAATTATAAAGAGATACGCTTGCTCGATTTAACATATAAGAACATAAATATATTACAAGAATTCTGCATCAGAGACAAGAGTTATTATGGATGATTTACTTCTCGGAGAGCAGATGGATTTTGGAAAGGGTAAATCAGCTCTAGATGCATAGTTGTATTACGATAGATAATAGAGAAAGGTGAGATATAATAAGAAAATACATACCGCATTTGTTGATCTGAGAAATCACCTGACAATGTAGACCGTCCAAAATTATGACATATTAGGGATAGAAGAGGATACACATTTAATTAATTCACTTAAGATCCTTTACTAGAGTGCATCTAGAGTCCTGGATCTAAATGGATCGAATTCCAGTCGGTTTCCTGTTAACTTCAGGCGAGACTGTTATTATTCAAGAAAGTAAAGATGGTTTGCCAAGATCCAAGTTTTATTTACAAGAAGTAGCAAAAGGGATAGGCTTACTCGCTGACAATTTCAGATATTTTACTTTTAATAATATAATATTATATGTTCCTAACAACACGTTTATGATAGACTGCATTAAGTTATACATTTAAAAGGGGTTTTTTAATTGTATTGTATATGAAAAGCAAAACTAAAGCTACTAAACCATAAGTTATTTAATATTGTATGGTTAATAGACAAAGAAAATGATTCGGTTTGTTTGGTCCTTAAACAATACACTATTACAAAAATTCTATATACAAAATATTGTTTATTTTTCTACGCAGTTAGAGAATTATTTGGCAAAAAATAATTTCCCGACGGCTGATTAATTAGTTAACGTCCTTACCGACAGACAGCGCAGCATTGCGCAAAGCTAACCGCATATCGATATGACGCGACAGTGCGCAGGTCATGGCTTTGTGCCCACGTCGGAACTTTAGTACCACAACTTTGCACAGTGTTTATTCTTATCTTGCGCCACGAGTCTGTTTTAACGTTGTTTATGCGAAGATTTGCACCGTAACTAAGAAAATACACATACAACTACTACTACAAAACTGAGGATAAAATGTTCACGTGTGTATACATACACACACACAAACAGACGTAATAAATTACTAAACTGGGTCATTAGAACACTCTACAACGATATAGTTGTAGTATGGGACTGTAAGACTAGACTGTACTTACTTTGTACAAAATATTTTGTTGTTATCTATTTAGGAGAGCGATATTACAATAACTTCAATTATACCACACCCTAGCTTTAAAGAGCGTAGAACGTTTTGATAAGGTGAATACTAATATATATAGATCGCGAAGGCTGAAGATGAGAGAACAGGAACTCTCGAAACATGTACCAAATAGAAAAATAACATCTTGACATAAATTTAATTATAAATATTAAATGTAATATATATATATGTGTGTGTGTGTGTGTGTGTGTGTTGTAGCTAGTTTACAGAAATTTCTTTGTTTCCCAGCAGTTTGAATTCAATTTAGTAGACTTATTTTTTTTTTTTTATCATTGAAAAGTGCTGTACACCCTCTGTAATCCGGGACTGCGGTAGTCCGGCGGTTTCAGGCGGGTGCATGCGACCATGGAGGGGGAAACAAGTCGCTGACCATAGACGTCAGTTGTATCATTAGTCCCTCGCTGTGTACAGTGCCAATTATTTGTAGTTGTTTTTTTTTCTTGGTGTAATTATTTGCCGTGTTTACCTAATTTAAGGTCGTGAGTGCAAAATATCGTCACAGTGCAAAAGAAAATATAAAACATTAACACGACTTCAGAAAAACAAGTGGCTGGCAGGTGACGAAGATGAAAAAACAAGTTTATGACAGACCTTAAAATAATCGATGTGATGATCAGAGAAGAGGAGGAGGAGAAGAAGGAGGAAGAGGGAGAAGCAGTGACAGCTGTTTATACAGTAGGCCATGATATCAGTGGACGCCTTCACAACCTCTATTAAGTGGGCTGTAGAAAATGACGTGTCTGCTTTTGAAATTCTCGTGTTGAAAAACTGCAAGAAAAAGCGTTAACAGTGTCGTTTTAAGCCAAGAAACAGAAGAAAATTGTCAGCTTTTTCATTCCAATGGAATAGTACTGTATATTACTCTGAGAGTTTCTTTTTTTCCTATGTTTTACTAAATTATAAACATATAACTATTTGAATAACTTAAAAACAAATAAAAGATAATTTACTATATTTTTAATCCGATGTTTTACTTAGGTGTAAGTTTTTTCAAGTTTTAACATTTTGTAGAATATACGCTACTTTGTGTCATTTAAATTCGTTTTTACATAATAACCATCCATTAATCCGACATTTCCACTGATCCGGCACTACCCTGGTCTGGTATCTGCCGGATTAGTGAGAATCTACTGTGCGTATAATGCGGACCAGAAACAGATCACTCAAATTATTATCCAGGTTGTAAGGCCGTCGTCGACTATAATATAATTTTCATGCTGATCGATGCTATAATCAGACGTTTCGGCTTCATCTCTGCTCTGGAGCCTGTATCTTGTCAGTCGTTTTAGAAACCGGCCGCGAAAGCCGAAGAGACGGGTATAAGTGAATTAGAATTTACAAAATTCAGTTCCATATGAGATATGACAACCCAGGTAATTAAAATGACTAACCTGATACAAAGTCTGATTATTCACGACTATCTTAGTTCTTATAGGATACCTGCTCTGAAATTCCATCGTTTTAGATTTTGTAGCAGAGGTCTGTAGCCCATAGTCTTGTATGACGCTATTGAACGTAAATATCGCCCGCTGTAACTGGTCTTCCGTTTTCTGTATCATTACCTTGTCACCTGCATAAAGCAATGCATTCACATGAATATTTCGCTAAAGTGATATTCCCGTGTCAACTTTAGCTGTCCATCGCCGAAATATGTCGTCCATGTAGTGTCGATGAAATAGGACCCTTTTCTCACACCTTTATTTGTAGGAACATCTTTTGATAATTTACCATTAACAATTTACCAGTTACAAAATTTGTACCTGAAAAATAAAACATGGAAGGGTACCCGAATGAAATTTTATAAAACTGTGGCCGTCCCCAAATTCCTGTATGCTAGTGAGACACGGACTCTTGATAAAAGGGACGTGACGAGGATTCAGGGAGCCAAAAAGAAATGTCTAATAGGGACGCAAGGTTGTTCTCTCTCGGATCGTAGACGGAACGATGATATCAGACGCGAATTAAACATTGTATCATTGCACCAGAAGATTGAAGACCACAGAATGAGATGATGTGAACACTTGAATCACATGCCTTATATCCGTCTACCTGTGGCTGCATTGGGTTATTACCCTACTGGGAAGAGAGATGTCGGTAGACCGAGGAGGAGATAGTTTCCGGAACAGGTCTAAGGCCTAGTCCTTGGAGTGGTGATGACGATGCTGATGATTTACAAAATGTTTAACTCCGAAGGAAGATCTAATTATGCTTGACCATCGTCCACTGGTCTCTTTGGGATCCCATATTCTTGTTGCCATCGTTCTGTGCTTGTTGAATGTTTTCACACTTCTTCCGCACTCTTTTCATTTAAATTTGTTTTTGCATACTACACTCGCACGATTCTTTGGAATTATTTATCACTGTTAAACATTCACACTCTTTATAATCGTCCGCTGATGTCCCTCTTTGAAATTAGGTGAAACATTTTTACAAATTTACAAAATACTGGAAAGGTTTTTTTGATTCGGTGTTCCACACCGCTAAATATAAGCACAAGCGTATCATAAAGCAACAGCTAATGCCTCTAACGTCCTGCTATTGAACTCTGCACATTTCTATTTTCCATTGATGTGGTGGGGAGGGGTGCTTCCAACAAACTGGTTCTCAGTTATGTATGCGCCTCCATAAATTCAAAGATTGGCTCTAACTAATATAGAGCATATCTGTATACGAATGTGAGACATAGAGAATTCGAACAGAGGAAAGGAGAAGACTTGAAGCACTGTAAATGTGGTGTTGTAGGAAGTTACTGAAAGTAAAATAGATCGACAAGGTTAGTAATGACGAGATTCTGATTAGAGTTGGATAAACAAGAAGTTTTTGGCAAAATTTTATGAAGCGAAGGGTTGAACTTATTAGCCAAATTATGCATGACGAGAATTTGATAAAACAACAACAGAAGATTACACTGAAGGGAGAAGAGTAAGAGGAAGACCGAGACTCCCAAATATGAATCAGATTAACGGTGATGTAAGCTGTATGAGGAGATGAAACGGAAAACACAGAGAAGACCGGAGTGGAGAACTGCTACAAACCAATCTACGGACTGCTAACTAAAGAAGAGAAGAAACCTCTCTCTCTCTCTCTCTGGTCTCATTAATCTTTTTATTACTTTTGTTTACTTTTTTATCAAATATTCTTTAACACGTTCAATTTGCTTAAGGTTAGGGTCCCAGATCTTGACTTGTATTTAACACTGATGTTACTAGTGTCTTACATCATTACAGTTCATTAAATCAGAACATACGTTTACACGTCTCACTGTGCTAAACTAGTATTTGAAAATAACAGGTACAAACAAAGCCGTTACAAAAAATAACACTTACAAATACCTGTTATTATATACCTGTATTATACAATTTGTTACAAGAAATAAATTGAAACTAAAACTATTAACAGTGTTACTTTACACTGTGACTTAATTAAGCTGTTACTGTTTAAAAGAAAATAAGAAACAAGAGAATTCATAGGCCTACCGTATCTCCCTTTGCGAATACTAATTAAGTTTTCACTACATACATAAACATATAAACAAAATGAAGTAGATTTTATAAAGTGCACAACAAATAATGTTAAAAAACATCATAAACATGTAATAAAAACATAACAGTAAACCACAAGAGTGAATAAAAACAATCTTACAAACAAAAACATCTCCGAAATCACATTAACGAAAAGTACTATATGACCTATCAACCACTCTGTAGGTCATAATTTAATATCATTTTTTTTTTCAAAATTTACCAAGCTGGTGACTAGTATAATATATAATTTGTTATTATAATCTGTATTATGTATCTGAATAACACACGAGAATAAATGTAACATCTGTATGAATTTTTTTCATTTATTAAAAACATCTTTGGAATTTATTTGGCACAGAGATATTCTGAACCTCGCTGTTTTGCTTCGTTTTGTACCTGTATGGCAATCGGCGCATGCGCAGAATCAACTATTCAGCATCAATAACTATGAATTTGTACTCGTTTATTCTTTAGTTCGGTAGGAGGTCCCGCGAGTAATCGGAGCGGGTATTTCGCATTTTCAGTTATCGTTGGATCGGAACAGATATTTCAACGTTTCAGCCACTGTTATATACGTTCCACAAAAATAATAGTTCCAATATACCTGTTATAGGTATATCGGCCCACCTCTACTTCTCAACCATAATACTGGCAATGTTTCTCTTTATTGTTGCAGAAAGTATATTCCAGGGCAGAGACTTCTATTGCCCGTACAGTCTGTACATTGGTTGGGGAAAAACGCTTCCATTCTCCGTCTCTTAAGAAATTATTAAAAAATTAAATTCTGATATTTGCTCTATAATTTTACCATCTAAAACAATTTTAGATTATCCTTAATATCCGTTCGGCTATTAATTTTCCTTTGGAGCTAGCGAGTAATATAAGTGTCCCTTGGATACGCTACCAACGTTTCGCAAGGCAAATTAATTGAGGGGCTGCCATCTGAAAGCTTCTCAACAGAGCTCCTGCCTGTACTAACCCCAGACAGAAGGTTCCCTCTTCGGCTATTGATCAAATACAAACCGTTGAGGACTTCACTCTTCTTACCCCGGACACGGGGTCACTATTGTAATCCCCTAGTGACAAAGGGATCAAAAGCCGCCCGATATGGGTCAGACACTGCCGTCTTTAGGAACCGTTTCCCATTCCAAGGACACGAGAGTGTCCTGTACCCCTAACCGCTCATCCTCCCTCAAAAGAGCCCGTTGGTAGAGGGGGACAGTTTATACCGGCTGACACTCGGTCTCCAATGCCGCGTCAGCCACCATGAGGTGCCCATCCCCCACCACGAGGAGGTGCAGTTGGAAGTTTCCCTTCATCAAGGTTATTGGACCCAATGGGCATTTCCCATCCTCTCCAATTACTAGCTCTCATATAAAAACGAAGAAGATATTAATGGAAAAATTAATAATTTAACGATATACCAGGAACTCTCCGACCTGCTCTAAAACACAAAGCAAGGAAAGAGTTCACAATAAAATTATACAAATCCATGGCAGTTCCTACCCTTAGTTATGGCTCAGAAACGTGGACAATGTCTGCTATACAAATATCAAGAATTCAATCTACTGAAATGAAATTTTTGCGTTCCATAGCAATGTACACAAAATTAGATATGAAAAGAAACAATCAGATAAGAGAGGAACTGGAAATTCACGGAGTAAACGGAATCATCAATAAGTATAGAGAAAGCTGGAAACAACAGGTTGGCATAATGAGCAATGACAGATTCCCCAAAGTAGCCTTATTGTATCAGCCAAAAGAGAAGAGAAGCTTGGGAAGGCCCAAGAAGAGATGATCCGACCCGTTTGGTGCCGGAACGGAATAAACCGTCTAAGCCGTGACGAACAAGAAGAAGAAGAAGTAAGAAATTACTCTGAGATTAGAGTCGAGTGTTATAAGTATAGCTGATAAGATTGCCCAGTATCGGCTAAAATAGTTTGAACGTCTTAACCGTTACAATGGATGACTGCCGCAACCCCAAACAATTACTGAATTTTAAACCGAAGGGACGGAGAGGTGTGGGACGTCCTACGAAGCGTTGCAGTGATCAGCTCTAGTCTGTTTGCTTGGGACCGGAACAAACCATTCTCGGTTTAATCCTTGTTGAAGAAGATGATTAAAATGGAGTGAAATAACTTGTGTTTCACGCAAAGAATCTACAATCTACTAGTTAAAACTGGTAAACTAAACAGGGAATGCAGTGTACACATTTTTTCAGATATACACAAATGTACATGTACGCGTACAAGTAGATATTGCTACGTAATGCGCAAAAAGGGTTACACCATTGCAGAACATTCTACGTGTTTTTCGGAGGCTCCAGTGGAATCCGGTTGTGATGTTGTGTGCATACGTGATCTCAACATGCTTTAGCGAGACTTTTCTAGACTTCGCCGGCCGCGCGGACTGTGTTAAGGCCGCAATCAATTACGCTCAAGTGTAGCGCTGATTCGTAGTATGGATGATTCTGGAATTTTAGCGGGGTATAAATATATACTCCTTACGTTTACGGAAGGCACCTAAGAGATTAGGAGACCCTCGCCCACCAACGCGCACTCACACACACACACACACGCGCGACCAGTTTGACCTGCCTCTAATGACGCTTCGATGAGTCACCTACTAGGCATTGAACGACAAAACTATGAATATTTGTATTCTAGATTTTACATAAGTTATGATACTTTTTTTGGATTCTATATTCAATTTCCTTCAAAATGGGTCCAAACACGAAATAATTACGACATTTATGACATTTGAAAAGATTATAGTAATCTATTACGTAGAATAGTGTTTCGCGTCTTTTTAAAGCTCATAAATGTCGTAATTATTTCGTGTTTGGACCCATTTTGAAGGAAATTGAATATAGAATCCAAAAACTGTATCATAACTTATGTAAAATCTAGAATACAAATTTTCATAGTTTTGTCGTTCAATGCCTAGTAGGTGACTCATCGAAGCGCCATTAGAGGCAGGTCAAACTGGTCGCGCGTGTGTGTGTGTGTGAGTGCGCGTTGGTGACCGAGGGTCTCCTAATCTCTTAGGTGCCTTCCGAAAACGTAAGGAGTATAGGCATTCAGCGGTGCTTAGTTTTCAGTTATTGTCGGGCGATTTACACAGTGCGGTTCCAAGTATTGTAGCGAAGTATTATTTGTTTTATAATTGTGTGGGACAATTGTAATACAATTGTGTTTTATATTAGTTGACATTGTTATTGCGTGTGAACAATTTTTATTTGATTTGTTGTAAGAAACTGTTTTGCTGATTACAAACTGTTTAATTGTGATAATTAAAGCTGGTGATTAGTGACTTAATTGGTGTCTTGTGTTTTGTTTTCCACTGTACCACACGACGATCAGTAGACCCTCGTAACATTATGAGCAGGTAAACGTGTTTGCTAAAGCGGGAAATCATTATTTACGTGAAAGGCAATTGTCCGCCGCTGTCACTTGATGTTTCTTGTACGTTGTCAGAATTGATCGATTTGTGTCAACGAGTTATTTTTGGAACTGAATTGAATAAACTACTTTTGAACATTTATCTTCGTTATCTTGTTCACAGGCAACACGCTGGCACAGACTATGTCCAAGTGTGTCAGCTGAATAACGTTACAACAGGTAAAAGCGTGTTTAAGGTTCAATACCCCTGCAACCACTTGTTTGTGATTTCAGCTGCTTATTTTATACAGCAAAAAACGTATAAAACGGATCATTGGATCATTGCGTAACGATATTGGATTTTTACCTAATGACCACCTCCTACGAGAGATATTTTATGATCTGATAATAAAGCGTATGCTTTGAAACCTTTCATCAGTCGCAAGGCGGATTGTAAAAGGATAGTTTGCTTACCTTATAACTGTCAGTTCTAATTCAAATGACCTACTCTTCAGACACTATATCCACCCATTATTTCCGTTTTCGTATCAACCACCTACAGGCTGCGGTAACCCACAACTCTTTATTTCATTTTCTAAAGTTCATTCCTCCTTTATTAGTTTTCATTCATTCTGTGGCTCACTGTTGCGCGTTCTTCTTGCAGTAACACCGTCTTGTTTCTCCTTGCTTTACCTTCGATCAGATACCTTACTTCGGCAGTTTTCTTACTAAATACTCCTCTGTTTTCTACAGTTTCTTCCCTAACTTCAAATTTTTCTATATTCTTAAAAACTTCTTTCATCCATGACACGTATATCCTTCTGCTACCCTGGGGAACTGAGGATCTTGTTTGTTACAATTTCTGGTTCCATATGTCTAATGTCATTTGCCTTTTTTTTTTAGTCGTGGTCGGCGACCTTTCGGCGAATCTTTAATGGAGACTCTTCCAAAACGTTGAGAAACAGCATGTCTAGTGGTTTGTGAACGGTTAGAACGGGGGTGGGGCGGAAATAACTGCAAAAGTATTACAGAAAATGGTAAAAGGAAGCATTAGAGACCATGGCAGACGCAGAAAGATAAATAACAAATAGATAGGAAAATTGTTAAAGGCTGGATTTCTGAAATCAGTTAAAAGGTGTAATATACGAGATCATAAAAGAAATGAAGAGATAAGAAGTGATTTAGATATTTTTGGAGTTAATGAAAGGATTAAAGAATACAGAAGAAGAATGGAATAAAGTAGAATACCGAAGATGGCGAAAGATTGCAACCCTAGAGGCAGCAGAAAAGTTGGTAGACCTAAGAAAAGGTGGACTGTGGAATAGGAACAGTCCGCTAAAGCCTAAAACCTTAAGAACATGATGATGATTAAAGGCTGGGTACAGGCTCTGGTAGACGGGAGTGAAAGATAAATATGGCGATACACCATTCTGTCAACATCTCAGTTGAAAGAGAATAAGAGATAAATATTAATAATTATAACAACTACCATTACTAATACTTCTTTTTTTTACTTTTATTTTTGTAGTTTGCGACTTATGCAGGATAGGCTATAACATAATAAACCTTTACCAAATGAACAAGATCCTAAAAGATAAATGCGCTTGACAATAAACAGTGATAAACAAAAGTCGCAAAATTATCCAGAAATGAAAAACAGAAGGTTGAGATATTTCTGGAATGTAGAGCAAGTAGATGCCTGTAACAGTTTCAACCCTGGCCATTTCAGCATTAGCATGTTCCAGCACCCTGGCTGTTTTTCATGTTTTATCCTATTTTTTAATAGTAAAATTTGTTAAAAACAACATAAATTAGGCCTACATGTCACATTAAAGTTTGGACCTTCTATTTTCATAAAATGATACAATATTTATTTTTTCTGTAGGTGAAATTAATTATTTATAAACATATCCACTAATTACTCGGAAAACTAATTTTTTATTGGTAAAAATGTAAAACTTTTACTTTGTAGCCTAAAAGAAACATTTTAACCAACCAAAAAATTAGTCTTCCGAGTCAGTAGTGATATACTTATAATTACTTAATCAACGGACACATCATGGACAACAAAATCTAGGAGTGAAAATAATTTTTAGTATCTAGATCAGAACCATGGTTTAAAAAATAAAAAAGTTTTCAATTTATTTTCGGTTTAACAATCATATAATAAAAGGGTGTTTATTAGTAACTACTGTACAAAAATTACTTTTCTTACTTTTATATTAAGGCACAAAATATAGTAAAAGCAGTCTATTTGGAATAATCTGCTTTTGTATGGTACAAAATGAAACAGTCATAGTAATACAAACCGACAATGCAAGTTTCACATATACACAGCAGAATACTGATTGTGCTGTTATCTGTGTATTCAGTTGGCAACTACAAAGTCGAGTCTACAAGTACAAACGACAGGAGTCCGTAAATGTTTAGTACAAATGCCGTTAAACGCGCGTGAAGTGACAAACGCAAAATTTACGGGTTTTCGAGGAAAATCATGAGCCCGTAAATTTTATGGACATCGGGCCGAAAGTGTTAAATATCTTGGAAACTACATAACATCAGATGGGAAGTGCATCAGTAATGTAAATTGCACAAGCATTTAAAAAACAATTCTCTTCTGATATCCACAAACGTGTCCCTGGCAACCAGGAAGAAATTCGTAAGAAGTTTAATTTCAGCGTATCATATGCACACATCGATTTACAAACCTGGACCCAGAGGAAACTGAAAAGAAGCGTAGTTTTGAAATGAAGTGCTATAGGAGGGCTTAAGTATACCGTAGACCAGTCACAGGCAACCTTTGAATTTATGCGGACGTATGTATAACTGAGGACCAGTTTGATGGGCGCACCCCTCCCCACCCCATCAAGGGAAAGTACAAACGTGCGGAGTTCAATAGCCGAACAGTACAAACATTAACTGTCGCTTTATAATACTCTTGCGCTTATATTTGGCGACGTGGAACATCGAATCAAAGAAAAGCTTTGCAGTATTTTTCATATAAATTTGTAACACTTTTTTCACATTAGGAGTAGGTCATCAACAATCTGCCACCATGCACATACACATATCCACGCACGCGCGTTAAAACTAACAAAAACTATAACAAACAAAAAATGGTAAAACAAGAAAACATTTCAATAAAAATAAATTAAAGAACTTACCACATTAACACTATTTATTATCATAAAGGGCACAGAAATTTAAAACTTTAAAAAGTCACATTTGAAACGTAATTAAGGTATCAGTTCCTTTTCCTGAAAAAACTAACTCACAGTAATTATTGTACTAGAAAAAAGTAAAATTTGAAACGGCTTGTACTGTTTTATATTGCTACGACAGCACAGAACAATCTACGCGTTTATCGAATGCGCCAGAAAGATCTCGACGTAAGCGTGTGGTGTACGTGCTACTAAACGCATTTTGCGAGAATTTTCTCGACTGTGCCAGGCTCCGCTCGGGCGCTCGGACTGTGTCAAGGCCGTAGCAATTTACGTAGTTCGCGAGGATAAGACGCAGTTTGGAAGCTTCTGGTGTGTGAGCGTAACTATAAATACATCGCGTCGCGGCCTTAGTTTTCAGTTCAATGCGAGATTTTTGACTGTGCGGTTCGAGAGTATTAGTGCGATATATTTACAGAGCGGTTCAAGTTATTACGGTGTACGTTCAAGTAGTTATTAGTGAAGTGTTGCGTTTTATATTCGGACGGTATAATTGTAATACAGTTGAGTTTTAATATTAGTGGACATTTTATTGCGTATGAACAATTTCATTTGATTTGTTGTAGACACTGTGTTGTTAATTACGAACTGTTCTACTATAACAATTAAAGGTGTGATTAGTGACTTAATTGGTGTCTTGTACTTATTTTGTTTCCACTGTACCTACGACGATCGAGTAGACCGTCGTAACAGTGGTGTCAGAACTGGGATAGAACGGTTAACAGTGGAAACAGTGGACGCTTTGTACAAGACGAGTGTGATTCGTAATTAATCAGTAAACATGGATCCCAGTCAGATGATGGAAACTTTACAAACACTGCTGCAGCAGACACAGGAAGAAGCAGAAAGACGACAAAAAGAAGAACGAATACAAGAAAGAGAAGAAGCAGAGAAACGACAGGATGAGAAACGCAGACAGGAGGCGGAAGAAGCAGAAAAACGATAGGATGAAAAACGTAAGCAGGAGGCAGATGACATCAAAGCATTAATTCATGAACAAAAGCAGATGCAAGAACATACTACCGCAGAATTGGGTCTCCTACGTGGTGACGTAGGTGAATTACGAGGTGAGCTCAACAATCAGATTACCAGAATATCTGACGTAGAAGAATCCATGTCAAATAAAATAGCTAAAGTAGAAAAATCTGTCTTGACTGTGGAAGAAGTTATGTCAACAAAAATATCGCCAGTAGAAAACTCAATGGCAAACATAAGAGAACAAATTAAAATGGAAGTTGAACAGTGCATGAAGATTCAACCAAAACAAATTTCTGAACAGACTGGTACACTGGTACAGTGATCAAGACAGAAAAATACACAGAAAATAAGATAACAGAGAAAGTCACTTTGCCTGCAGTAGGGACAGTTCATGTCAAAGCTCCAACCTTTGACGGAAGCACTCACTGGGCAACGTACCTCCGCCAATTTGAAGCTGTTGCATGCGCAAATAATTGGACAGAAAAAGACAAGGCTGTTTCACTTGTTCTTGCATTAAAAGGACCCGCGGCAGAACTACTACAGAAAGTGCCACCTGACAGCCAGAACACCTATGCCGAGTTGATAAAAGCTCTGGAATTACGGTATGGTGATAAACATTTGCGAGATGTGTACTGCACCCAGTTGAGAGCAAGGCGACAGCATTCCGGGGAAAGTCTTCAAGAGTTTGAAGCAAGTATCGACAGACTAATTAGACTGGCCTATCCTGAAGCGCCAGAAGATTTTCGAACGCGTTTTGCGATGCAGACATTTACTGCCGGTGTCCGAGATAACGAACTACAGCAAGTGTTACGAATGGCAAGACACCAGAACAGTGCGGACGCCCTGGTACATGCTTTGCAATTTGAGGCCGCCAAATCAGCGTCTGGTTGGACAAGTCATAAAGTGCGCGAGCTAAAAGATCGAGACGGCACAGACGATGAGGAAGAAGAACAAGGAACAGAGACTCGACGGTCGGCGCCACAGAATAAAATAAGAAAGGATGGAAGACCGAAGTGTTATCGATGTGGGAAACCTGGACATCTACAACGAGATTGTCGGGTTAGAATTCAGCAGCAGGGAAACGAGCAATAGTCGGTGCAACGGGGCGTGTGCTGACTAACTGGAGGAACGAAGCCCCTAGAGAATACGCAATTTCTACGCTTCAGAAAAACACCGGGAGCTTGGTAGTTACCGGATTTGTTCAAGAAAGGCCAACCTCGATTACAGTTGACACAGGCGCAACAGTTTCTATTGTGCGCCCCGACGTGGTGAAAGATCTCAAGCCAATCTGGTGCTCTTGCGGCTTGCGAACAGCTACTGGACGGCCTGTAAAAGTGTATGGAAAAGTGGAGATACACCTACGCCTCGGTAGACTTGAGTTTAATCATCAAGTACTTGTTGCAGACATTGTGGATGAAGCAATTCTTGGTGTGGACGTTATGAACGCATACGGATTTATAGTCGACTTCAAAAACAATGTCTTGAGAATCGGAGGCGAAGAGGTAATGCTATCAACAATGACGACAGCAGAAAAATCGATGGACGTCATAAACCAAGTGGCCGTAACTGTTCCGCCAAACTCCGAAAAGATCATCATGGTTAGAACTGCGGTAGATACTAGTGGCAATCAGTGCTCTATATTCGAACCCCAGGTAGTCAGCACACCGGGCATACTAATTGCCAGAAGTTTAGTAAAACCTGACGAAACCGGAAATGTACCTATTAGAGTGGCGAATATTTTGGATCAAGCTATCACTTTACAAAGCAATACGCTCCTAGGCAAATTGACTCCTGTGGCCTGGGTAGCCGGAATAACGCAACGAAGACCCAGTTCTTCGGATACTTCTAAATTACCAGAGGAACTGCAAGAATTATTGAACAGATCTTCTAACGACCTCTCAAGTGGTGAGGTAAAAGAACTCGGACAGTTTTTACACGAATTCAAAGATTGTTTTGCAGTTCGGGGACAGTCACTGGGAAGAACCTCTCTTGTGCAACATCGCATCAATACCGGGGACACAACACCGATACGCCAACCTCTTCGAAGGCCTCCATTATCTAAACAAGAGGAGATGTCTCGGTTAGTACAGGACATGTTGACAGAGGGAGTAATTGAACCTTCGTCAAGTGCTTGGTCTTCCCCTGTAGTGCTGGTAGCGAAGAAGGATGGTGGATTGCGTTTCTGCGTAGACTACCGGAGGTTAAATGACGTTACAAAGAAAGACTGCTATCCATTACCTCGCGTTGACGATACACTCGACACGTTGTCCGGAGCACAGTGGTTTTCCACATTGGACCTGAAGAGTGGATATTGGCAAGTGGGTCTTCATCAAGAAGACAAGGAAAAGACCGCTTTCTCGACCCCAAGTGGCTTATTCCAATTTAACGTCATGCCATTTGGACTCTGTAATGCACCGGCAACATTTGAGAGATTGATGGACCTGATACTCCGAGGCCTGACGTGGAAAACTTGCCTTGTTTACTTAGACGATGTCATAGTGATCGGGAAGACTTTCAAAGATCATTTGGAAAACCTTAAGGAAGTTCTAACCAGAATTCACGGTGCACAACTGAAGCTGAGCCCGAAGAAGTGTTCTCTATTCCAGAAGGAAGTACAGTATTTGGGCCATCTGGTTTCGGCAGCGGGCGTTAGCATGGATCCTAATAAAGTATACACCGTAAGAGACTGGCCAGTTCCGAAGAATAAACACGAAGTTCGGAGTTTCCTGGGGTTATGCTCATATTACCGACGTTTTGTGAAAGGCTTCGCTACTATTGCTAAACCACTACATGAGCTAACGGAAAATAAACGAAACTTCCAATGGTCGAGAGAGTGTGAACAAGCATTTAGAACGTTGAAGATTGCATTATGTTCGCAGCCAATTCTCGCTTTTCCAGCTTCCGAAGGGAAGTACATCGTAGACACAGACGCAAGCAATACTGGTCTAGGAGCAGTTTTGTCTCAAGTGCAGAACGGTGAAGAACGAGTAATAGCGTATTACAGCAAGACGCTTTCTAAACCAGAGAGAAATTATTGTGTTACAAGAAGAGAGTTGTTGGCAATTGTCAGAGCTTTGGAGCACTTCCATAAATACCTCTATGGGAGAGAGTTTTCACTACGTACCGACCATGCTGCACTTGCATGGCTCTTGAGATTTAAAAATCCGGAAGGACAGTTGGCAAGGTGGCTCGAACGTCTGCAAGAGTACAACTTCAAGGTACAACATCGGCGGGGGCGCCTGCACGGTAATGCAGATGGCTTATCACGAAGGCCGTGCCCGGAAGACTGCCGACATTGCCACAGAAAGGAAGAACAAAACTCAAGCGAATATGTTCAAGCCATCACTGTAGATTTCCTGGCTGATGGCTGGACAACACAAGACTGTCGACAAGAACAGATGACTGATGAAGACATTGGACCGATCTTGACAGCAAAAGAGGAAGGTCGCCGCCCGGATTGGCAAGATATCTGCCATGGTTCCGAAGTGCTGAAGGGCTACTGGGCACAATGGGAATCTCTCACCTTAGAAAACGGATTGCTGAAAAGGGCTTGGGAAAGTGCAGATGGACGAGACGTGGTCATGCAGTTGATAGTTCCCCGAAGTAAAGTGCAGTCTGTTTTGAAGGAGATGCATGATGGAACATCTGGAGGCCATCTTGGCGTTAACAAAACCCTTGACAAAATACGGAAGCGATTCTATTGGCTTCATCTTCGCCACGACGTAGAGGAATGGGTTCGGACGTGTGAAATATGTGCTGCAAGCAAGGGCCCACAAACCAGAAGCAGGGGAAAAATGAGACAGTATAACGTTGGACAACCTTTCGAGAGAATTGCCATAGACATTGCTGGACCATTCCCAGTTACTGACGATGGAAACCGGTACATCATGGTTGTAGGTGACTACTTTACTAAGTGGGTGGAAGCATACGCAATTCCAAATCAGGAGGTTACCACTGTGGCTAAGCAGTTAGTTCACAACTTCTGTTGCCGTTATGGAGCCCCTATGGAAATCCATACGGATCAAGGGAGAAATTTCGAATCAGGAGTGTTTAAAGAATTATGCCGTCTACTGGGAATTCGAAAGACCAGGACCACGCCTCTGCATCCTCAGTCGGACGGGATGGTTGAGAGATTCAACAGGACACTTGAGCAGCATCTTTCGAAAGTTGTTGACGAGAACCAAACAGACTGGGACCAACGTATACCACTATTCCTTATGGCGTATAGGTCATCAGTACATGACACAACCGACATGACTCCAGAAAAATTGGTGTTTGGGCGGAAGATTCGTCTTCCTGGGGACTTGATGTTTGGATCACCTGAGACTCAGTCCCAAGAGCCAAAGAACTATTCCTCGCAATTAGAAAACCAACTGCGAGAAATGAATCGCTTGGTAAGAGGACGGCTCAAGATTGCCAGTGATAAAATGAAAACTCGGTATGACATTCGCAGCAATAGTGTGGGTTTCCAAGAAGGAGATCAGGTCTGGTTGTTCAATCCAAAGCGCCGTCGTGGTCGCTCACCTAAGCTTCAGTCTAACTGGGAAGGACCCTACACTGTAAAAAAAAGGATTAACGATGTTGTTTATCGGATTCAACAGGAAGGACAGCGAAAGTTCAAGGTCGTCCACCTAGATCGCCTGGGTAAATACAAATTTAGAGACGCTTTGCCAGTTCGGGACGAACAGGCTTAAGGAGGGGGAAGTGCTACGACAGCACAGAACAATCTACGCGTTTATCGAATGCGCCAGAAAGATCTCGACGTAAGCGTGTGGTGTACGTGCTACTAAACGCATTTTGCGAGAATTTTCTCGACTGTGCCAGGCTCCGCTCGGGCGCTCGGACTGTGTCAAGGCCGTAGCAATTTACGTAGTTCGCGAGGATAAGACGCAGTTTGGAAGCTTCTGGTGTGTGAGCGTAACTATAAATACATCGCGTCGCGGCCTTAGTTTTCAGTTCAATGCGAGATTTTTGACTGTGCGGTTCGAGAGTATTAGTGCGATATATTTACAGAGCGGTTCGAGTTATTACGGTGTACGTTCAAGTAGTTATTAGTGAAGTGTTGCGTTTTATATTCGGACGGTATAATTATAATACAGTTGAGTTTTAATATTAGTGGACATTTTATTGCGTATGAACAATTTCATTTGATTTGTTGTAGACACTGTGTTGTTAATTACGAACTGTTCTACTATAACAATTAAAGGTGTGATTAGTGACTTAATTGGTGTCTTGTACTTATTTTGTTTCCACTGTACCTACGACGATCGAGTAGACCGTCGTAACAATATTATATATATACTCAAACTTACACTAGTGAACACTTACTTATGGTTTTATGTCCCAAACGTTTCGACGTGGTGTCCGGCTTCCTCAGTGGGATTTGAAATACAGAGTGTCAGCACAAAGCAACCGTTATGGGTTGTAGGTGTGTGTGGTGGGGGTTGCTGGTGGGAGGGAATTGGCGCTGGGATTCAAAGTGTGTGTTTGAACAAGTGTATTAAAAAGTATATGTGATCTATAGTGTAATTGGTCATTTAATATGTTGTTTGGTTGTAGTGTGTGATGTCTGTATATTTCATATTGTTCTGCTGTGTTTAGTTTTCTACTTTTAGGTAAGTAGTGTAGTATTTCCATGTTGTGTTCTATGTTTGTGTAACCGTGGTTTTCATTTTATGAATGTGTGGCGAATGTGGAGTGTATGTAGTTTGTGGTGAGGGCTTTTAAATGTTCAGAGTATCTTGAGGAAAAAGATCTTCCCGTCTGGCCGATGTAGAACTGGTTACAGTCACTGCAGTTTAATTTGTAAACACCTGTTTTGCTGTATGTGTCTGTGTCTTTGTTAGAAACATATAATCAACATATCTGTGCCAATAGATGATTTTGTTGGTGTATTTGTTACTGTTTAATATGTGTTCTTGTTCTATGGTATGTACGAATATTTCCGCTAGTATCCCTGATATAGGGGAGCCCGTGGGTAGTCCATCTGTTTGTGTGTAAATCATGTTATTGTGTGAGAAATAATTTTGTTCGGTGATAATTTTGGTGAGATGGATGATCTCTTTTATGTGTGTTTCTGGTGTGTTAATTAGTTTTAGTAAGTGTTCTAATATTGTTATAGTTCGTTTTATGGGTACATAAAACACATGTATACATGTATGTATACATGTATTATGTGTTTTATAATACAGTACTTTGAAGCACGTACAATGCGGGTGCGTTCGATAGAAAATAAAATTCCAAGTTGGTTCGCGAGTGCGTCAAACCTTTCGACGGGCCCAGGGTTGCCAACTGCTGCCGCAGACAGAAAGAGTGATTGATCATGAGGTATTGAACTGAGTGGGTGAAAAAAAGGATTCTCTTTAAAACTAATGCGGACAGGAGTTTCGAACCACTACGCCATTCAAACTGGTTCACCGTCCTGACAGCGTGAATGATTTAGGAGCATGGAGGGAACGGAAGGTGCAGACAGAAACGGAAGGTACGGAAGGTTGGTATATATGGATGAAATAACACGAGGAGGAAGGAAGAAGTATGTAGTTTATCATAACAATATGAAGCTTTCACTTCTGGAGTTATCTTTAGGAAAATTATATGCTGCCATCAGACTGGAGCCCTCTCCCCCGATTCAAAATTTAACCTTTTATCCATTATTTAGACTGATAAATTCCATACACAATTTCGAAAGTTAACAATTGTTTTATTAAACTCTCAAATTACAACAAATACTTAGCTAAATAGTGATTACAATGATCATAGTAGTACTTAAGCTTAGAAAATACTAACCGATCCATTTTTTCTTGATTTTGCCTTAACAAAGTCTTGTATATTTTTTTCTAAATCAAGCGATTCAATCTATCTCGCTTTCAATATTCAACCTTGCTAACGAAGATACTTTATCATCTCCCATAGATCAACTCAACATATCTTTAATGAGTTCTAATACAAAAAATGATCTTTCAGATTCGCAGTTAGCCATTAGAATCGTCAAAAGCAGACGATAAGCAATGTATATATTTGGAAATACATCAATCACTTTTTAATAATCCAGTTTAATACTTTGAGCGGACAAACTGTAGTATCATGGAATCTATTATCTTCATTCCAACGATTTCAAAAAACCTCGTCCTTGCAATATTGCTCGTGGCACAAAGTTTTTTTGTTTTTTTTTCACATTTTTTTATCTTCAAGAAGTTTTTGTGTTTTAGGGCTGCATGGTGCCCCTTCTGACTGCTGAGATCCTGGTGTCTGGTGCTACAGCATACCCTAGCGTTATGGATAATCCGCCACTGCTTACAACCTTCTAGGTTCAGGAGAAACGAGAAAGAGATAGATAGATAGATAGAGAGAGAGAGAGAGGGGGGGGGGGATAGGCTGTCTGCGTAAGATGTTTGTCGTACAATAAACGCAGCGTAGCCAGCGCTCTTCATTATCGCAGCTACTCATTTCCACAGGATCAGGCAAATAAATGGTTTAAAAATTAATGAAAACTAAATTTCTCCGTCCAATTGCAAGAGGTCTGTTTAAGAACTGTAAACTACACGATCGTTAATTATCAAACTGTCGCAATAATTCACTGTTAGTATGTAAATTCGCGGACGAGTTTGGGCGACGGCCAGCACCTGTTTATAATGTCTTTCGGTTTGGCTTCGTTGCATATACTATCATCTGGGAAAAATGTTAATGGGGGGGGCAGAGAAAAGAGGTTAAGAACAACAGAACCGTAATTATTTAACCAACACAATTAGTACGACTTGCAGAAAATTTAATAGCGTTATTAATAGCGCTACAGTTCGGAACGTAATTTAATAGCTCACTCTATAATTCACGTTGCCAGCCCTAATAAATTTCTCGCTGACCCCCGATTTATAGTTTAATTTCAATTCGCTTTTTTTTTTTGTTTCCGTTGACAACATCATCATCTATCTGTCCAGTATTAGGCAGGTTGCCTGTTTCGGCTTCACCATCTCCGTCTCGGTCTGCCAACATTTCTTCTTCCGGTTGGCTTATAATTCAGGATTTTTCTTGGGATTCTTTCTGGAGACATGAGCATAACATGCTATTTCCATCTTTTTTATAGATTTTCACTAGTTCCGTTACTGGTTGTACTTTTAATTCCTGTCATATATCCTCCTTCTTTATGTGATCTAATCTTGTACAACCTTTCACAGATCTAAGCTATTTCATTTCAGACGTTTCCATCTGTCTATAATCTTTCTTTCTTGGTGTCCATGATTCGGACCCGTATAATAGAATGGGGACTGCCATCACCTTATAGAATTTTGTTTGTGTTTATTTCGTGGTCTTTCCTTTGAGTATTTTCCGTAATGTCCCACATATTCTTTGGAAGTTGTTTGTTTTATTAAGAATATCTTTGTCTTCTTCATATGTAGAATATCACATCGTAATATCACATCGTAGGTAACTGAAATGTGATACTTGTTCTAACATTTTATTTTCAATTACAATTTTTGTCCGAATCGAATCTTTCTCTAGGAATGCCATGCTCTTAGTTTTTCCTATTGAAATGTTCAAATTGTAACCTTTTGATAACAGATTTGGTTTGTGGATAGCCAGTTGTAATTTATCCTCACTATCTTGGATTACAAATTGATCATCGGCAAACAGCAAAGTGTTTAGGAACTCGTGTCTGCTAAGCTGTATTACCTAGAGGAGCACTTTGTTTACATTCTCGCACAAGGTCATCTACATATATATTGGACAGTGTAGGCGATAAAGTGCATCCCTGGCTGACACCTTGGTTGGTCATAATTTCTGATGTTAGCTCTTTGCTGGTTCCAGTGTCAATTAATAATTTTAGTGTTTTTATAATGGGCTTGTACCGTTCTAATCAAATGCATTGGATATCCTCGTTTCTCTATTATGTGCCAGTGCTTGTCCCGTGGATACGATCAAACGCCTTTAGGTAATCTATGAAGCCTATGTGCGTCTCTAAATTGGATTGCCTACGCTGTTGTATTATCTGCCTTAAACTGAAAACATCGTCAGTGCATGATCGTCCTTTACGGAATCCTGCTTGCTCTTGAAGCAATACAGTTTCAGAAATAGTTCTAAGCCTTTAATTGATAATTCTGCTGTATAGTTTGTAAGCAGCATTTAACAGATTAATACCCCTATAATTTTCTGTCTTGTTTCTTTCACCTTTCAATGTTTGACAACATTAAACAACAAATTAGTGTAAGTTAACATAATGTTACTTTCGTATCACAAGTGAAACCAATATCTGTTTCTGAGCCTCTCGCGGCCGGGGTCAACTAAAGTAGTTGTTTTCCGACATTTCGGACTCAACTCTGGAGCCCATCTTCAGTGAATACAACGATTCTACACAACAACTGACACGCAGTGTTTGTCCACAGTAACCACAGTACCCTGGCAAGGAATATTCTTCAACCGTGCCGGTTCTGTAGAATCGTTTTACTACTGAAGATGGTGTCCAGAGGAGAGGTCGAAATGTCGAAAACAACAACTTTAGTTGACCACGGCCCAATATCCAAGATTTTATTTTCAATAATACTAAGAGAGTTGCATTTTTTATAACGTGATAGAAAGGCCTACATCACATAAACACACACACACATTAAATAATTAATAACATTTTGTAATACAAAAATATATATTTTACTTTTATTTGTATTTTGTTACACTTTTTTATACTGTCATCTTCAGGTCATAAAATTACAGACTCAAACTGTTTTATGATCTGAAATTAACAGTATAAAAACAGTCGAAACACTGTAATACAATACGAATAGGTATACAATATATATTCTTGTATACGCTTGTACGAGCTTCGTTGAACGTGTTTACAATGTCGAAGAAATTCAAGACACCCGCCGCGTGTGAAAGTAGGTATGTGATTCAGTTCTTGAATGCGAAAGGCATTAAAACAATTGAAATTCACCGTCAGATTTTCTACACTTATGGAGAAGAAGCAGTAAGCGATTCAACGGTACTAAGATGGACACAAGGTTTCTGCTTAGTCTGATCAGAGTAAGCGACGTATGATGCGATAAATCATGGCACTGCACACACACACACACACTACCGCTGCAACGCCTCACAAAGTTTGGCTTGCAGCAATTTGATCGTCCGCCTTGCAACCCAGATCTCACACCAAAGAAAGCAAACATCACCTTTTCAAGCATGAGAAATCTTTCGCTGGTGACCAACGATGTCAAACAAGCTGCTAATACGTGGGTCAAATCATAGGAGGGAAATTTCTACGACGAAGGCATACAACGCCTGGTGCCTCGCTATGAGAAGTGTTTCAAAAATGACAAAAACTATATAGAAAAGTAGTTTAAGGTGTGTACTTCAAACAGCAATAAAAATGTTTTGTAAATATATTCTTTGTTTCTTTTAATACCCTATGGAAACTTATTTTCTGAATAGCCCTCGTACTTATCAATACTCTGAAAACTTAGCAGATGTCTAAACCTACTCCAGGATGGAAGAAAGAAAAGAAGAAGACGCCTTCTACTTCTTGGGAAGCAACAACTTTTCTTTTGGAAACAGACATTCTCATTACACTTGACTCAGACTGAGGAATCGTTCTTGCCAATGAGTGAGCTTCATTACCTTAAACGATTAGCAAATAGTGTAATTCATTCAAACAGACATCCATGGAAACTAGCAGCACAGGATTTACTATTATCTCACTTACTATCTTTTCAACTCGTCAATATTTTTTTTTAATTTTTGTATCGGCCATCTAAGGACCACATGCCAATTTCAATTTTTCATTCTTTGTTCTTTTTTTTCTCCAATATTCTTTTATTTTTTCATTATGTCTAAAGTGCTGTTGTTTATAACTATCTTGTCATCACTGGATATTTACCTTTAAAGGCCATGGTTTTAGTTTTTTCACTGAAATTGACTAACGCTTAGTTGAGTCAGTTACACCTTGCGAGATTGTAGAGCGCGGATCAAGTGGTTGTTGTGGAAAGTGATTACTGTGTTATAATTAGTGCGGAACTCTTAATAGTGGACTATATTATCGCGTGTGGGCAAATTTCACTTGAATCATGTTATGATAGTACCTTGTTGACTTTAAATTGTTATTTGTGACTCATTGAAGCTAGTAATTAGTAACTTTTATTCCGTATCGGCCATCTAGGGACCACATGCCAATTTCAATTCTTTACTCTTTGTTCTTTCCTTTTTTTCCAATACTCCATTCATCTTCTCACTGTGTCTCCTCTTCCTGTCTTCAGTCCACTTTGAACCTGGGTTTTTCTCTCTCCTACCCTGGACTCCCTCCATTTTTAACACTTTTGCCCGAAAAACGTCTCCTTCAATTGCTTCTTCTGCGTGTATATTATTTTTTTCTAAATCCTTTTGGACTTCTTTAATCCAGCTTGATGTTGACTTCTTCCCCCACAGATATTTGAAGATTTGCTTTGTCGTCCATTTTATATAAATGTCCAAAAAATAATAGTCTCTTTTTCTCATTGTTTCTGTTATACTTTCTATACTTTGATATATTTCATCATTACTTCTTAATTTCCAACCTTCTGAAATGTTTCGTGGGCCTAATATTTTCTAATGGCTCGTCTTTCCAAAATTTCTAATTTGTCTAAATTATAATTAAATGCTAGACATTCTCTTCCATATAGGCATTCTGACTTTACTACTGTACTGTAATGCCTTATTTTCGCATTTTTAGATACGCACTTTTTATTGTAAATATCTTTAGTTACACCATATGCCCGTTCCATCTTATGAATCCTTTCTTCTATAGCAGATTTTTCCAAGCCATTCTCATGAATTACCTCTCCTAAATATTCAAATTTTCTAACCCTCTCTATTCGACCAATGTCTGTTACCAGGAATTTTGGCGCGTTTTTAATTTTTGTGAGAAATTTGTTTTTTTCTTCAGAAATTCTTAAGCCTGTTCTACTTGCTATGTCCTCTAAAAAATTAACTTGTGTTACTGCAGATTTCAGATGTTCAGAAAGTATAGCAAAGCCAACTGCGAATGCCAAACAGTTTATTTCAATACGTTTGTTCCTTCTTCCCAACATGATTGGTGATATTTTGCATTCCTTTAATTTTTCATTCCAAATTCTCACTACTTTCTCCAAGACACAGTTAAAAAGAATTGGGGATATACCATCACCCTGTCTTACACCTGTATTTATTTTGAATGGTTGAGATTTTTCTCCCATGAATTTTTCTTTTGAGACTGTGTCCGTAAGGGTTTCACGGATTAGATTTGCCAATTTAAATTTAACACCAAATTCTCGGATTATTTTATCTATAGTTTCTCTATCAACAGAATCAAAGGCCTTTTTGAAATCAACAAGTGTCGTTACAATCTCCTTTGAATTCAGTAGTCTGTGACGGATTATTGACTTCAGAGTGAATATTTGTTCAGGACAGGATCTGTCCTTTCTAAAGCCACCCTGATATTCACCCAAATGGCTATCCAATGTTTTTCTACTCTCTTCTATGCAACTGGCAGAAAAGATATTCCTCTGTAGTTATTAACCTCTTCCTTATCACTCTTCTTATGCAGCGGATGTATTAAGGCCACCTTCCATTCTTCTGGGATTTTTTCTGTTTTCCAAATTTCTTTAAAAATTAATTGTAGATCATTTTTTATCTTTGGTAGAGACCATTTCAAAAGTTCAGCTGATATGCAGTCCACTAGCTTTATTATTTTTCAAAGTTTTAATTACTTCTTCAATTTCCTCGATAGTCGGAGGTGTACCTTCTTCCAAATTTTCATAAATATCTGACAGTTCTAATCTCTGAACCGGTTCCGGGCAATTTAAAAGTTGATCAAAATATTTTCCAAGTATTTCACAATTTTCCGCATTTCTTAGGCCAATTCTACCACTTTTATTTTTAAAACAAACACTTGGTGTTTGGTAATACTTTAGTTTATTTTTAAAAGTCTGATAGAAATCTCCACAATTATTTTTTATAAAATTTTCCTGCATTTCAACAAGTTTTAGTTTTTCAAAAGATCTTTCAGTTCCCCTTATTATCCTTGCTGCTTCCTTTCTTTGTTGCTTAAATTGCTCGTAGTGTTCAGGTTTCCCTGAGCTTTTCCACTTTTCCCATTTTTTTGCTCTCTCTGCTAATGCTTCTTCACACAATTCATTCCACCATACTTGCATTTTATTTTTAACTAAACTAAATGTTACCTTTGCTGCATTATTGATTTCTGTAGATAACTCTTGCCAGTTACCATGCTTAACTATTTTAATTTCTTCTTGATGTTTTCTTATTGATTCTTCCGTTACGGCAACTCTGTCTGTATTATACTTTAATAGCTTTTGTAATTTTCGATAAACTTTATTAGGTAGGAGTTTGAGTTTAATTTTAGACAAGTAGTGATCAGAATCAAATTCGCCATTTCTTTCACATTCATAATTTCCTTAATATTTCTTCGAGAAATAGCTACATGGTGTAACTGAAATTCTCCTAACATCGGGTTTGGAGATATCCACGTTTTAGGCTTTCTTGGAAGCTTTTTGAAGAAAGTAGACATTAATTTCAATTGAGAACATTTACATAAATTAATTAGTCTCATACCATTTTTATTAGTTCTTTTGTGAGCTGGATATTGCCCTACGATGTTCTCAAATTTCTTCTCTCTGCCTATTTGAGCATTGAAATCTCTCAGTAGTATTATAACATTTGATTTGGGGATCCTGGATATTTCAATTTCTAAAAGATCCCAGAATTCTTCTGTTTTTTGTGGATTTTTCCTGTTGTCTTCATTTATTGGTGCGTGGCAGTTAACAAGTGTGTATTTTTTTGTTTTTACATTTAATTGTTAGAAGAGATATTCTTTCTGAACTAGATTTGAATTCTGTTACAATCTCTATTATACTTTTATGGACATAAAAAGCTGTGCCTAGTAATGGCATTCCCTTCATAATTTTGATTGCTGGTTTACCCTTAAAGATTATGTAGTTCTGTGTAAAATTAGTAACTTTGTTGTTATCTGTATTTTGTTTCCACTGAACAATACGATGATCCGTGAGACCCTCGTAACACTACTTTGTAGACCCTGAAGACCCTGAAGGTGATGAAATACTGGCAGGCTGAAAATATAATATCAGTTGACCAATGAATCGCAACTCACTAAACGGTCTAATGGCTGTGGAAGAAGAAGAAGAAGAAGAAGAAGAAGAAGAAGAAGAAGAAGAAGAAGAAGAAGAAGAAGAAGAAGGAGAAGAAGAAGGAGGAGGAGGAGGAGGAGGAGGAGGAGGAGGAGGAGGAGGAGGAGGAGGAGGAGGAGAAGAAGAAGAAGAAGAAGAAGAAGAAGAAGAAGAAGAAGAAGAAGAAGAAGAAAGAAGAAGAAGAAGAAGAAGAAGAAGAAGAAGAAGAAGAAGAAGAAGAAGAAGAAGAAGAAGAAGAAGAAGAAGAAGAAGAAGAAGAAGAAAAGACCTGTCCCACGCCGATCCCTTGACGCCATTACGACGCTTCTCACCATCATTAGCGTCACACCCTGCTTGTCTCTGGCCGCCTATGTCTATACGTTTGGCACTAAAACACCCCCCTCACCATCTCCTAGAGACTGCCCACCTTAATTAACACAGACACCTCTCTACTGTCAGGTACCGCCATCTTCTCATCGGCCGGTCTGCGCTGGCGTGCGAACCCATCCAACCAATCCTACCCGCACGGCTGAAGCGGGCTTGCCCCAGAACAGGCTGAGCCTGGCCCTAACAAGGACCAGTCTCGAACAAATCGAAAAAAAAAAGAAGAGAAAAGGAAAAGAATAAAGTAAAATCTGAAGACCGAGACTCGGTTGGAATACCATAATAATTGGAAAACATTAACACAGTGAAGAGTGCTTCTTAAGAAATGGAACGACAAGCAAGAATCTTAGAGGTTATCAGCTAACTAGGTAACGGAAGACTAAAATAATGAAATAATGATCAGGCAAAGGTTGAGAAGAGTGAGTGGGGTAGGGGGGAGAGAGAGAGAGAGAGAGAGAGAGCAGAGAGAAAGAAGTTTAATGCTCCTTCGCTATTATTATTTTTTTTTTTTGTAGAATTCACGCCTGACACAATTTAACGTTGATAAAGCTCTGTAAAGCAGACAATAATGTATTCTCCAAAACTGCTGTATGCGGTTAGTGGGAATCTCGCTGAAAATAATTAAACTTTAGGGAGAAGAGAAGAGAAGAGTATTAGTTAATCGTATTATGAGACCAAGTGAATAAAACGATTGCTCTGTATATAATATAGTAAACGGTAAAGAGACCGCCACATTAAACTAAGGGAGGCAGGCGGGCGCAGGTGTTGTTTATCGTACCGAGAGTGCGAGTGTGTTAGAGTGTTAGAGAGATTTAAAGCCCCAAGACGAAAATACACCTGCAAGATATAGTATAATGTTGCCGCCGCAGATAAACCATTGGTAATTGCAGTGCAAACCGTACTTTGCCGGTTATAAATTAGACATTAAACAATAGTATTGTTACGGCGCTCGCGATATCTTGCTTTCGTGTTAGTAATTACCTGACAAACTTGGCTTACCGATAGACGCCGCGTTAGTATTACGAAAGCTTACCAAGAAACAAAATGAGTATCATTAGTGTCATAGTCTTAGTCTCGTCCTCTTCTAGCCTGGGTTGTCGACGAGTTGCAAAGAGATCCCTCTGGTGCTCTTGCCTGATTCCAAGAAATACCCCTTTCCTCCAACAAGCCTTGCACGTTGTCTTACCGTGTCGTTCTGGGCCTTTCTCTAGTCACATTTCCTCGCCAAGTCGGTTCCAAAAAGTTCCGTCTCTCTTTGCTTTCATTGAATAATTGTGGTCTTGAGTGTGCAGGTTTTTGGCCTACAGCACCCATACCTTGGTAGAGGAGATGCCTCCTGTGCATCCAAGACTACATGGATTTGCTTCATCTGCCTGATATGGCTCAGCTTAGTCCCTGGGACGTGCTCTTCCACCAACCAGGTTGCAACTCCGGAAAGAGAATGTCATTTCCTATAATTCTCTACTACGAGCTATGGTTATACCGCCAATACTCGCCAATACCGCCAAGTGAGAAGTAGATTGGGCGCCTGAATGATGCGTCAAGAGAGCCACTTATCTAGAAAATACAATAGAATCTTACTGTTCTTCTTAACGTCGTCGTGGCGTAGGCCAGAACCTACCTTTTACGGACTTCAGTGGTTCTTCTGGCATCGCCAACAGATCTGTTTGGCAGGTCTAAACTTCCACAATTGTTTGCCCATCTTAAAGCGGACATTCTTTATAAATGTCTTTTCCATTGCCGTTTTGCAATCCTTTAATGTGGTATTCAAGTTGACAACTGGTTATTTACTACTAGCGCCTTATCTGTTATGCGGTAGAGTGTTCAATTAAATTGAAGACTTAGTCTTTAGACTTACTCGCCCCCTCTTCTACCCTGGGGTGCCGACGAGTTGCAAAGAGATCGCCATTGTTGCCTCTGGAGAGCAAACTCCCTAGCCTGATTCCAAGGGATGCCCCCGTCCTCCATGATCTCATATTCATATTTCCTCGCTAAGTCAGTTCCAAAAATTTCCGTCCGGCTTTCTTCTTGCTTTCTTTGAATAAGCGTGGTCTCGATTTTCCAGGTTATTGACCTACAGCACCCATAGCTTTTGGTGGAGGTGATGTCTCCTGTGTATCCAACCCTACATGGAGTTGGTTCAGCTGCCTGATACCATGGCTCAGCCTACTCCATGGGACGCGCTCTTGCACCAACCAGGTTGCAACTCCTAAGGACCCCCAGACTAGATGTCCCGCCTTACTTGGTTCTGTAGGTGGACCAACACCCAGCGGCTGGTTACAACTATCCGCGGCTAAAAAGCGATAGTTGATGACAGGTATGGACCAGTCTGCCGAACCCACCTTAATCAAGGTGTGGCCGGAACGGCTCGAAAGGTACTATTAAATTGAAGAATTTCTTAATTACGTAATAACAGTAAATAAATAGGAATAAATAAAAATGTGTTATATAACGTATACGTTACAAAATCATACATTAGCACGCCCTAGAGTATGTAGGCTACAGACAAACGCCGGTATTACGTATAATACCATCTGATTTCCCACTAGTTAATAAATGCGTGCCCAGTCCTTCTACAACGCTTCCGTTCAAACAGAGATTAGTTTGTTATTCTGTACCTTTGATCTAAACAAATATGAAACGAGAAACGCTCTCAATATTGACAATGCAAACGGTTTCCGAGGAAACAAATGTATATTAAGTTTGCATAATAATTTTTCAGTATTTGTTTATTAAATCGCCGGCAAGGAACACTTTTCCACTTTATTCCGGTGAGCGACAAATATTTTGAATTAAATATATAATATACAATATAGGCCTATACACTGAAAACGTGATTAACAAATCACTTAATAAGATTGGATCATCTTGCGTTAGCAATTAAATAGAAATAAGTCTCTCTCTAATAGTTATTAACGCATAAATGTCGTTTTGTAAATTTTTTGGCTACGCACACGGAAATAAACAATTATTAAAAACATAGTATATCAACATAAAATTTCACTTTAAGAAAATTTGCTTAAAAATAATGGAACCTAAGTTCCTTCTCTTTCCCGAAGTATGTTGTTTCCCATGCTAGTGCATTAGGCCAATGTGTGCATAGTCAATGGCACTGCACTGTCATCTCTATAAATATTTTAAACCTACCAAAACTAAACATTGAAGGCGTGCTGATTAACCAACTAATTTTGGGCCGATTTAGCTTGCAACCGCCTTCAAAGATTATATTGTCTCGGTTGTATTGCTATACGTAAGATTATTTTTTATTTTTTTTTTTTTTTTGTATCGGTCATATAAGGACCACATGCCAATTTCAATTCTTTATTCTTTGTTCTTTTCTTTTTCTCCAATATTCTTGCATCTTTTCGCTGTGTCTCTTCTTCCTGTCTTCAGTGCGCTTTAAACCTGCGTTTTTCTCTCTCTCCTACCCTGGACTCCTTCCATTTTTAACAATTTTGCCCGAAAAACCTCTCTTTCAATTGGTTCTTCTGCGTTCATATTATTTTTTTCTAAATCCTTTTAGAGTTCTTTAATCCAACTTGACGTTGACTTCTTCTCCCACAGATATTTGAAAATGTGCTTATTTGTTTTTTCTGTTAATAATTTTTCTCATTAATAAACATTCCGTCTCTCTCTAGGCTACGCGATTGACATGTGCATATTTAGGGCTGAGTTTTTAACTTGAATGAACAATTAAAATATTACAAACAACGTTGGAAAGAACATGTAGAAGGAATGTTGGATTCGAGGCTGGCCAATCAAGTCTGGATATATAAACTGTTCACTACTACAAGCATAGTCTACCAGCTACTACTCAGTTTATATATCAGCTACTCTGGACACAATTTGTAGCCACGGAGTTTGAGGTTACCTTCTGTACGTCACAATCGCACGTGTTGTTCCCTACATCTAATACTATTCAGCAGCCTGTGTGGGGCTTGCCATGTTAAAAATGTCATTAAAGAACGAAAACACAACAATTCAATAAAAAATGAAACAAAAATCGTAACTGTTAAAACAAAAACAAAAGTCGCGATTGCAGAATAACAAATCGGTATGCAGAACCATACAAGACTTCCATGTTGTAAGATTTATGTTTAAAATAATTTACTTGAATTCGTTTCGGTAATTTCTAAAAAAATATCGCCCACCCTCAAATTAATTTCACTATTTATAGATATTTTTGTAATTATGGGGTAGTCGTTTAATATAATGTTATTTTCAGTCACTTTATCCATAAAAATTAGGTAAGCTTACTTTATTCTTATATAGAAACCGAACTATGCATATAATCATCCCTCCTCCGAAGCGCTCCGAAGTCACTCATGGACCCTGAGCATCTTGCAGAGGGTCCATTCCCTAAAGACGAAAGTCTGTCTATGAACCGTTCCTCTGTAAACACGTGCAGTTACACTGCCCAGCGATCCAAAGGAAGCAAATCGATAACAAAAGCGTGCAAATGTAAGAAAATAAACATGATTGAGGCCAGAAATAACGCGAATTGTGTGTGTGTGTGTGTGTGTGTGTGTGTGTGTGTGTGTGTGTGTGTTTTGCCTGCCTTTTCATTGCGGTAATCATAATAATTAAATGGAAACGTAAACATTAGATAATTGAAATATGCTTGCCTGCCACAAACGGTATATTTTCTCTCGCACATGATTTAAATTAAAATGAAAAAATATAGAATTTTGTTAAGGTGAAATGAAATGTTTCCATAGAAACTACTTCTTTGTTGTCAATAACGTATTACACATATCAAACTTATAAAATTTACTTTCTCCATCATCAAATACCATTTTAATTTATAGAAAATTACCCCTACCCCTTCAACTACCCTTTTAATTTATAGATATTTCATCTACCTTTCTACAGTAGATTGTTATGACCTTCTTTTAAGAATACTTTATTTATTAAAATTAAGCACTACTCTTGTTAAAACGTAAAACGTTGCAGGTAAACTACCCCTTCCCCTTAACCGATCTTCACCAAAATCAATAAGCCTCGAGTCCTCTACAATTCAGAACTTTATGCAAAAACGTATTTGATTCTGTTTGAATTTGCGGCAGTTACCGTTTGACATAGAAAAATTCTACACACAGACGCTTTTCGAAAAATGACTTTTTTCATGTTTTGACGGTAGTACAATCAGAATCTGCAATTATCTCGAACACGATTTTTTCGCCATGACCATACTTCCATTTTCTTATGGAACATGGAAGTGAAAACCTCTTGAAGAAGAAAACACATGAAGAACCACACTAGATTAATTATCTGACATTATGTTAAATACATGAAAACCGTACATTACACTAATTGTTGAGTGCATTAAAATTTACTTTAAGACTTATTGATTTATGATTTAGAATAATTTAATGATTGTTTCCTTATTCATTACTTAATTCGGATTAGATAAAGATTTGTACACTATATTATTTAAATATTTATCATGAGTGTACCTTTATGGCTTTTTTTATCGTGAGCGTGGAACAGATTTAGCTGAAACGAACGCTATTCTCCATTATTTGCAGATTGTCCTAGTAGACATAAACTCTGAAAATTAAAATTAGTGGGTGAAATTTAATACTTTTGGTTAGGTGTCGTATAATGAAAATTATAAAAAAAGCGTACAGCGACCGCCATGTTTAGTTTCCAAATAACAAACAGCACGCACGATCCATTGTCAGCACGTCGACTCTCCAATAAGGCGGCGGTATTCGTATCACTCGTCTTGCTTAAGTCATTCGAGCAACTTACAAACTAGGAGAACCTCTGCACTTATAACAGAGGTAGAAATTCCGCTGGGAAACCTGTTAAAGATATTTCATATGCTATAGTCACATACAATGTTTTGTTTTTTGTATTGAACACGATTCTGCTGCCAATGAAAGAAACTCTTTATTTTCAGCCGTTGCAATACATGGATAGCGACATGGTTTGGGACCATGATGACCGATTGGGGTGGACCCAGAGCCGGCTGAAAATAATAAATAATATATTTAAAGAATAAAATAATAAAGAATATATATAAAGAATAAAATAATGAAGGAATATATAATAATACTTGTATAAGAAAATATATGAAAAAATAATTTAAAAAAAAATAAATATTAAGAAACAAATAATTGAAATGTAAATAAATAAAAGAAAAATTCACTGAAAAATCAATAAGTATTTGGGAAAAAATCACTGAAAAATAAATAACAATATGCAAAATTTCACTAAAAAGTAAATTAATATAATGGAAATTTACTGAAAAATTTATAAATATGGAGAAACAGACACTGGAAAATATATAAGAAGATAATAACAGAAATATTTATAAAAAAGTATGTGTGTGTACCAGAGTACACAGGTAAGAAGTGAAACTTCTTTATGACATATCATTTTTCTACTATTTACAACTTCACAGAAATTGGGTAGATAAAGCTTAATTCGTCATGAGCCAGATGATGACGATAAAAATCTGTGTAAACCAGATGATTAGTTTCATTTTGTGATTCTTGAATTAATCTTGACTCAACCAAGTTCTGACTTTGATTTCGGTGTTCTTGAATTTGTTCTCTTATTGTTTGATTTTCTCTTAAGATTCTGGATTCATTAGGATCGGGCACATTTCTAATGTTATTAGCTGTAATTATAAAAAGTATGTTATTAATGTCATGAATATAATGTATTGTGATTTTGATCGTATATAACTGAGAAAATCTCACCTGTTGACTGGGTTTTACCCTTTTTTCGGGCTCTGTACTCTCGCGCACGCTCTGCATCTGATTTTTTACGTTTTCGATGATTCTCTATCGGAATTTCTTTCTTTTTCCGGGCTCTATACGCTCTCATTCGCTCTGCAGCTGTTTTTGGATATCCCCGTTGGACTGAATAAAGATCACTCGCTGCTTGAGTTTCATTATTTTTCTTATCTCTGTACTCTCTCGATCGCTCAGCTGATGTACTGATTTGTGAACAATTACGATGATGAACATCTACTTGTACAACTATTGCATTTGGATACTCAATAGAGTTTTCGGACTCTGCCATTATTTAATCTAAAAATTAGTTAATCAGTTTACAAAAATTATATAACGAACTTTAATATTCATATTTCATGTCATAACTTAATAAAAATAATTCAAAGCAGATATTTAATAACTTACTCAATTACACAAGTTATGAGTAAATAATTGGAATTATCTATTCAAAGTAATACAATTATATGATGACAGTTAATCTTGTAGACATGCAATAATTTTATAGAATTCAAAATGAATAAATAAATCATTAAAAACGAATAATTAAAAAAGATGTACGTATACATATTTTTATTTTCTAATTGTGTTTTGTTTTATTTTTAAATTATTATTTAATTTGTTTTTTTATTGTTTTTAGAATTAATAATGTTTACTAGATTTACAGTCATATTTATTAATACTTGCTAATTTTAATAGATTTATATACATTTACTGATACTTACAATCAAAAAGTGAGGTTAACCTCAAATAAATATTAAAATCACGCTCACGTGTTGGATTTTGGTAATTATTTACGATACTACGTAACCCCAAATTGCGGTGAAATATTTTTTTCCCTATTCTTCTATACTATATAAACACGAGAAAAATAATTTTAAACGGCGGCCGAACCTATTCACGGAGAAAAAATATTAAATAATTACTCCCATAAGCGCGCATGTAAATTGAATGACCGCCATGTTAACTCAGCAACGGCGCACGGATACACAGCGAATGACGGCATTGCGCGGAGTACTCAGTGCTGTACTTCCTAAGTTCACGCGGCAAATAACGCGTCGTTTTTTGCCGCCTTACGGGATAAATTATTTAATTTTTTTCTCCGTAAATAGGTTCGACCGCCGTTTAAAATTATGGTAAATATTTACCTGTGCTACACCATACGCCATATTAACTGAGTAGTTAGTGGGATCACCACTACATTTTGCCTTAACGTAATTCAATTGCCTACAACGCAAAGCATTACATTTCAGACTCGTGGGTGGCCGACTCATCAGTTTCCTACAGTATCCACCGCTGAGAGTGATTTTGGGTAGCCGGCTCACCGCACATGCTTTAGTCTACGGCGCCTTCGGCGCCTCCGAGGTTACTAATAATAAACTCGCGGTGGGCTCAACGCAAAGCTTTAAACCGCCGTTTGGGCTCAACGCAATAATGGCGTTCACCGGCTGTTGCATGCATTTTTATGTGAGTAATTATTTAATTTTTTTCTCCGTAAATAGGTTCGACCGCCGTTTGAAATTATTTTTTTCGTGTTTATATAGTATAGAAGAATAGGAAAAGAAATATTTCGCCGCAATTTGAACTTACGTAGTATCGTAAACATTAAACAATTACCTGGATTTTTAATACTTGCTAATTTTAATAGATTTATATACATTTACTGATACTTACAATCAAAAAGTGAGGTTAACCTCAAATAAATATTAAAATCACGCTCACGTGTTGGATTTATCAAACGAAATATATAATCACTCTCACTTTTACTATAAATTCACTTGAATTTGAATTACTTTGCTTTCAATAACCAATTTTTCATTGAGGATGATGGATTGGCCATGGGTTCACCTCTCTCTCGTCTATTGGCCGACGTTTACTTGAATTTTTATGAAAACTCTCATTTGCTCTCACATAACAAATAATAAGTCTTTTTATTTTATCACTTTCAAACTAATATATTATTCTTTACGTCACTATACTGAACTTTGATAAAAAAAAACAACATGGCGCGTAACCGAAAATCGTGACGATGTTTTTTTACATTGCTATAAAATTTCTCTCATACGTCGATAAAGAAGTTTCACTTCAATAATGAAAATTAAAAAGTACAGTAGATGACAATCGAACAACAAGTAAAATTCTCCTTGTACTTATTTTCCCATATGCTTATTTATTTTTCATTGAATTTTCCCACATACTTATTGACTTTTCACTGAATGTTTCTTTTTTTTAATTATATTTCAATCATTCGTTTCTTAAAATGTATTTCTTACAATTATTACTTACCCATGTTTACTTATACACGTATTATTATATGTTTTTATTATTTTATTTTATTATATATATTCTTTATACTTATTTATTTTTTACTGAAATTTTTCATGTATGTATGAATTTTTATGTATTTTTCCATATACTTATTTAGTGAAACTGCTAATTCAAATAACAAGATGAAAGTTGAACTAAAGTTTATAGCAGACTGTACTATTATGTTTGGTATGACCGTTTAATACACTGATAGCTTTTCCGATACAGTAATGTATCGATTGTACTTATCGCTTTTTGTCAGAGTAAATTCGATGCTCGCGAGATACACACGACTTTGCCGCGGTGTCGATGTCTTACTGTTCTGGTAAGATGCAGACATATTAATTCCACGGTACAGTGCATGCAAATAGGTCATAGAGTTTACGTGTGGAATAAACGCCACCAAGCTCTTTGTATACGTGTGACGTTCCTTATTTCGCATTTTATTTATATAATAAGAATGTGTAATTTATAGGTGTAATTAAAGTAAGAGAAAACAATAAACCTGCTCTTGCATGCGGTTTGCGAAATAGGTCACAGAAATGTCGCAATTAAACATTAGAATATAAATGGAAACGTTTAACGGAGTAACTACTCGCTCTGAAAAATAAGGACGCGTTATTTAAAGACGAAATGTCTTAATATATTAAGCGGTGTTCCATTTGCAAATAACACAGTAATAGAATTTATCTGAGCATTTGTGTGTACTGAATACAAATCCACACCGTTACACCATTCGGGGCATCAAATTTTGCACAGGTAACGTTTGACACAAGGCGAAAAATACTGTCTAACTTGGAATTTGACATTTTGCTCAGTTCGCACGATTTAGGCCCTTTTAATTATGTCTTTTCGTTGACGCGTATAAATATGTCAACAACACCATGGAAATGCGAATTAATTACTACAGTAACAAGTAAATAAAGAAATTATATTTAGCGGCATCGGGTCCTGTACCTTTATGCATTCCTGCAGTTTTTAATTTTTTAATGTGCGATTGTATCGATATATTTTGTCATTTTGTGTACAGATACGTCTATATATTTTGTAACTGTCTTAAACGATAATAATATTTATGTTTATACGTATTTCTGATACTGCAATGAATAAGTAATGAAATATATTAAATACTACTACTAAAGATGTCAACAACACCATGGAAACCAGAATTAATTACCATAATAAGTAAATAACCTAAAGCTATTTAGCTGCATCGAAACTGTACATTTATCCACTCCTGCAGTACATTTTCGATGTTTTATATAAAATGCGATTGTATCGATATATTACGGTGTGGAAAAGAAGAAGTGTACTAATTGTAAATTGTCCTATTAATTAATGCAAAGCGAAAATACGTGTTGTTTTCATTTGTGAGGTTAGGTGACAACGGTGTTTGGTTTTTAGTTTACTGCTGAAATAAATAAAAGCCATGTTTGAGGAAAACATAACGTTTAATGTGTTATACCATGCTTCTAACACAGTAACACTTAAAATAAAGAATTTAGCGTTTTTGATTTAACAGGTACTTTATAAATATCTCCAAAGGCTTAAAGGCTTTATAAACGGGTACTTTGAAATCTCCAAAGGCTGTTGCACTAACATAATAATTTAGTACAAGTGAAAATAGTAAAGTGTTGAAAACAGCTTTGGAGAAAATTTGACTAATGAGTAAAAACCTGTTATACGAACTGACAGAACGCCATATAGACATAGACAATAAAAACTAAATATTCATTCTTGGATTTCGTTGTCCATGACGTGTCCGTTACTTAACTAAATATCACTATTACATTAACGACTCGGAACACTAGGTTTTTTATAAGTAAAAGCATAAAGTTTTACCTTACAGCCTGAACCGGTTTTGAATAGGCTTTGAAAACCTATGTATGTCCTTTTAAAGGAGAAAACCGGTTCAGGCTGTAAGGTAAAACTTTATGCTTTTACTTATAAAAAACCTAGTGTTCCGAGTCGTTAATGTAATAGTGATATTTAGTTAAATATTCATGTTTAATCCGGTATCCAAGTCACTTAATAGAATTAATAAATTAATTTACCTTCAATAATCCGCAGTGTGGCTTCTATAAAACTCTTCTATTCTAATTTAATATTCATGTTTAATCTGGTATCCAAGTCACTTAATCGAATTAATAAATTAATTTACCTTCAATAATCCGCAGTGTGGCTTCTATAAAACTCTTCTATTCTAATTTAATATTCATGTTTAATCTGGTATCCAAGTCACTTAATCGAATTAATAAATTAATTTACCTTCAATAATCCGCAGTGTGGCTTCTATAAAACTCTTCTATTCTAATTTAATATTCATGTTTAATCTGGTATCCAAGTCACTTAATCGAATTAATAAATTAATTTACCTTCAATAATCCGCCGTGTGACTTCTTATAAAACTCTTGTATTATAAGATTATAAGAAGAGTTTTATAAGCAGTTTTATAAGAGTATTATAAATAGAAGAGTTTTATAAGAAGTCACACGGTGGATTATTGAAGGTAAATTAATTCATTAATAAAATATCGGTATGGAGAACCATACATGACTTCCATATTCTAAGATTTATATTTAAAATCATTTTCAGCCAAACAGCCAGGCTGTGTCTTACCTGCCTTTTTATTGCTGTATTAAATGAAAAATATTATATTACATTAAAATGCAAAAATTATAATTTTATTGCCTGGCAACAAAATTATTTTATTTTTAACAATTACCATTGTTTCAAAAAGTTTAAATAAATTTTCAAGTACTTTACTCTTGTTAAAACGTAAAAGGTTGCAGGTAAACTACCCCTTCCCCTTAACCGATCTCCACCAAAATCGAAAGTCATTGAGACCTCTACAATTCAGGGACGTATGCAAAAAATTATTTGATTCTGTTTGAATTTGCGGCTGTTATCGTTTGCCATAGAAAATACGCTTGATAAAAAAACGTTGCAGGTAAACTACCCCTTCCCCTTAACCGATCTTCACCAAAAACAATAGGTCTTGAGTACTCTACAAATCAGGGCTGTATGCAAAACATTATTTGATTCTGTTTGAATTTGCGGCTGTTATCGTTTGCCATAGAAAATAAAACGTAAAAGGTTGCAGGTAAACTACCCCTTCCCCTTAACCGATCTTCACCAAAAACAATAGGTCTTGAGTACTCTACAAATCAGGACTGTATGCAAAACATTATTTGATTCTGTTTGAATTTGCGGCTGTTATCGTTTGCCATATAAAATACCCTTGTTAAAAAAACGTTGCAGGTAAACTACCCCTTTCCCTCAACCGATCTTCACCAAAAACAATAGGTCTTGAGAAATCTACAATTCAGGGCTGTATGCGAAACATTATTTGATTCTGTTTGAATTTGCGGCTGTTATCGTTTGCCAAAAAAAAAAAAAATTTCCCTTGATAAAAAAAACCGTTGCAGGTAAACTACCCCTTCCCCTCAACCGATCTTCACCAAAAACAATAGGTCGCGAGTACTCTACAAATCAGGGCTGTATGCAAAAAATTATTTGATTCTGTTTGAATTTGCGGCAGTTGTCGTTTGCCATAGAAAATACGCATGATAAAAAACGTTGCTGGTAAACTACCCCTTCCCCTCAACCGATCTTCACCAAAAACAATAGGTCTTGAGTACTCTACAAATCAGGGCTGTATGCAGAAAATTATTTGATTCTGTTTGAATTTGCGGCTGTTATCGTTTGCCATAGAAAATACCCTTGTTAAAAAAACGTTGTAGGTAAACTACCCCTTTCCCTTAACCGATCTTCACCAAAAACAAAAGGTATTGAGAACTCTACAATTTAGGGCTGTATGCAAATAATCTTTTCATTCTGTTTGAATTTACGGCTGTTATCGTTTGCCATAGGAAATACCCTTGTTAAAACATAAAACGTTACAGGTAAACTACCCCTTTCCCTTAACCGATCTTCACCAAAAACAATAGGTCTTGAGAACTCTACAATTCAGGGCTGTATGCGAAACATTATTTGATTCTGTTTGAATTTGCGGCTGTTATCGTTTGCCAAACAAACAAAATTTCCCTTGCTAAAAAAAAACCGTTGCAGGTAAACTACCCCTTTCCCTCAACCGATCTTCACCAAAAACAATAGGTCGCGAGAACTCTGCAAAACCGGGCTGTATGCAAAAAATTATTTGATTCTGTTTGAATTTGCGGCAGTTATCGTTTGCCATAGAAAAAAAATCTACAGACAGATAGACAGACAGACAGACAGACAGACACACAGACACACAGACACACAGACACTTTTCGGAAAACGACTTTTTTTCATGTTTTGAGTGTAGTAGAATCAGAATCTGCAATAATCTCGAACACGATTTTTTTTGCCATCACCATACTTCCATTCCTTAAGGAATATGGAAGTAAAATTAGATTAAAATACTTATTAAAAGTCCAATATTCGCGTGCGAAGCCGCGGGTAACAGCCAATTAGGAATAATACAAATTGTGGCTATCAAACAACAAAACTGCTACAATAACGCGTATTTAATTACATGTATTAAAGTCCTAATGCTTGTCCCCTTTAACATAATCCCTCTTTACAGTTACACATTGATCTTCTTCTTCTTCTTTTTTCTTCTTCTTCTTTTCTTCTTCTTCTTCTTATGTCTTCAATCTTAAGATTGGTTTGCAGCAGTCCTCCATTGTGATCGCTCTTGTGCTTTCTCCTTCATTTCCTTACAAGTTTCACAACTTACATCATCCACAATTTGCTTTTTATACTGCAGCCTTCGTCTTCCTTTATATCATTTATCTACTGTTGTTCTTTCTATCATCAATTTTAGTAGTCCTTCATGCCGCAGTGTACGTCCAATAAGTTTACTTTCTAATTATGCTTTACAACAAATACCTCTCGTTGCCTATTCTGTTCAGCGTAATTTTTTGCTTCGTTTGTAATTTTGCCAGACTATCTTATTTTTAGCATGTTGCGATAAACCATATCTCAAAGGTGTCAAGATTCCTTTTACTTCCATGTTCCATAAGGAAATGGAAGCATGGTCATGCCGAAAAAAATCGTGTTCGAGATAACGGCAGATTCTGATTGTAGTACCCTCAAAACATGAAAAAAAAATCATTTTTCGAAAAGTGTGTGTGTGTGTGTGTCTGTGTGTAGAATTTTTTCTATGGCAAACGAATAACAGCCGCAAATTCAAACAGAATCAAATAATTTTTTGCATAAAGCTCTGAATTGTAGAGGACTCAAGGTCTATTGATTTTGGTGAAAATCGGTTAAGGGAAAGGGATAGTTTACCTGCAACGTTTTACGTTTTAACAAGAGTAAAGTGCTTAATTTTGATAAATAAAGTATCCTGAAAAGAAGGTCATAATAATCCACTGTAGAAAGGTAGATGAAATATCTATGAATGAAAAGGGTAGTTGAAGGGGGAGGGGGTAATTTTTTTTATAAATTAAAATATTAATTGATAATGGAGGAAGTAAATTTTATAAGTTTTATATGTGTAATATGTTATTGACAACAAAGAAGTAGTTTCTATGGAAACATTTCATTTCACCTTAACAAAATTCTATATTTTTACTTCCATATTCCTTAAGGAATGGAAGTATGGTGATGGCAAAAAAAATAGTGTTCGAGATTATTGCAGATTCTGATTCTACTACGCTCAAAACATGAAAAAAAGTCGTTTTCCGAAAAGTGTCTGTGTGTGTCTGTAGATTTTTTTTCTATGGCAAACGATAACTGCCGCAAATTCAAACAGAATCAAATAATTTTTTGCATACAGCCCTGGTTTGTAGAGTACTCACGACCTATTGGTTTTGGTGAAGATCGGTTGAGGGAAAGGGGTAGTTTACCTGTAACGGTTTTTTTTTTATCAAGGGAAATTTTTTTTTTGGCAAACGATAACAGCCGCAAATTCAAACAGAATCAAATAATGTTTCGCATACAGCCCTGAATTGTAGAGTTCTCAAGACCTATTGTTTTTGGTGAAGATCGGTTAAGGGAAAGGGGTAGTTTACCTGTAACGTTTTATGTTTTAACAAGGGTATTTCCTATGGCAAACGATAACAGCCGCAAATTCAAACAGAATCAAACAATTATTTGCATACACCCCTAAATTGTAGAGTTCTCAAGGTCTATTGTTTTTGGTGAAGATCGGTTGAGGGAAAGGGGTAGTTTACCTGCAACGTTTTTCTAACAAGGGTATTTTCTATGGCAAACGATAACAGCCGCAAATTCAAACAGAATCAAAAGATTATTTGCATACAGCCCTGATTTGTAGAGTACTCAAGACCTATTGTTTTTGGTAAAGATCGGTTAAGGGGAAGGGGTAGTTTACCTGCAACGTTTTTTTATCAAGCGTATTTCCTATGGCAAACGATAACTGCCGCAAATTCAAACAGAATCAAATAATGTTTTGCATATGTCCCTGAATTGTAGAGGTCTCAAGGACTTTCGATTTTGGTGAAGATCGGTTAAGGGGAAGGGGTAGTTTACCTGCAACCTTTTACGTTTTAACAAGAGTAAAGTACTTGAAAATTTATTTAAACGTTTTGAAACAATGGTAATTGTTGAAAATAAAATAATTTTGTTGCCTGGCAATAAAATTATAATTTTTTCATTTTAATGTAAATCATGTATAAGAGAAAAATATATCGCGCTTGGCAGGCGATATTAAGATTTAAATATAAATCTTAGAATATGGAAGTCATGTATGGTTCTCCATACCGATATTTTCATTTTAATTTAAATCATGTGCGAGAGAAAATATATCGTTCATGGCAGGCAAACATATCTCAATTATGTAATGTTTACTTTCCGTTTAATTATTATGATTACCGCAATAAAAAGGCAGGCAAGACACACACACACACACACACACACACACACACACATACACACACATTCCCGTTATTTCTGGCCTCACTCATGTTTATTTTCTTACATTTGCACGCTTTTTAAATGGAAAGTGCCGAAACCCACACCAACACAACGCGTGCAAGCCGAAAAAGTGTCCAGCGTGGGTAGCAATTTGCTTCCTGTGGATCGCTGGGCAGTCTAACTGCACGTGTTTACAGAGGAACGGTTCATAGACAGACTTTTCGTCTTTAGGGAATGAACCCTCTGCAAGATGCTCAGGGTCCATGAGTGACTTCGGAGCGCTTCGGAGGAGGGATGATTATCTGCGTAGTTCGGTTTCTTTATAAGAATAAAGTAAGCCTACCTCATTTTTATGGATAGAGTGACTGAAAATAACATTATATTAAACGACTACCCCATAATAACATAAATGTCTATAAATAGTGAAATTAGTCTTACAACATGGAAGTCATGTAAGGTTCTCCATACCGAATTTTTTTCTTCATACCTATTGTCCACGAATCGCAACCATACGTGACAATGCTCCACTTATTAGGAAACAAAGGTTTCTAAAAATATATAATCACTTGGTACTTTTCACAGTTTTTATTTAACTCTGACAGCCGTTTCGACTTCTCGGACTATTGTCAAAGAGATCAGTGAACAATTAAAACAGAGGATGTTAGGTGGTGAACCAACACCATTTGACCATTTTTTGTTAAAATCAATCTTAGCCTGTTTTATCCCGCTAATAATAAACACATTGCAGACGCATTATAGGTCCAATACAAGAAAATGGCTCATGGAGACTGAGATACAACAACGAACTGTATGAAATATATAAAGAGATACCAGTCTCAAAATTTATAAGAATTCAAAGATTGCGTTGGGCCGGACATGTTATGAGAATGGAGGATGGCAGGAACCCTAAGAGGGCTTTTCTGGGTACATGGAAGGGAACGAGACCTAGAGGTAGACCGAGAAAGAGGTGGGAAGATGGCGTTGCAGAGGACGCGAGAGACATGGGGATAAGAAACTGAAGGAGGGTTGCAGTGGATAGAGTGGATTGGAGGCGGAGATTGGTGGAGGCCAGGGCCCGATTTAGGTTGTAGCGCCATAGGAGAGAGAGAATAATAAACACATTGACACAGTCGTCTTTTTCACTGGTCGAAGACGTGGAGCAGATAACTGTCTGTCAGCTGTTTAAACACGTCTGCCGTTTTCTTCTTTACTGCACCAAGTGACTGAAAACATGTTCCAATAAGCAAAGGTTTCAGTTTAAGGAAAAGTAAAATTTCACATTGTGTCAAATCTGACGAATGTGGAGCATGTTCCAGTGCAGTAATGCGTTTGTCGACCAACAACCGAAAGTGCTCTATGAGCATTCTTCACGGTATTGTCCCGATGACGAATGAAACCATTTTTTTTTTCAAAGTTCTGGTCGTTTTTTCTTACTCTTCTATCAGCTTTGCCTAACGTTTTTATAGTAATGATGGTTTACTATTGTGCCTTTGGAACCATTTTCATACAATCTGCCAGAAACACAACGTTAAGATCTCAAATACGAAGACAAAAGTGATGACCTTCCTAGGGAAGAACCCTGTAAAAGCAAAAATTGTAATTGATGATAGTGTTTTGGAGCAGGCATCACATTTTAATTATTTGGGTTCTGACATCTCATATAAGAAGGACAACTATCGAGAGAAAGTTAAATTTAGTCACACATGTGGTACAATAAAACGACTATTGAAAAAACGCAGAGGGAGACACAGCTAAAGTTCTATAAGGTCGTGGCTGTGCCGAATTTAATGTATGGATGTGAAGCATGGACTCTCCTGCAAAAAGATATTTCGAAAATACAGACCTCGGAATGAAATTTTTAAGAGCAATTAAGGGATGTAGTTTGAGAAATCATCTACGAAACGACGACATAAGTAAAGACCTGAAGTTACAGTCGGTTCTGCAGAGAATAAAGGAATACAGGCAGAATTGGAAGTCCCATGTGGAACGCATGGTAGACAAGTGTATTCCTAAACAAGCGTTTGAATATAGGAGAGTGGGAACTAGAGATCGTGGAAGACCCTGGAAAAAATGATCAGAGGCTCTGAAGTCGGAACGGGCTATAGCCCAAGCCATGTAGTAAAGAAAGAGAAGAAGAAGCAGACGACGACGACGACGACGACGACGACGACGACGAAGAAGAAGAAGAAGAAGAAGAAGAAGAAGAAGAAGAAGAAGAAGAAGAAGAAGAAGAAGAAGAAGAAGAAGAAGAAGAAGAAGAAGAAGAAGAAGAAGAAGAAGAAGAAGAAGAAGAAGAAGAAGTTGTCAAAATTGCTTGCTTATGATGTGACCAGACGGTAGGTTTCAATGTGGCATTGAGGCGCTGTTAACTCGGAAACCACTGATTTAATAAGTGAACAAAACATTTTGCATCTGTGCATAATACTTTTCTGATCCACCATTAATATATATAATACTACAGTATTACACTTCGGCTGATTCTAATCAATCACAATATTGAAGACACCGTGTCCATTTCGATCGACGCACAATGCGATAAATTACCCTGTGCTATCTGGTCACAAGTTAGTAGACAGTATATGACGATAAATTACATCAGCTGACAGGCGATAAGGTTCGCAACGCAGCGTTACTCTCGGCTCACGCGCGCGCATGTACACATACGTAAACACGAACAGTACGTTTGGTTCATAAACGTTGTCCATAACCTATCTTTTTACCTTTATTTTTAACGAATCATTATCATTATCATCATCACCATCATTATAATTACTTCTTGCAAATTTATAACCTCTCTTATTACAACAGGCAACATTCAGTGTTTATGGTAACTTCATCTTACAGGAATATGAAAACACAACCATAACTTCCCTCTTACATCCGTCAGTATCTGTATTATAACTTCTATACACTCTTGTATCTTGCAAATTAGGGTTGTTTAATTTTTTCGCACAGCATTCAAATAGTGTTAAATTCCAGGCCTACTTGACTCTTATCCAATAATACGATTATACGATAACTCTTCAAAAACACAATGCGATTAAAACGAATTTACTCGACAGTCATGAAAATCTGAATCTTCAGCTGCTATAAGATTCAGTCGTCCTTTAATGGCATAGTATTATACTGCTTCCGCCAGATAATGCACAGTGCTAAAGTCAGCAATAACAGCGCTGTAGCAGACAGTATTACACGGTTATGTCAGAGAGTTTACGAACTCATAATAAAAGTAAAATATTATATAAAGGGGCGTCTACTCGTACTTGTAAAGTTACACTGTCGTAGAATTAAAGTTGCAAACCCAAACTGCAGAATCGGCAAATGACTCTCCATTCTATAACGTGCGCTTGTAGTCAGTCACACAGCGGTAAAATTTTATTTCTTAAAGAATCAGCGGTGACAGTAACATCGGGTGCAACGGATGAGTAGAAATTTGAAAGAAATTTTGGAAAGGAAATACAACGATTAAACAATCTTTCCCATAATTAGGAAATACAAAGTTCTTTAAAAATAACAAAAAGGTGTTCGTATTCTTTTTAGGGAGTATAATTAGATATCTTGATAAACTTGGAGAAAACAAAATATATGTACGAGTTTTTATGCCAACAAACCACCATTAAACCCAACCCTTCAAAACCTTGAAATACGCACAAAAAATATAGAGGCAATAAATTAGTTCATATATCTTGGCTCCCAGATAAACAGCACTAACGACAGCAACACTGAAATAAGAAGAAGAATATATCTCGCAAATAAAACACACTATGGATTAAAAAAACCACCTGACATCTAGCTGCATCTCAAGAAGCACAAAATACAAAGTCTACAAAACACTTATCAGGCCAGTGCCGACATATGCTTCAGAAACCTGGACAGCGACAAGAAATAGCGAGAGACTTCTAAGTTGCTGTGAAAGATGGATTCTAAGAACAATATTTAGAGTAGTACAAGAAAATGGAATGTGGCGCAGGCGCTGTAATTATGAACTGTACCATCTTTACAAAGAGCCAGACATTGTCAGGCTAATCAAAATACACAAGCTAAGGTAGGTTGGACACACAGAGAGAAGGGCCAAAACATATTTTCTACCAGAGACCAATGGGTAGTAGAATAAGAGGAAGAGCCCAAAGTAGATTTAAAGACCAGATAGAGTAGGACCTCGGAAACCTGAACATAAGAAACTGAAAAGCCAAGGCATGCAATAGGGAGGAATGGAATCGATTCTTGGAGCAGGCCAAGACCCACCAAGGGTTTTACAGCCACGGCTGATGATGATAATTAGATATGTTTTTAGAGTGTAATTATAATATTGTACTGTTTTTCTTAAACAAATGTTTGCTCTAACCGGTTCCTATAAGACAACTTTACCAAACCTGTGTCTTAAATCACAGAAAGGAGTAGTACTTACTCAGTATTTGTAGAACGTTAGCGTTGTTTTGAAAAGAATTAGTTTTGTATTATTAGATAACGGGATACGCAAGAAATGGCGATCACTCGTGAAGACATCCTGGAACGTGACCACCCATCCCCACCTTAAGAAGACACTTCGAACACGGCAGAGTTTCCAGAAAAAGCCCGAGGTGAGAACATGGAAGACGTGGACTTAAGAAAGGAAGGAAGCTCACTGAAAACGAAAGCAGAAATACTGGGGGCAACGTTAAAGCCCGAGCTGAGAACAGGGAAGACGTGGAAAGGAAGGAAGCTCACTGAAAACGAAAGCAGAAATACTGGGCAACGTTAAAGCCCGAGGAAGACAACGTTGAAATAGTATGGTCTATAGTTGGTCGAAACAAAATGAAGATTATATCCTTTGTTTTCTTACATTTAACTGCATCGTATTGCTTGGTTAAACAACTATTATAACGAACTCATTTATGTAACGAAAAATAAACGTTCAACAGAAGGAAATAATCGTGTACCAGTTTTTACGGTTAGTGTAATCAAGACTTACGCAAATCCCAGGTTGCCTTCAGCAGACATAATTAGAACCACATTTATTTACACTGCAGCCCTGATTCCTGTGCAAACTTTCTATCGTGTTTGCCTTATTAACTGAAATTAATACAAGACATTATTGAAAGCATTGTTACCAGACACAAATAAAAATTTTCTACAATGCCCCTGCGATAAAAACTTTGTTCCTTCAACTCTTCTTCTGCTTTCACTTCTTCTTCTTCTTCTTCTTCTTCTTCTTCTTCTTCTTCTTCTTCTTCTTCTTCTTCTTCTTCTTCTTCTTCTTCTTTTCTTTTTCTGCTTCCTCTTCCTTCTCTTCTTCTTCTTCTTCTTCTTCTTCTTCTTCTTCTTCTTCTTCTTCTTCTTCTTCTTCTTCTTCTTCTTCTGTTTCATTTAGACAGTAAAAACTGTAAAACAATACTTGAAATTAATACAAGACATTATTGCTGAATGCACTGTTACGAGACCCAAACAAAAATTATTTACAGTGCCCCTGTAATAAAAACGTTGTTCTTTTAACTCTTTTTCTGCTTTTTTTCTTCTTCTGCTTCCTCCTCCTTCTCTTCTTCTTCTTCTTCTTCTTCTTCTTCTTCTTCTTCTTCTTGTTTCGTTTTTTTAGGATAGTAGAAACTGTAAAACTTAATTCACTGTTTACCATTAATTCTTTGCCACTAATATTTATTCTGTCAATGTTTAAATAGCGTATACAAGGAGTAACATAAAGTAAAACAATCATAATTTTGCAAAGAAGGATGTTGTCACAACAAAACAAAATCAAATACTGTTTAACGAAATCTGCAAAAATTACGGATCACAGATCTCCAAATTGAAAACCAAGCTGACGGCTTCTCATAGAGCTGACTCTATGCGAGCAAAAATTGTTGTAGACTGTACTGGTCTGGAGCAGGTCAGTAATTTTCAATATCTGGCCTGTAATGTCTCTTGCGTTACAAACAATGGTATGGTGGAGAAGACACATAAGTTCAACCAATGTGTGGAACTTGTATGGAACTTATAAGTGGGACTTATAGCCAGACCAGTCGTATTCAACCGGCAAAAATGAGATTTTCAGGCACGTGGCAGGATATACTCTTCAATATCGCAAAATAAATGTCGATATACGCCAGGAGATGAATATTATGAGTATACTTGATAGAATAACCTAATATCGGTTAAAACATCTTAACCGAATAGGTGACTGCCGCATCCCCAAGCAACGGTGGAATTGTATGCCAAAAGGACGACGGATAGGTGTGAGGCGTCCGAAGAAGCGTTGCAGTGACCAGCTCTAGTCTATCTGCTGGGAACCGGAACAAACCGTTTTTGGTTTAACCCTTGCTGAAGATGATGATGATTGTTTTGTATAAAAGGGTTGATAATTAAAAGTAACTACTTAAGGCAGTTTACTATATTAGTTACTTACTATTTTCAGCGGTATACGAGAATTATAAAGTAATAAATATATAATAGTAAGATATTATAATTACTCTACACAGACATAAAATATAAATGATGCTTTTGGTGAATAAATAAATAATTTTCCTTGCAGGTGATGAAGTTCTTCTGCAAGAAACAGACGTTAAAGGGTAAGAAGAAAAATGGAAACAACAAATACTTGTATACTATTTCCGTTCTTAGTTCAATCCTGATATAAACAAACCCACGTGGCAAATCTGAAACGGTATTGGTCAGGGTCGTCGTTTTAAATTAGGGCACGTCGTTTTAAAACTTCCTCATTATTACTGTATTCTGAATCCTATTGAATAAATATGGAGTCAGTTGAAAGAGTTATGTTGCCCGTCACAACACAACAAATGTACGCTGCCTGGTATAAAACAATTGATAGAGGAGGTAAATGAAACGACGGCGGACAAGAGTGACGTCATTGTATCGACCATATTATAATCAAGGCAAAAGATAAGCTCTGTGGACTGGCCTACATTACCGACGTCGTTGTGGACATTCTTATCAGTAAGAGTGATGATACAAGTTCCGAAACAGATATGAAAGGAATTCATTTACTCTCTGTTAGCAACTAGTAACATACAGTACACTGATAATTATCACAGCTTCTATTTTCCTTTTAAATAAACTTAACTTTTTTGTTTTGTTGCAATTTTTAATCGGTTAATAAAAAGAGCCATTAACTGGTGTTATAAAATATTTCACTGTCGGTCTAACAGAGTCGAACAAATTTTACTTTGGTCAGGACTAATTATTACAATTTACATGTGCTTGTACAGTATCAACATTATATGTACCCTGTCTGTACTCCTTCTATCAGAGGGATACGCCTCTATAATTCAAGCAGTAAATAGAGATTCAGATGTGCCACGCCGGCTTGTTTACATCAGGATTAAGCTAAGAACGGATACAGTATATATAAATTTTTACAGAAATTAAAAATATGTGCCTTATCTGTATATCTGTATTCATATAACTCCACGTATGATTGAACTGAAATTTGAGAATGGACCACGGTCTAATAGCTGGATAATAATTTTAATGACATGGATAATAGTATTGACAACTGCAACCGTGAAAGTTTACTTTTTAACTTCCGTGTTCCAAAAGGAAATGGAAGTATGGTGATGACGAAAAAATCGAAAAAAAAATGTTCTATGGCAAACGATTACAGCCGCAAATTCAAACAGAATCAAATAATGTTTTGCATACGTCCTTGAATTGTAGAGGTCTCAAGGTATATTGATTTTGGTGAAGATCGGTTAAGAGAACGGGGTAGTTTACCTGCAACGTTTTATGTTTTAACAAGGGTAATTTTTCTACGATGAACGATAATTGTCGCACATTCAAACATAATCAAATATTATTTTGCATGCATCACTGAATTGTAGAGTACTCAAGGCCTGTTGATTTTGGTGAAGATCGGTTAAGAGAAAGGGGTAGTTTACCTGCACCGTTTTATGTTTTAACAAGATCAATTTTTTTATGACGAATTATAACTGCCATAAATTCAAACAGAATCAAATAATTTTTTGCGTATGTGCCTGAGTTGTAGAAGACTCAAGGCCTATTGATTTCGGTGATGATCGGTTACGGGAAAATGGTAGTTTATCTGGAACATTTTATGTTAAAACAATCGTAAAGTACTAAATTTTGATAAATAAAGTATCCTGAAAAGAAGATCTTAATAATCCACTGCAGAAACGTAGATGAAATATCTATAAATGAAGAGGCTAGTTGAAGGGGGTGGGGGTAATTTTTCTATAAATGAAAATGATAGTTGAAGGGTGAGGGTGTAATTTTTTATATGTGTACTACGTTAACGGCAACAAAGAAGTAGTTTGTTGTTAAAATTCCTTCCCGGGCTGTTTGGCGTGGTCCAATGTTTTCTACAAAAGCAGACGTTTCGGCAGTGCTATCGACTGCCATCAGGAGTGAAAATCGAGTGTGCTAACGTGAGGTGGTATACGTTAGTGACCACAGTACTGTGGTTAAAGATGAAGAAAGAAGTACATTCAATGGAAATATTTCATTTCGAAAATGATTTTAAATATAAAACTTAGGACATGGAAGTCCTGTATGGTTCTCCATACCGATATTTGAAAACATGTTTTGCCAAAGTCGATGAACTCGTGACCACTGTTCAATTCTCGTCTGATGTTATTCATTTAGAAACAGGCACAAGAAGAGAACGCGTCGGGCAAGACGCTCGTGTTGCAGTGTGACGTCATAATGAACTCTAGCAGTGAGTACCCTACGTAACGAACAGCGTTTCCAGTTCTGTTCTCATCACGCTGCATCGTTATCGATGCGCAACAATTAATCAACTCCGTTCGTCTGTCTCATTCAATTTGTTCCACTTCCCACGTCATGGATGTGAATGGATCCTTAAATGAATTTCTCCTCATTTTATTTCCATGTTCCATAAGGAAATGGAAGTATGGTGATGGCAAAAAAAAAAGAAAATCGTGTTCGAGATAAGGGCTGATTCTGATTGTACTACCCTCAAAACATGAAGAAAAGTCATTTTCCGGAAAACGTCTCTGTGTGTGTCTGTGTGTCTATGTGTAGAATTTTGTCTATGCCAAACGATAACCGCAAATTCAAACGGAATCAAATAATTTTTTGCATATGCGCCTGAGTTGTAGAGGACTCCAGGCCTATCGATTTTGGTGAAGATCGGTTAAGGGGAAGGTGTAGCTTACCTGTAACGCTTTATGTTTTAACAAGAGTAAAGTACTTAATTTTGATAAGTAAAGTATCCTGAAAAGAAGGTCAGAATAATCCAATCTATTAAGGTAAATGAAATACTGTATCTATAAATGAAAAGGGTAGTTGAAGGGGAGGGGTAATTTTCTATAAATTAAAATGATAGTTGAAGGGGAGGGGATAATTTTTTATAAAATATGTGTTCGACGTTATCGGCAACAAAGAAGTGGCTTGTTGTTAAAATTCCTTCCCGGGCTGTTTGGCCGTGGTCCATGACCACAGTACTGTGGTTAAGGCTGAAGAAAGAAGTAGTTTCTGTGGAAATATATCATTTAGAAAATTATTTTAATATAAACCTTAGAACTTGGAAGTCATGTATGGTTCTCCATACCGATATTTTAGTTTGTGAAATATTAATGTTTTTCATTGGTTTATCTTACAATCAGTTACAAATTATTAAGAAATTATATTCTAACACACGAGGGCGAGTTAACTGAAACCTTAAATAGTTTATGTCTTATAATTTATTTTACAGTAAAAACATACACGTATATCATTTTCCAACATAGTCTTCATTAACGTATTATACAAGTGGCTCACTCAGCATTTTGGAAGTGCACGGATTCCAGCGTAATTCAGGAAGCCGCTTGCGTAACCACTTCGTCGGAAATGAGTTTTATCAGGCACGTGGTCGCATGATCGCAAAAGAACTGTCGATGTACGACAAGAGTTGAGTATTATGATTGTGCTTGGTAAAATTACCCAATATCTGCTAAAATGGTTGGAATATCTTAAAGCAATGGATGCTTGCCGCATCCCCAAACACTTATGGAATTACAAGACGAAACGACGGAGAGGCGTGGGGCGGCCGCGTACAGCTCTAGTCTACCTCCTTCGTACCGGAACAAACCATTTTCAGTTTAATTCTTGTTGAAGATGACATTGATGAAATTAAAAAACTATAACAAATAATTCCTTACTTGAGACAAAATTAACACTCCAACATTATTAGTTAACCCAAAATCCTTCTTACTAAATCTATGAGCTGTGTTTTGTCACAGATAAATGCTGCACTTTAGGCTAACATTTTCAATATTCTCTTTACCCAACAAGCAGTTACTCTAAAACTATTTTTTCCTTAATTCAGTTAACCTGTCTAATAATTGCAGGCAATAATTTAATACTGTTTGTCTAAAAGAAGCAAAGACCGTGGAACTATGACTTATTGACTTTAGTTTGAATAAAATTATCTTGTTGTTGGTTTCGACTTTGCTATGTCAATCGGGAACTACTTGTCCAGACCTTACTCAAAATGTGCTCCGCAAAACAGAAACGGTTTGTGAGGAAAGTTTTCCGTGTCTAAAAACCAAAGAAAAGTGATTCATAAAAGCTTTTTTTAAATAGAAAACCCATAATTACCGTTATTCCACTTCCAAACAAATGCTATCACATTGTGAATGTTTAAAATACTTATACATTGGTCTAAATGGCATTTTGAAATTTTTTAGTTTTAATGTTTTCTAGTTTTAAATAATGTTTCTTTCTTAATTGCCTGTAAACAGCACGCCACTTCACACACGCAGAATATGTGATAATATTGGACACTATCTTACACACTCATAATCACTTATAATACCTTTAAAATCACTAAGTAACACATTTTTACCTTAAAATTAAAAAGTTTCTTCTCGAGTATTCTACAACGACCAGTTATTCGGACTTTTCATATTTCTCATGTATGCTTACTAAAGCCTTATTTTGTAAGCACGCAATTATTACGTTCCAATAAACATATGCACTAGTCCTTACTATTGTATTGTCTGTCTATTTGTGTGTGTCGCTCTCTATCACACACACACACACACACACACACACATACACAAAATGACGTAACTAGGAACTGCTCTGGGGGGGAGGGGGAGCTTAAGACAAGTTTAAAGGTTGTGCTCCTCATTTTCCTCATGACAAATAAGAAATTCAGAATTCTTTCCACATAATTTTATTTATAAGTACATAACATATATATTCTTTGCGTCTCAAAGCTTGTAACCCCGCTTTAACTTAGACTGGTAAAAAAAAATTATTTTTTTTGCAAAAATTATTTTTTGAAGTTTTTTTTTTCCAAAAGAGGGGCCACAAGATAATTAGAACTAGACCAAAGCCTAGAGAAGCCAAAAATGCGCTGGATCCAGTGAGACCGGTCTTGCAATTAAAACTCATAAAATTAACAATCAATAAAATCCTTTTATTATTCTATCTCCTTTCTGTTACCTACAAAAACAATAAATATAACATTCAGAATTTATTTTCCCCTTAAAAACTGTTAATGAAAAATAATCTATTTATATTCTTTAAAAAAGGTTATTTGAAATTATTAATAGAGACTATTGTTACAGTCTCTTGTGTTCTTCTCCAACCGCCATGTTTGTCCCTTTTGGCTCCTCCTAACGGACCACTGGAGTATTGGACATCTGTATCAGCTCTTCCCCGGGACTCGTCCCCTGCTCGGACAGTATTAGAAACCACACACAACTGGTACAGATCCGCGAAACAACGTGGACGGTCTGCGAATATCAAACGCGATCTCTCTTGGGGATTCAGTCCTTCCAGAATAGCTTGTATCACTTCCGTCTCGGGCAACCCTAATCTTAATACCCGGGCAGCTTTCCGTATGTCCTGCACAAAGTCCCCCAATGCCTCTCCGTTAGCCTGAAGGCGATAGAATAAATCTAACTTAAGCTGGGAACGTCGTCGATGTGGTATGAAGTAATCCAACACTTCCCCATGAAAAGCGTCGACACTGCCGCCCCGACGCACAGTGTTGGTGACCAACCCTGCCAACGAACCCCGGCAATACGGTTATATAAGGGACAAGACCTCCCCATCGGACACACCCGGGAAATCTGCCAACTGCAGGACAAGGTCCAAGAAAACCAGCAGCTGGTCCTCATCAAATTCATTCACCACCGAAAGTTTCTGGAGAACCCCTGAAAGGGGGTGGGGCAATTTCTGAAAACATACCGCCGCCAGAATTGCACAATTCACAATACACAATCAACAAAACATAACTCCCACAAAACACCTAACACCCTACAAAATAATGACAATAATAAGACAGGAATCAGAAAAAACTCGAGTACTAAACTCTTCCTTCTAGCAGACTGCGGGTCCCCCTACCGTTGCGAGGACCCAGCCCACTTACCTGAACTGCTCTCTCTCAACAACTCTACACATTAAGGAACGCGACACACACACTAACACACAACACGACAAAATAACCGACCAACTACAATTTTCAAAAAATATTTCCAATAATTCTATTAACTTCGGCTCCCGTATGTCGGAGGAGACCGACTGCCGATCGGGCCATACCGCATAATTTATACACCTCCCCTATTATGGGCAAGGTAATACGCAAACCATCTCCACCTAGGCACAGACCTGCGATAATTCGCGTTTCCAAAGGAATAAAATTTCACACCACGTGGCAACCTACAGTTCAACTATCCAAGGCGGGCAAGTACATAGACATATTATACAGAAAACCTTAAACCTAACAAAACATATTCACTTTTAGATATAGGGCCTTTCAAAGATTTTTCTAAGTTCCATTGGAACCCCCAAAATGGTTCCTGAGTTTGCAAGCCCCGTCACACCCAAAGGACTCAAGGGTTGTCCCTAATCTCAACCACGCTCTGCTACCAAATGTAACCCCGCTTTAACTTAGACTGGTAAAAAAAAATTATTTTTTTTGCAAAAATTTTTTTTTGAAGTTTTTTTTTTTTTAAGAGGGGCCACAAGATAATTAGAACTAGACCAAAGCCTAGAGAAGCCAAAAATGCGCTGGATCCAGTGAGACGGGTCTTGCAATTAAAACTCATAAAATTAACAATCAATAAAATCCTTTTATTATTCTATCTCCTTTCTGTTACCTACATAAACAATAAATATAACATTCAGAATTTATTTTCCCCTTAAAAACTGTTAATGAAAAATAATCTATTTATATTCTTTAAAAAAGGTTATTTGAAATTATTAATAAATCCAAAATTTATTTTTGAAATCTATATATATATAAGAGAAATACCACTGACTCACTCACTGATTCATCACGAAATCTCCGAAACTATAACACCTAGAAACTTGAAATTTGGCATGTAGGTTCCTTATGTGATGTAGGTATCCGCTAAGAAGGGATTTTTGGGAATTCGACCTTTAAAGGGGGAAAAAGGGGGGGAAGTTTGCCTGACTGACTGAAATAGAATCAACGTAGAGCAAAAACTACTGAATGGATATCAATGAAACTTTGAACATAGCTTCATCATAGGTCTTAGGTGCTCACTAAGAAACGGTTTTAAAAACTTTCACTCCTAAGGGGCAAACCCCCCCCCCCATTGTACGTATGTATGTTCCACATCTCCTCCTAAACCACTGGACCGATTTCAACCAAACTTGGCACAAATATTTTACGCGACGGGAGAACCAACATAGGAGAGGTGCTTTTTTCGATGGGGTCCTTTGGGGGTTCTTTGGGGTCTTCTACATCTCCTCCTAAATCACTGGACCGATTTCAACCAACCTTGGCACAAATATTTTACGCAACGGGAGAACCAACATAGGATAGGTGTTTTCTTCGATGGGGTCCTTTGGGGTCTTCCACATATCCTCCTAAACCACTGGACCGATTTCAACCAACCTTGGCACAAATATTTTACGCAACGGGAGAACCAACATAGGATAGGTGTTTTCTTCGATGGGGTCCTTTGGGGTCTTCCACATCTCCTCCTAAACCACTGGACCGATTTCAACCAACCTTGGCACAAATATTTTACGCAACGGGAGAACCAACATAGGATAGGTGTTTTCTTCGATGGGGTCCTTTGGGGTCTTCCACATCTCCTCCTAAACCACTGGACCGATTTCAACCAACCTTGGCACAAATATTTTACGCAACGGGAGAACCAACATAGGATAGGTGTTTTCTTCGATGGGGTCCTTTGGGGTCTTCCATATCTCCTCCTAAACCACTGGACCGATTTCAACCAAACTTGGCACAAATATTTTATGCAATGGGAGAACCAATATAGGACAGGTGTTTTTTTCGATACGATCCTCTGGGGGGTCCTTTGGGTCTTAAAAAACTATTAGATCTGGTTACTATGGCAACCCAACAGAATAGATTCTGGTTACCATAGCATCGGTGGAAGTCTCCCGCGTAGGAAATAGCGCGGGAGTCGTCCGACGGGCCTTCCCCGGAACGATACCTCTGAAACCTTCTGGTTTCACGATATCTCTGAAACCACTGAATGGATATCAATGAAACTTTGAACATAGCTTCATCATAGGTTAGGTGCTCACTAAGAAACGGTTTTACAAACTTTCACTCCTAAGGGGCAAAAAACCAAATACTGAAATTTATCCACCACTGTAAGTGGTTGACATCTCAGTTTACTGGAAACCCCGAATACATTTAGTCCTGAGTTTTTAATCATTGTTTTAAATTGAAAAAAACTTCGTTGTTTGCAGGTTCTTATGGTCGAGAAAATTTCGAAGTTCAATTAATTAATAAATGTATGTCCTTTTTTTCTCGGAAACGGCTCTAACGATTTTCTCTAAATAAATAAAAAACAGCTGTTGCTATGAATGTAAATAAACAAACTAAGAGTTGAGAATTTGTACAATCTATCTAATCCTATACTATTAAGCGAGCAATAATTGTACAATTACGTACAACGTGAAACTCCGTAGCGAAGCACGGGTATTTTGCTAGTTATTAATAAATCCAAAATTTATTTTCTATCTTCTCTAAAAAAAAAACAATTGAAACTTAAATGAGATAAAATTTTTTTTCACCACGAGGTGCCTTAATAAGGTTATCAGATTACATCCATGTCTGTACGATTTGAACAAATACTTTTTGCATTCATATGACTCTCAATTTTAGTGCCTTAGTTAAGACATGTGAATTTAATATAGTATTACTATATTTAAAAAAAATTACCTTTAAATTACGTATTGCACAACCGCCACGAGGTGACTCAAAAGGTTATCTGCATCAACTTAATGTGGCCTATTAAACAATTTTCATTAGTAAAACTTTAAATAGATATATATATATAATAATATTGCCGAAACTTACCGCAGTTCTGTTTAGATTTAGCTTGCCATAGGTGGAAGAATGGTGCAACAAATTCTTCTCCGCCGGAGAGAAATATGCCACGAGGCGAACACTTAGAATACCAGCGAGAGACAAGTTTAGAAACGCAGTACCGGCTACGGTTCGCCCGTAATCAGTATCTTGCACTAGAATGCAGCACTAATCAAGCCGCTCTTAATGGTTAAAACCAGTTGCAGATTATTTATCAAACTGCAGATTGGTTTATCTCTATCGCTGCTGCGTTAAATACCGTACAGTATTTAACGTCAATTTCTTGACGCTAAATACCGAACACGCACCGTATACTCGCCGATCTATTTTAGAACGGCACAAGCTTTTTCCGTAAATCGACGTGATGTAAGCTGCAAATACCTACGTTATTCACTAAATATTAAGTAGTTCTCAGTATTAAGAAAACTTTAAATTTATCTTCTTCTTCACTTCAAGGGAAGGTTATATAAACCTATTCCGGTACCCATCTCATCCTCGGACGACCCACGTTTCTTCTACCAACGGCTTTATAGTTCAGTGCCGCTTTCACTAATCGATCCTCTGTCATCCTTTGCAGATGATCCCACCTTTATCTTCTGTAAGCTGAAATATTTCATTTATTCCCTCTACCTCAAGTTCTGCTCTGATATCCTGATTTCTTATTTTATCTTGCAATGTAAAATTTAAATTATTTCGAAGAAACTTCATTTCAGCACTCTGAATCTTGCCGCTTTCCTTTTTTGTCATGACCGACGCCTCACTCGCATAAATCAACGTGGGTATTGCAATCGTCTTATAAAATTTAATCCTTGTGCTGTGTCTTGTTCTATTTCTAAGATTTCTATGAATTGTTCTACAAATATTCATAAATTTATTTATTTTTTACTTCCATGTTCCTTAAGGAAATGGAAGTATGGTGATGGCAAAAAAAATCGTGTTCGAGATTATTGCAGATTCTGATTGTACTACACTCAAAACATGAAAAAAAGTCGTTTTCCGAAAAGTGTCTGTGTGTGTGTGTGTGTGTGTGTGTGTGTGTGTGTGTGTGTGTGTGTGTGTGTGTGTGTGTGTGTGTGTGTGTGTGTGTGTGTGTGTAGATTTGTTTTCTATGGCAAACGATAACTGCCGCAAATTCAAACAGAATCAAATAATGTTTCGCATACAGCCCTGAATTGTAGAGTTCTCAATACCTATTGTTTTTGGTGAAGATCGGTTAAGGGAAAGGGGTAGTTTACCTGTAAACCTGTAACATTTTATGTTTTAACAAGGGTATTTCCTATGGCAAACGATAACAGCCGCAAATTCAAACAAAATCAAAAGATTATTTGCATACAGCCCTAAATTGTAGAGTTCTCAAGACCTATTGTTTTGGGTGAATATCGGTTAAGGGAAAGGGGTCGTTTACCTACAACGTTTTTTTAACAAGGGTATTTTCTATGGCAAACGATAACAGCCGCAAATTCAAACAGATTCAAATAATGTTTTGCATACAGCCATGATTTGTAGAGTACTCAAGACTTGTTGTTTTTGGTGAAGATCGGTTAAGGGGAAGGGGTGGTTTACCCGCAACGTTTTTTTATCAAGCGTATTTTCTATGGCAAACGATAACAGCCGCAAATTCAAACAGAATCAAATAATTTTTTGCATACGTCCCTGAATTGTAGAGGTCACAAGGACTTTCTAATTTGGTGAAGATCGGTTAAGGGGAAGGGGTAGTTTACCTGCAACCTTTTACGTTTTAACAACAGTAAAGTACTTGAAAATTCATTTAAACTTTTTCAAACAATGGTAATTGTTAAAAATAAAATAATTTTGTTGCCAGGGAATAAAATTATAATTTTTTCATTTTAATGTAAATTATGTATGAGTTAATATCTTTATATATATAATTCTTCTGTACGTGTGTATGTCACTGAACTCCTCCATGTATAAAATAATATATCGTTCGTGGCAGGTAAGCATATCTCAGTTATGTAATGTTTACGTTTCCATTTTATTATTATGCCTACAGCAATAAAAAGGCAGGTAAGACACACACACACAAAATTCGCGTTATTTCTGGCCTCACTCATGTTTATTTTCTTACATTTGCACGCTTTTTAAATGGAAAGTGCCGAAACCCACACCAACATAACGCGTGCAAGCCGAAAAAAGGGACATCAATTTGCTTCCTGTGGATCGCTGGGCAATGTAACTGCACGTGTTTACAGAGGAACGATTCATAGACAGACTTTTCGTCTTGAGGGAATGAACCCTCTGCAAGATGCTGAGGGTCCATGAGTGACTTCGGAGCGCTCCTTCTTTTTCGCGTGTTTGTTCTGTGAAACATACACTGTAGATTCGCAGCTTTACTCTAAGCAACGCTCAATAGGAAATGCTGAAAATTTTTGTCCACAGTGTACCCTCATTCACACTAAACCTGCTCTGATGTTTTAATTACGGACATCATAATATTAAAACTTTGGAAACTTGAGCACTACTTAATGGAGATCAATCATTAACTTATACAAGCCATTAATTTTATGCATATATTTTATATATATGTGTACAACGTTATCGGCAACAAAGAAGTAGTTTTTGTTAAAATTCCTTCCCGGGATATTTGGCCGTAGTCCAATGTTTTCTACAAAACCAGACGTTTCGGCAATGCCATCGACTTCCATCATCAGTGAAAATCGAGTGCGATAACGTGAGGTGGTATACGTTAGTGACCACAGTACTGTGGTTAAGGCTGAAGCAGTAAGTAGAAAGAAGTAGTTTCTATGGTAATATTTCATTTCGAAAATGATTTTAAATATAAATCTTAGAACATGGAAGTCATGTATGGTTCTCCATACCGATATTTTTCTATGGCAAACGATAACAGCCGCAAATTCAAACAGAATCAAATAATGTTTTGCATACAGCCCTGAATTGTAGAGTTCTCAAGACCTTTTGGTTTTGGTGAAGGTCGGTTAAGGGAATAGGGTAGTTTACCTGCAACATTTTATGTTTTAACAATGGTAATTTTTTCTATGACGAACGGTAACTGCCGCATATTCAAACAGAATCAAATAATGTTTTGCATACATCCCTAAATTGTAATGATCTCAAGGCCGTTTGATTTTGGTGACGATCGGTTAAGGGGAAGGGGAAGTTTACCTGCAACCTTTTACGTTTTAACAACAGTAAAGTACTTGAAAATTCATTTAAACTTTTTCAAGCAATGGTAATTGTTGAAAATAAAATAATTTTGTTGCCAGGCAATAAAATTATAATTTTTACTTCCATATTCCTTAAGGAATGGAAGTATGGTGATGGCAAAAAAAATCGTGTTCGAGATTATTGCAGATTCTGATTCTACTACACTCAAAACATGAAAAAAAGTCGTTTTCCGAAAAGTGTCTGTGTGTGTCTGTGTGTCTGTGTGTGTGTCTGTGTGTCTGTAGATTTTTTTTCTATGGCAAACGATAACTGCCGCAAATTCAAACAGAATCAAATAATTTTTTGCATACAGCCCTGATTTGTAGAGTACTCACGAACTATTGTTTTTGGTGAAGATCGGTTGAGGGAAAGGGGTAGTTTACCGGCAACGGTTTTTTTTTATCAAGGGAAATTTTTTTTTTTGGCAAACGATAACAGCCGCAAATTCAAACAGAATCAAATAATGTTTCGCATACAGCCCTGAATTGTAGAGTTCTCAAGACCTGTTGTTTTTGGTGAAGATCGGTTAAGGGAAAGGGGTAGTTTACCTGTAACGTTTTATGTTTTAACAAGGGTATTTCCTATGGCAAACGATAACAGCCGCAAATTCAAACAGAATCAAAAGATTATTTGCATACAGCCCTAAATTGTAGAGTTCTCAAGACCTATTGTTTTGGGTGAAGATCGGTTGAGGGGAAGGGGTAGTTTACCTGCAACGTTTTTTATCAAGCGTATTTTCTATGGCAAACGATAACTGCCGCATATTCAAACAGAATCAAATAATTTTGTGCATACGTCAGTGAATTGTAGAGGACTCAAGGCCATTAGATTTTGGTGAAGATCGGTTAAGGGGAAGGGGTAGTTTACCTGCAACCTTTTACGTTTTAACAAGAGTAAAGTACTTGAAAATTCATTTAAACTTTTTCAAACAATGGTAATTGTTGAAAATAAAATAATTTTGTTGCCAGGCAATAAAATTATAATTTTTTCATTTTAATGTAAATTATGTATATATTAGAAAATACATCGTGCTTGGCAGGCAAGCATATTTCAGATTATAAATCTTAGAATATGGAAGTCATGTATGGTTCTCCATACCGATATTTTCATTTTAATGTAAATCATGTATGAGAGAAAATATATCGTTCGTGGCAGGCAAGCATATCTCAATTATGTAATATTTACGTTTCCATTTTATTATTATTATTACTGCAATAAAAAGGCAGGGAAGACACACACACACACACACACACAAAATTCGCGTTATTTTTGGCCTCACTCATGTTTATTTTCTTACATTTGCACGCTTTTTAAATGGAAAGTGCCGAAACCCACACCAACATAACGCGTGCAACCCGAAAAAGTGTCTAGCGTGGATAGCGATTTGCTTCCTGTGGATCGCTGCGCAGTGTAACTGCACGTGTTTACCGAGGAACGATTCATAGACAGACTTTTCGTCTTTAGGGAATGAACCCTCTGCAAGATGCTGAGGGTCCATGAGTGACATCGGAGCGCTCCTTCTTTTCCCCGTGTTTGTTCTGTGAAACGTACACTGTAGATTCGCAGCTTTACTCTGAGCAACGCTCAGTAGGGAATGTTGAAATATTTTTGTCCACGGTGTACCCTCATACACACTAAACCTGCTCTGATGTTTTAATTACGGACATCATAATATTAAAACTTTGGAAACTTGAGCACTACTTAATGGAGATCAAACATTAACTTATACAAGCCATTAATTTTATGCATATTTTTATATATATATGTGTACAACGTTATCGGCAACAAAGAAGTAGTTTTTGTTAAAATTCCTTCCCGGGATGTTTGGCCGTAGTCCAATATTTTCTACAAAACCAGACGTTTAGGCAATGCCATCGACTTCCATCGTCAGTGAAAATCGAGTGCGATAACGTGAGGTGGTATACGTTAGTGACCACAGTACTGTGGTTAAGGCTGAAGCAGTAAGTAGAAAGAAGTAGTTTCTATGGTAATATTTCATTTCGAAAATGATTTTAAATATAAATCTTAGAACATGGAAGTTATGTATGGTTCTCTATACCGATATTTCGCTTGTGCGATATTCAGATTCATAGCTTACTGCACAGCCGAGATATTTGAAACGGCTCACTTGTTCTAAAGTGCTGTTGTCATCACTATCTATCTATCTATCTGTCTAACTATCTTAGTCATCACTGGACATTTACCTTTAAAGCCGTGGTTTTAGTCTTTTTCACTAGAAATTGTATCTTTGTACTTCTTCCTCTAACTTTTTTTCTATCGGCCATCTAAGGACCACATCCCAATTTAAATTCTTTATTCTTTGTTCCTTTCTTTTTCTTCAATATTCTTTTATCTTTTCACTGTGTCTCTTCTTCCTGTCTTCAGTCCACTTTGATCCTGCGTTTTTCTCTCTCCTACCTTGCACTCCTATCATTTTTAACATTTTTGCCCGAAAAACTTCTCTTTCAATTGCTTCTTCTGCGTCTATATTAGATTTATCTAAATCCTTTTGGACTTCTTTAATCCAACGTGATGTTGACTTCTTCCCCCACAGATATTTGAAGATTTTCTTTGTTAACCTATTGTTGTCCATTCTATATAGATGTCAAAAAAATAATAGTCTTCTTTTTCTCATTGTTCTGTTATATTTTCTATACTTTGATATATTTCATCGTTACTTCTTAATTTCCAACCTTCTGAAGTTTTCGTGGGCCTAATATTTTATTAATAATTCGTTTCTCCAATAGTTCTAGTTTGTCTAGATTATAATTCAATACTAGACATTCACTTGCATACAGGCATTCTGGCTTTACTACTGTACTGTAATGCCTTATTTTCGCATTTTTAGATATGCACTTTTTATTGTAAATATCTTTAGTTATACCGTGTGCTCTTTCCATCTTATGAATCCTTTCTTCTATAGCAGATTTTTCTAAACCATTCTCTTGAATTATTTCCCCTAGATACTTAAATTTTTGAACCCTCTCTATTCGACCAATATCTGTTAGCAGGAAGTTTGGCGCATTTTTAATGTTCCTGAGAAATTTGTTTTTCTGTAGTAATTCTTAAGCCTGTTCTGTTGGTTATGTCCTCTTAAAAAAATAACTTCTGTTACAGCAGATGTCAGATGTTCAGAAAGTATAGAAACTTGCTCTAACTTTACTTATTACAAATATTACTTTCTTTCATGAGCCTTATTGTAACAAACGCAGCTGGGCTTAGAAATAGTTCTACGTTATAGAATTTCGCCGACATTGTTAATAGCCCTGGGTCCCACCTCTAGGTTCCCTCACGGGTCCCACGATCCCACCCCATCCCCACCCTCGTTGTTTATGTCATTACACACACAATACAAGTCTATCACGTTCCCAAACTGAGTTATGCTAGAATTGTGCACACAAAGTTTACAGCCTGTTGTACATTCAAGAACATGTGAAAATCATTATGTGACCGTATGACTGAGGGATCAGTGTGACGCTCGCAGTGCGCACACTCACACAAAGATGAGTATGTAACAAGTGTTTATGTGGTGGTTTCCCGTTGCTGTATCACAAAATAGCCATTAATCTCCGCTACACAAATCCAATCAACAGCTGATGCAATTATTGACCTTTGGTATGTTTGCTGATTAATGAATTTATTCGTGTCATAAATCCACATTAACATCCATGTAGGTATGTTTCTCACTAGTACGGTCTCGGCTATTTGTAGAGTACGTTACACTGCAACATTCGACGCGACTCATAATAATGATTCCAACAGAATTCTTACGTCCTAAAACAAATATTCATTCGGTTAACATTGAACGTACGGTATACAGAGTTCTTAACTAGCAAAGCGAGTTCTCAGGTTTTAACTCTCCCGTTTGACACATATCTGACATTACCTCGGGCAAGCTTCATCTCCGCCTCATTTTTATGGCCGGCGGAAGGTTCGAAAATGGGTCTAATAATCCTTAGCATGATCTGCGCCTCGTACATAGCAAGTAGCTGAAATTTTTGTTTCTGACCATCGGGGGAGTTCAACAACCTCCTTGTTTCACGACTATGCACCTCTTTGTAATTTGCATTTCAAGAATTAGTGGCGACAGGGTAAACCCTCAAAACTGATTAAATACCTGATATTTAAGGGAAAGTTTATAATTTTAACAGTCACTGTTGAGTTGACATTCGTATCAAGTTTGTGTAGTGAACGATGACTTCCTCGATGAAAAACGTGTTAATTCAGCGAGGAAATAATCTAATAGTTTATAAAAACTTCAAATTTAGAAAAGTGTTTACAGTGAAAGGAAGCTAGGAAGACTGCTGGAGGTGCACACACAAGAAGTGCAAGGCGAGACTGTATACTTTGGAAGATGGGAAGATTATTTCAAAACGAGTTAACGAGCATAATCATAATCCTTTGCCGGTGAGTGTAATTAACAGAGAAGCCATATCTAATTCCATATCTAATTAAGAAAGGCTGACTGTATAGACAAAAGACCGTCAAAACTCATACCGTTAGGAATGAAAATAAACCCCGAGGTTGTTCACACGTTGACTAAAAAAGATGGAAAGTTAATCAGTAATAACATTATACATTCAAGGCTTAAAATTCATCTAAAGCTTCCAAAAACAACGGAAGATGTGCAAGCAGCTTTGAACGCAATGGAAATGAAAACAATAAGAAATGAAGACTTTTTGATGTTCAATGAGAAATCAATTGTTACGTTTTCATGTGAACCTAATTTGAAATATACGTGTGAAAAGGAAGTAATCCTAAGGAACTGGTTGTTTATAGGCGGTAAGCTGCTTGAAGCTCACATCATACGGTCCCTCGCGGGATTCTTTTGGGTTCGAGGAGCACTTCAGCTCAATACCTGTTAAACTTCACCGTCTCTGTTGAGGCGCAGATCGAGTGAGCCGTTTCCCTCCCCCGGTGTTTACCAACCGACTGTTAGTACGAAAACTCTTTATTACTGCTAATGTAATTGAAAAAATTGTTTCAAGTTTTACACCTCGAAAAGCTGCAGGTTAGGAAAATATTAATTCGGATGTACTAAAATCCATATTGCGGAAGTATTAGTTCATTTGGTTAAGCTAACATTTTTTACGAAAAATTTCCCTAGTGGTTTAAAAAAAATTCTGTTGTAATACCCGTACACAAGAAAACAAAGAGCGATAAGTTATCAAATTTCAGACCAATTTCATTTAGTCTGCGTGTTGTTGTCTATGGAATGGACAGGATGGGAAGAGATGAGGACAGAGGAGGGTGGTGTCCTCATTTATACTCTTGAAGGGAAGAAAGTGAACAACATTCGAGTGGTGTAGGAATATTACTAACAAAGAAAGCAAAACAAAGCATTATGAATTGGACCCCGGTCTCATACAGGATAATAACTGTGCGAATAACAACTAAAGTTAGACCAGTGACAATAGCGCAGTACTGTGCTTCAACAGAAGTAGTAGAGGAGGAAGAGAAGACCCCCCGAAAATATCGCTAGACAGGCACTGAATTGGAGTCTGCAAGGTAGCCGCAGACGCGGAAGACCGAAGAACACCTAGAAGAGGACTATGGAAAGAGTGCTGGCTGGTGTCAACAAGACATGGACGGAGGTGAAGGGCCTGGCAATGGACAGAACACGCTGGAGAAATTTCGCCACCTATGAATTTAAGGGCATAAGTCAAGTAAGTCTGTGTGTTGTCTAAGCTGCTTGAAATAGCTACGAAAAATAAGTTACTTACTTTTTTAGAATCCGAAGATATTATTTCTGACAAGCAGTTTAGTTTCTGACACTGAATCTACCCTATTACAATTTATGATAAAAGTATAATCAAAATCTACTGTCTGTCTAATCAAAGCATGTCTAAACACAACTATTAAAAACGCATCAACCAATGTATGTAAAACTAAGCAAGAGTGTTAAACCTTTTACCCTACACCCCCCCCCTATTGTCTCTGAGATTGACTCATTTAAAAATAAATTAGCGCAACGAAAAAAATATGAGGAATAAAAATGTTTAAATGATCGCAAAAAGCCGTGTCTGGTACAAAATTAAAGAGAATTTTATACAGAATCTAAAAATAATGGGTTCACTTTAGGAAATTTTAAAAGTTTTGGACACCTACAGGGGCGTATTTACGGGGGAGCAAACGGGACCTGACCCCCCGTCATGTGAGGGGGCCACATGGTCGAAAAAGTTGACCAATTTTGTTAATCACTTAATTTTTAGGCTTTTATTTTATTTTTTCAGCTGTGCACGCTAATATAGTGGTAGCTTTTTTATAAAGATACAAACAAGTTTATTACACAGCATTAGGGTCTACGTTTGAAATACGAAATATAGGTAAGTCAATTCAGTCAATAAGTTTTATCTTTTGATAATGCTTCAATAACGCGTATTTTTATTGTGTTATTACTGTTTACATTAATGGGACTGATTTTATGATGTTATCATCCATTTTTCAGCCACTTTAAAGATAGTAATTTTGATTAATCGTGACTTGTTGTTTTCTCTTGTATGAAGCCGTTCCGACCCCGGATCCCCCAAAAGCCAAACTCTCTAAATACGCCACTAGACACATAGAGCCAGAAAACGTGTCAAAATGAAGGATCCAATGTAAGGAATTGAATAAAAGAGAATTTTAACCAAGATTTAAATATCTAGATTGCGGTAACCAATCTCTTTGGCGGAATGGGTCGACGAGCAAACGAGTGATGGGATGGTGTCTGTTGGCAGCAGGATAGACGCCTAATATGGCAGCGGAGAACGTCGTACATACAAAGCTGAGTTATAAGGCTTACTGCGTGGGCGGACAGGCCTCATAAGCCATGGCGAAGGCAACCTGCCTAAGGGAAGGAGACGGTGAAATGAAAACCCCGGTTCTCCGGGTTGGGGGTTATACGATGTAAAAATTACATCCCATCTAGACGGGGGGGTATCACATATCTATGTAAATATTACACTACTTATAAGTTTCATTGGAAAAAGAAGAAGCGTAGCGAGACCAAAGAAAAGATGGGAATAAATCCTATGAAGCCGGAACAGGTCACCAAAGCCTAATCCTTGTCGGAGAAGAAGAAGAAGAGGAAGAAGAAGAAGAAGAAGAAGAAGAAGAAGAAGAAGAAGAAGAAGAAGAAGAAGAAGAAGAAGAATTAAACACAGCTCGTTTTAAGAATTAAAAAAAATATTTTGATCGCCAAGGTGCAATGACCAGGTCAGAATTTTTAAAACTTGAAAACTTCAAATCCGGCGAGTTTAATCCAAACCCGAATGTAGCTTTTACTTTCAAAATGGTTTAATTTTGGGGGCAGCAATTTTAGGTTGAAATTTTGGAAATACTTTAATCGTTTATGTACTAATGTACATAAATGTATAAAGCAACGTTGCTTTATAACGGTAAATCCTAGTAATTTTTTGTTACAAATTAACATAAAGCTTACCAATCAACACCGCAATCGTTTTATAATTTCGCAACAATTTTCTTATTTTTATGGGCGCGAGTATATGCGAGTCAACGAATTTACATACTTTAGAACACATAGTATTTCCTTTGATAATTTACATAGAACTCTATAAAAAGTACTAATTTGAATAAATTTATCCAGATATTATAAACTCAGATCGACAGAAAAAGTTTTTAACCTTCAAGATTTTAACACTTAAAATTATAATAAAAATAAAAATTTATCGTTGACATAATGTTCAAACAAGTTATTTAATGTGGGCAGACGTTAATGTCTTAATGATAACTACAGGACAGAGGAAACATATGTTGAAACACGTGTACGTAAATTTACTTAACTCTTTTCAAGAAATCAAAATTTTTGCTATACACAACGCAAACGGCAGCCTAAGGTCTGAAATAGTCTAATTTTAAGATAACGTTTATCGCTAGCCATTTAACGTTATCTTTTGGATCAATGTCAGAATCCATTAAGTCAAGTTTATTGCTTTTTATTTATGTAAACACAAATTTATTTTGCTTTCACTGAACCATTATAATTATTGAGAATTGTATGACTGAAAAATTTAAAACTCTATAGTAACAAAAAAAGAAAAGAATATAAGAGGTAAAAGTAGTACATTAGTCTAGAAAAATAGAACAACTATTTCTCAGACGGCGGTCCCTGCTGTATGGACGACGCTTTAATCCTTAAAGACTATAACACTAGTATCAAGTGTTTCTAACGAACTTGGTAAACTTTTTTTTGGAACAGTTAAAGAGTAATCAACGAAGTAGGTCACAGAATTTAGCAATGTTTGAATGTTCAGCGCATTATTCCGTGTGACATTGTGTTAGATGTCAGAACGTTATTTATACGCGACAATGATTTAATAGACTCAGATACAACTCTGCTTATAAACACTGGTGCTTTCCAACTGGAGCACTAATTGTGAAGTGGGTCATGAAATTATATCGCAGGCAAACATTACACTACACGAGCAAATTATTTTATTCTTCACTGTATGTACAACCCGTGTACGGTGCCACTGCAGATTATACTGAGCAAGAATACAAAGAATGTTGACAAATCAGCAACAAAACTGAAAGAAAATCAAGCTACAGTTCTGTCTTCCTCGTCTTCACAATTTTCCATATAATGAAATAAATAACGCAGAAATATTCATTTACTCCTTATAAATCAGAGCGAATTGTCTTTAAAATTGATATGATTTTTACTTCCATATTCCTTAAGGAAATGGAAGTATGGTGATGGCAAAAAAAATTGTGTTCGAGATTACTGCAGATTCTGATTGTACTACACTCAAAACATGAAAAAAAGTCGTTTTTCGAAAAGTGTCTGTGTGTGTGTCTGTCTGTGTGTGTGTGTGTCTGTGTGTCTATCTGTCTGTGTCTGTAGATTTTTTTTAATGGCAAACGATAACAGCCGCAAATTCAAACAGAATCAAATAATTTTTTGCATACAGTCCTGATTTGTAGAGTACTCATGACCTATTGTTTTTGGTGAAGATCGGTTGAGGAAAAGGGGTAGTTTACCGGCAACGGTTTTTTTTTTATCAAGGGTAATTTTTTTTGGCAAACGATAACAGCCGCAAATTCAAACAGAATCAAATAATGTTTCGCATACAGCCCTGAATTATGGAGTTCTCAAGACCTATTGTTTTTGGTGAAGATCGGTTAAGGGAAAGGGGTAGTTTACCTGTAACGTTTTATGTTTTAACAAGGGTATTTTCTATGGCAAACGATAACAGCCGCAAACTCAAACAGAATCAAATAATTTTTTGCATACACCCCTAAATTGTACAGTTCTCAAGACCTATTGTTTTTGGAAGATCGGTTAAGGGAAAGCGGTAGTTTACCTGAAACGTTTTATGTTTTAACAAGGGTATTTTCTATGGCAAACGATAACAGCCGCAAATTCAAACAGAATCAAATAATGTTTTGCATATGTGTCCGAGTTGTAGAGCACTCAAGACCTATTAATTTGGTGAAGATCGGTTAAGGTAAAGGGGTAGTTTACCAGCAACGTTTTACGTTTTAACAAGGGTAATTTTTTCTATGACGAACGATAACTGCCGCATATTCAAACAGAATCAAATAATTTTTTGCATACATCACTGAATTGTAGAGAACTCAAGGCCTTTTGATTTTAGTGAAGATCGGTTAAGGGGAAGGGGTAGTTTACCTGCAACCTTTTACGTTTTAACAACAGTAAAGTACTTGAAAATTCATTTAAACTTTTTCAAACAATGGTAATTGTTAAAAATAAAATAATTTTGTTGCCAGGAAATAAAATTATAATTTTTTCATTTTAATGTAAATCATGGTATGAGAGAAAATATATCGTTCGTGGCAGGCAAGCATATCTCAGTTATGTAATGTTTACGTTTCCATTTTATTAGTATGACTACCGCAATAAAAAGGCAGGGAAGACACACACACACACACACACACACACACACACACAAAATTCGCGTTATTTCTGGCCTCATTCATGTTTATTTCTTACATTTGCACGCTTTTTAAATGGAAAGTGCCGAAACCCATACCAACATAACGCGTGCAAGCCGAAAAAGTGTCCAGCGTGGATAGCGATTTGCTTCCTGTGGATCGCTGGGCAGTGTAACTGCGCGTGTTTACAGAGGAACGATTCATAGACAGACTTTTCGTCTTTAGGGAATGAACCCTCTGCAAGATGCTGAGGGTCCATGAGTGACTTCGGAGCGCTCCTTCTTTTCCGCGTGTTTGTTCTGTGAAACGTACACTGTAGATTCGCAGCTTTACTCTAAGCAACGCTCAATAGGAAATGTTGAAAATGTTTGTCCACGGTGTACCCTCATACACACTAAACCTACTCTGATGTTTTAATTACGGACATCATAATATTAAAACTTTGGAAACTTGAGCACTACTTAATGGAGATCAATCATTAACTTATACAAGCCATTAATTTTATGCATATTTTTTATATATATGTGTACAACGTTATCGGCAACAATTAAAGTAGTTTTTGTTAAAATTCCTTCCCGGGATATTTGGCCGTAGTCCAATGTTTTCTACAAAACCAGACGTTTCGGCAATGCCATCGACTTCCATCATAAGTGAAAATCGAGTGCGATAACGTGAGGTGGTATACGTTAGTGACCACAGTACTGTAGTTAAGGCTGAAGCAGTAAGTAGAAAGAAGTAGTTTCTATGGTAATATTTCATTTCGAAAATGATTTTAAATATAAATCTTAGAATATGGAAGTCATGTATGGTTCTCCATACCAATATTTTAAACTGGTTTACTATGAGATTTCTAATCTAATAAAAGAATATGTAATATAATGTAACATAGAATAAATCTTTAATACATTCGTTAAATAATGGTAAATGTTCATAAAAGAAAGCATACAATAAATTTAAGCAATTTTACCTTTTTAACGTTTTGAAGTAATGATGGCTGAAATTCTAGAACTCTTTTTACTTCCACGTTCCATAAGAAAATGGAAGTATGGTGATGGTGAAAAAATTCATGTTCGAGATAAGGGCTGATTCTAATTGTACTACCCTCAAATAAAAGTCATTTTTTGAAGTGTGTGTGTGTGTGTGTGTGTGTGTGTGTGTGTGTGTGTGTGTGTGTGTGTGTGTGTGTGTGTGTGTGTGTGTGTGTGTGTGTGTGTGTGTGTGTGTGTGTGTGTGTGTGTGTGTGTGTGTGTGTGTGTGTGTGTGTGTGTGTGTGTGTGTGTGTGTGTGTGTGTGTGTGTGTGTGTGTGTGTGTGTGTGTGTGTGTGTGTGTGTGTGTGTGTGTGTGTGTGTGTGTGTGTGGAATTTTTTCTATGGCAAACGATAACTGCCGCAAATTCAAACAGAATCAAATAATGTTTTGCATATGTGTCCGAGTTTTAGAGCACTCAAGACCTATTCATTTTGGTGAAGATCGGTTAAGGGGAACGGGTAGTTTACCTGCAACGTTTAACGTTTTAACAAGTGTAAAGTACTTAATTTTGAAAAATAAAGTATGCTGAAAAGAAGGTCATAATAATCCAATGTAGAAAGGTAGATGAAATATCTATAAATGAAAAGGGTAGTTGAAGGGGGAGGGAGTAATTTTTCTATTGATGTTATAAATGTATTCAACCGAAACCTTGATAAAAATTCAATAAAATATTAGCAATTGATATCGTTCCATGCTATGTAACCACGGATACGTAAACAAAATAATGTATCGTTTTCATAAATTCACAGATAACAAACGCTGGGCGGTATTCCCTTTCTTTAGCGTTGTTTGAATAAAAGATAATTTAATCAAATTAATTCTTTATTTTTAAAATATCAACAACTAGGTACAATTCGTAATTTGATTATCTGTCTCAGCGTTTTTACCAAAAGCTTGCTGATATATTTAGTTTCGTTTTGAGTGTACATATTAAAAATAATGTTGTAATTAATTAGAACATGGAAGTCATGTATGGTTCTCCATACCGATTTTTTAATAAAACTACACCAGATACAAATCTGAGTTATAATGTTAATAGCACACTGTCCAATGAAAATTACGGGTAGTCCGCATAACTTAACTGAGTCTGGGCTAAAACTTCGACATATAAAGTTAATGTTTAATGTTACGTATTATAATTTGATGTTGACGAGACGTGAACCAATAACCCGAGAGACTTTCTATTTTATTTTCTAGTAAACTGCATACAGTGAATATAATTTCCGAGCGGTTTATAATTTTCTTTTCCAACAGTTTATATAACTAAGTAAATATTTTCTTGTGGACCAATATGCTTGTTTCCGCTCCAATCGAAGGCAATACCGATATTCAAAAACAGTGTACTAGTGGTGCAGCCAGTATTTTTCTAGAACATATGGATGAAGACGGCAGAGTTGGTGATTGACGTGCACAATGACAAAGCATCTCTATCAGCCTACTCTAATGTAATCTTTAGATAACAGATTTGTCATCAGTTCACACACCCTCCAGAATATCTGTTACTCTACTCTGTTGATATCTCTATAGTATACACTCTATATCTATATAAACACAGCTTCAGTGTGGCAGAGTTCTGGAGTGGCACTCAACACAGCAGTCTTAAATTCCTCGACCGTGACCCAAAATTGTTTCACTTTGATTCCCACTTTCCAAAACAGATTTGCTACAGCACTTTCTCTATTTTTCAAAACAAAATTTTCATTGAAAATTTCAAAATTTTTGACGTCAGGGCCCAAAAAGTGGGTGGAAATTCTGATGAAATCACAAAAAATCCATGCGGGATGCAAAATTAAAGAGAATTTTAAGTATATCTCAATATATATCTCAGTATATTGTGTTAATATTCGGACATTTCACAATCTTGGGGCCTCAGGGCCCAATAGATAAGTTAATCAAAAATTTTTAAAAATTGTTATATTCCAGCAGGGTGTCAGACTAAAGGCAACTGTAACCCAAACGCCAATATTTCAAACGCTGAGTATCCAATTGTTACATTATTACTCAAGAAATCGTAGAGTATTGTCACTCTTCCCATAATTTAAAAAATATCTAATATTGAAATTTATTTCATAATAAACGCATTACTTTCAAAACAGTGAGCAGCTCAAGGAACCTACTAGAGTTAATGATGATAATAATTACCGAAAAACAATAAATATAAAATCAAAATTCTTAACTTAGTAGTGACCGTAGATCAATGAATTTTTAATGATGTAAGATTTAGCTAGGAGGATTGAGGATAGGTCAATAAGTATGGACAAATTTTACATTATTTGTGTCCACAGTTCCACAATATTTATTGTTATCATGAGAATGCTCACCCCCCCCAACACACACACACACACACACACACACACACAGACATTCGTTCAAATAATTGATACTGTTATGTGTTTTGATTAATCTCTAATGCCTGGGTACACAGGTCTTGACGATGACAATAAATAATGTCGAAACGTCATTTTGAGGTGTCCCCCAAAGTACTGGAGAGGATCAGTAACGCTTCAAGGTCTCATCGCTCGATGAAGGGAAATATCGAACGGCAACTTCTCGTGGTGGGGGATGGGGAACGCCTAACATGGCTCTGGAAACCCGGAGTGACAGTCGGCATGATTGTTCTCCTCTGGTTGTTTTTGCAGGTAGAGGTTAGGACACTGTCTTGCCCTTGGGGTTCATCATTTGGGTAACGGCATAGGATGCCGGAGGGAAAGAGAACATCCGTACCTTCGCATTAAACGTCCTTATGGATATCTCATCCCCAACTTCCAGAGATGGTATGGAGGCCCGTGCCAGGGGTAACAAGGGTGAAGACTCTAAGTGATGAGCGGAAGGAGCAACCCCTCATGTGGGGATAGTACGGATGATGGCTGGACTTGAGCCATGAGACAGCAGTGCTGTCGTGTCACCCACTACAAAGTGCTGGTCACTCTTCCAGAGTAATTAAATACTCTAGTTCTTCATAGTAGGAGCTACAGGTATTCTCCATAAATGACAAAATCCAAACATATCGCGGGGAATGGTTACAGAATCTGCATAGAATGGAGGATGGAAGAATAATTAATACCTAAGGCTGCGTTTCGATATAGACTCTTTGGTACAAGAAATGTAGGAAGACGAAAGTGAGAAGGAGAGACACTCTGTGAAGACAGAACAGGCAAAGCGCTTACTCCGTGAGGTGCAGAAGAAGACGAAGACGTCGACACAAACAATGTAAAATTTGTGTTACACTTTACACAAACGTCGCTAAACCTTCCATCTAAAAAAAAAACCCCCCGTTGACGATATCCGTAACATTAGTAACAGAAGTGCGCCCACAAGACGCGGCGTTGCTTAGCGTATGTAACACTTGTTGCGGTTATTGATTGTTAATGGTGTAACGAGTTTCCGACAGCAGACATCTGGTAGTAGGCGTTGTACGTTTTAACAAGAGTAAAGTATTTAATTTTGATAAATAAAGTATCATGAAAAAAGATCATAATAATCCACTGTAGAAAGGTAGATGAAATATCTATAAATAAAAAGGGTAGTTGCAGGGGGAGGGGGTAATTTTCTATAAATGAAAATGATAGTTGGGGTGGAGGGAATAACTTTTTATACGTGTACTACGTTATCTGCAACAAAGAAGTAGTTTGTTGTTGAAATTCCTTCCCAGGCTGTTTGGCTGTGGTCCAATGTTTTCTGTGAAACCAGACATTTCGGCAGTGCCATCGATGCCATCATGAGTGAAAATCGTGTGCGCTAACGTGAGGTGGTATCCGTTTAAAGCGACTAAATCAAGTGCAGTAACAACTATTTCCGTTATATATTATTACTAACGGTTGTTTTCCGATGCATATATACCAATAGGTGGAATTTGCATATAAAGCAGTAATTTAACTCTAAGCTTATGAAAACTTGTTGCAATGGAAAATTTTCTAAGCAAAGATTGCAGGTTTGGACTTTTGGACATCGTATGGTAAACAATAAGATACATGTTAAATTTGTTAGTGTAAGTAAAATTTTGATAGTGAAAAAAATAATTAGTGTTGTGGTGAAGTGGTGCGAAAATATGCGTAAGCATACGGCGAGTGTGCGTGTGCGAGTATGGGTAATTTTATGTTACGGAATAATTATAAAAAAACATATTAAATTAAATAACTTTCGTGAAAATAAAAATTATGAGATGAGACTTACACCAGAATACGCATAAATAAAGGACCTTTCGAGTGTTAATATTTGTTCATAAATTGAAGAACTAAATTTATGAGTTTTTTATAAAAAAAGTTTTATGACCCTGAAGAAAAGTAATAAAATTAAACTAGTTTTTTCTCCATGCTAGACTTTGTTCGTAGACAATCTTTTACAAGAAGAACGTTACCTTATCTGAAGACGAAGAGAAAGAGAATAGTTCAGCCAATGAACGCTGGAGAAATTAGCTAAAATCTCTTTTGATTTTGTCCTTCATATCGTATAATTCAGCCTCTCTCTGAACTCGATAACGCTTGGTCGTGCTGCTAGTTTAGACGATTGGTCTTCAAAAGCGCACGAGCACAAGTCAGAAAGCTCGCGAGTTGATTGAATATCGAGTGCTAAGTTTGTATAGTACAAGATCGTCCGCATAGGCGTTAAAAAACGACACTGGAAGTTTGCTGGATCATTGTTTGGTTAATACACAAAATAAGTTACAGTTAAAAATTACGCTAATTAACTACGATTTGTAGAAGTAACCAACCCGAGAACGACCCTGAACGCCGGACAACAGAAGGAGATCCTGAACGTCTATCCAGAGTGAACAACTGTAGCCGCTTACCAGGATTGGATCATCGATCTCGTCATTCGTTAAGGGAAGTGAAATTATTTGTTATAAGCTCTATTAAAAAAAAAAAGGGAAACACTTGTAAACTTAAAGACAAAAGATCCCATACAAATAAAATATTTATGTATTAAAATATAAGAGAAAATAATTTTTAAAATTGGAAAAAAAGATCAACAGACACAGTATAATTAGTATTATTTTGTTATTATAAACAGCATTAAATTATCAGTGCAATTGAAAATAATCGTTAATAAATCCGAAGCATTCCAATATTCGATATAACCGACTACTTATTCTATGCGACCTCTGTACATCGCAACACACACACACACACACACATGATACAGGATAAACTGGCAACCCTGTTGCAAGTGCCAATGGCCATAATAGCCCTTGGAAGATTACAGGATATCTCTACGTTAAAGATCACAGGGTTTCTCGAGAGAAAGAACAGAATGACGAACATTTGTCAAGGTAAATTTTCCGGACGTCATTTTGCTGCACACCAAAGTTAGAGTTAAGGAGAAGAGAATTCGGATACGGAATATATATTTTTAATACTTATTAGTACTTTCCAATAATAGTTACTATTATTATGCCAGGAATACAGTTAATTTAAATGTATATATTAATGTTAATTTATTCCTTTGTAAGGAACTCGTTGAGTTTCCTGCAGGTCTCCTATGTAATATCTTCAAATAAATACACTTTCCAGACATTCAAAATATAAAATTAATTAAAAACGTACGAAAAGGTAACTAAATAAATATATACGAAAATCTTAATATTTACGAACACAGTAATAATAATCAACTAATTAAAGAACAGATTTAAATATAAACAAAAGAAAACGATTTATTTAAAATCATACATTTATTAGAATAATAAAATAACACAATAAATATATAACAAATAGCCGACTACATATCCATTACAACAATAGGAAATAGAATCGAAATATAATCGATTATCAGCTAACTATATTGTAAGCGAAACATTCAATTACAATCCACACAAACCTCTGAAGATACAGAATAATTTCTGTGAAACCTGCGTCAGGTGAAAATGAACCTACTTGCAGTGTATTTATTTGAAGATAATTAACGTTAATTTGAATACATATTCCGCAAGTATACTCGACATAATAGTGACAATAAATTCTGTCGAAACATTGACACAAAAATTGTTTCAAAGCTGTGTCTAGTTAATTACTTTTATTTGGTGTTCTACCTTAAGGCAGGTCTTCAAATGGTAAAAGCTCTCCAAGCTGTCCTATCGCATCCAAGTCTTTTCGTTTCTTCGTAACACCATCTGATTTTAGTGCTATCTATTAACTTCATTCTTCTACGCCCTCTTCTTTTTCTCCTTCTATGACACCCTCCATTCAACTCTTCCTAGTTCTGTGTTATCTGTACTTCCTTTGGTATTTTTTCTCGATGCATTCCCCTCCCGGAGATCCGACTGCGGGAGATATTTTACCTCCGGAACATTTTACATAAAGGGTAAAATGTTTGCTCTACCATTTGCTCTACTAGGGATATCCAACATGGTCCTTAATGTGGTGGTATCCCGTTGTCTTCACCCTCCGAAGAGACCGTTGGCACTTGGTAGAGTGGAACTCCTTATCCCGGGGAGTCACTCGGCAGGCTGCTTGCAGTTTCAAAAAAACTAGGCGATGTGGTCGCCATATCCCTACCCCAAGTTAATTACTAAACCTCACAAAATATTTAATCATCTATTAGTTTAAAGTCACTCAAAATCCAAGGATAACCTCTAGTTGCAAGCGGCTTAGTATACACTCTGTATGTGTTTCGGTAACTGTAATAGTTCCAGCCGTATAACAGCAGTTTTATTTTGTTTTACTAGTTTATTGACTACTTTAAAGCAGTTGAACGTATAATGATGTTAATGTGACAATGAGACGCGTCTAGAGTTTACATTTAAAGTAACGACAGTGGGCGGCGTGAACTTGCAATGTCTCTGGAGTTATTGGTTGCAGTAAGCAGCAACCGTTAATGGGTAGCGTCATTGCTTGGAGCAGCGCTTCAACCTATATCTGTAAACCTGCATCTACTACATTCCAAGCTAAGCGAACGTTATATAATAATAATAATAATAAAACTTCCTGATAACTGCAAATGTTACTGGTAAAGTGGGAAAACCAACATTTCAGATTAAAGTGTGTTCTTCCTGATTCTACTGAAAAAGAAGGCTCAACTGAATGATATTAGCTATGATAGGAATTATGATATTGATGAGATATTAAGTTAAGATAGAAATACTTTCTAATATTTCATTTGAGCATTTATTGATAAATTAGTTAAAAACTAATGACTAACAAAGCCTTGAGATAAGACGCGAGCGCGAGCGCAACGTGTGTGTGTGTGTGTGTGTGCGCGCGCGCGCAAAGAAGTACACACTTCATAAATGAGATATAAGTTAAGTTTTGATGTAATGTATGTAGCTGGTTTATCCAGTACTCGGATGAGAAATACGGTATCTCTAGAATTATATATATATATATATTTCAATCACTTTCTGCTACAGTTCGTTTCTTGATGTATATAATACTATAATACTTATAACTAATTTACCTCAAGATATATTTTTTCCTTTAGGAACATGTTTCGGGAGATCCTGTTCTCCCATCTTCAGCCTTCGCCATCTTGCTTCTCATCACAGAAGCAAGATGGCAAAGGCTGAAGATGGGAGAACAGGATCTCCCGAAACATGTTCATAAGGAAAAAATATATCTTGAGGTAAATTAGTTATAAGTATTATAGTAATATATATATATATATATATATATTTTAGTAGACGTGCACTGGTGCTTCAGTTTAAGAAAGTGATAAAAATCCGGAAGCGCTTTGTACACTGAGGGTGGAAGTAAAAGTATTCTACAAAATAATACAGAAGTGTGATTACGATCCGCCGCTAGTAAGTTAAAACAATAACACACGCTTCAAGAACATGAGTGTAGTTTCCACTATGTGAATTCAGGTCACGTTCATAATTTAACACTACGCTTCCTTATAAACGTTGTGATTTACTTGTATGAAAAACTATTTATTCAGCAAGACGGTTCGGAACGATTAAGGAGAACACAGGTGAGGCTGTTCGATAAATCACTTTTGCCTTCTGACGCTGTATTGAATTTTTCAGGTGATGTTGGGGCCTGTTTGTGTAACGGAGAAGTTGCTTACTGTAAGACAAAAACATTTCTGGACATTGTGTCCTATTCTTTTTGACCGTTGGTCAGAACTGGTAACGGCCAAAGTCGATAAAGGCTCTCTTTTTCATCTTCTCCTCAACCCACAGGTTGGTGAGTTTGCAATTTTTTTACTTCCCATAGACAGCCTCTAGATTACCACATACCTTCTTCCTTCTTTTACCCATTCTACGTACTCCTGTCTGGGGCTTTCCCTCCCACTACACCCCTCAATCAGGGTGCTAAACCAGTTTGTATGGCGAGGAAGATGACCTTCTTCTTTCCACAGTGGATTCAATCAACTTCCTCTTCTCAGAACCTCATCATTGGGCACTCTTTCCTTTCACGATATTCTTACGGCCCTCTTCCAGAAGCACATCTCAGAACCTTCAGGGTAAAGGATATGAATACGGAAACTATAACAAATGTAGGGTTACCGTCTGCAAAATTGCACATTCAGTTAATTTGTACAAGATATTTTTAATTTTTTGGGAAAAGAACGGAATCTCTGTTAGTTAAAGTGGCACTTAAAAATTACAGCGCAAATATCAGCTGAAGGTACAGAGTATTTGACCACGTATCGGGAATACGTTTAGTACATATTCTGCATGTGAAAGTAAAGAAGAACGTCCACATAAATAATCGCTTTAGTGTGGAATGGAATCGTTCTACTTTCCTGTTCCAGTCTGTAAAGCAGCCGTTCTCAACCTGGTGCTCGCGAGCACTGTAGTGCTCGCGTAACTAAAAATGGTGCTCATCATGGATGTATAAAAAACTGCTCGCGAGCAACAGTGACCCCTAATTTTCAATTATGAACTATATAGCACGGCCGTACAGCTGTTGTCCACCAACAACTGAGTATAGCAGAATACTGTTTGGAAACCTTTGTTACTTCTCACAGCACTACTTGCAATGGTTTCCGGAATTGTCCGTAGTTTACAAGCCGATACCGACTCTATTGTTTGCAGCTTTAAAAGGCAGAGACAGCCTACCAGGGGTTTATTACTGTAGACGCCAGGTTGTCTCATCTTGTAAATGGACTGTTAAACACGTACTAGTACCCTCAAAAGAAGCGGTTATTCAAAATATTTTAATTTTATTGCCTCTGAAATCCCTAAACTTGACAGCTTTAAGTACGTTCTCACAGAAATAGTCACGTAGCATTTTACACTTAGCTCAACCAATCAATTTTCAGATTTTAAATAGAAATTTCGAAATTTGCCAATGAGACTTTAAGAGCAGCCACTACCAGAGGTATATAGATAGAGGTGGTGAACTGGCTGAGAAACCGTCCGGCTGGAAAAGAGAGATGGAATCACGTAGGGGTCATTTCTGTCCTTGTCTGCCTCTAACGCTGAACTGACGCTGAATCAGCTGATCCGCGTGAGTTCCACTCTCGCGCATGCGTCAGTAGGCAAGGATAGAAATGACCTCTATGAATGTTTCTGCGTGGACATTTCCACTTACACGAGCGACATTTGTGACTGGAGTGACATAGTGTAGCGGTGTACACCAATTTTGTGACGTATTTTGGTTGTAGTATTGCTGTTCTGTTATTTGTGAAATACACGTAATTATTGTCAGTTTGCAATTTTCCTTTCGCCTCGAAGTGTGTTGTGAACGTTCTTAAAAAAGAGACATGAATATAAATTTGTAATACGAAAACATAGTGAAGAATCGATACCTAAGTTACCTTCTTCATCAACCCAAGATTCCAACAAAAGTAGCGAAGCAAAAAGAAAGAATCTGTATTCTTTTCAAGGTAACTGGGAGACAAATTTTTTGGTGGTCACTAATGACGAGAATACCGGAGTTATTTGCGTTTTGTGTCATGCACCTTTATCGGGTTTCAGAAAAGCAAATTGTCAAAGACATTATGAAACTCATCATAGTGGGTTTTCTGATCAATATCCCACGGGATCAGATGCAAGGATACATAAAATCAAAGAGTTGAAATCACAACTCCAACGTCAACAGAAGTCTTTTTCATTTAATGTTAATAGTTCTGTTAACACACTTTCAACCGAAGTGTCTGTATCTGTGTCTCATAAACTTGTTCAGCATGGGATGCCATTTACAAGTGGAGAAATTGTGAAGGAGTGCATAGTTTCCGCAGTGACAACTCTCGCTGAAAGTATACCTGAGAAATACAGAAGTGTTTTGATTAATGCGGCAAAAAATGTGCCACTTAGTAATGACACTGTTGCCAGGCGCGTTGACCTCATCGCGGCTCAAATTAAACAAAAAGCACTCCAGAAACTTTCTCAATGTAGTTATATTTCTCTTGCTGTTGACGAATCAACAGACATTGCTTCTGTAGCACAATTGGCGTGCTTTGTACGTTGTATAGATAATGTGGGAATTGTAGAAGATTTCTTTTTAACAATTTTACCGCTCCCGGGTACAACTACGGGGCAAGACATGTACAACGCTGTCGCGAATTTCCTGAAACCTAATGGCATTGACTTATCAAAGCTCGTGTGTGTGGTTACTGATGGCGCACCTTCCATGGTAGGTAAAAATAAAGGATTTGTCGCTCTTCTGAAAAATGTTGAACATTTTTCTCCCTTTGTTCACTCGCATCGTAGTCCTTCAGTCTTCGACTGGTTTGTACCCTCCCCGCATATACCCGTGGTGCGTGTGGTACTGATTCTCTCACAGGTATATGGGACCTACAGTTTAAGACCGGATCCGAACGGCATAGTTGGGGAAGGTTTATACTAAGCAGGACACCTCTCGCTGGTTTGCCATTGCCTTGCGAGTGGGAACGGTCTTATCTAAATCAGATGGCCCCCGGCGGGATTTGAACCCGCGCCGACAGCGTAGCAGCGCCACACGCTAGCCACTACGCCACGACCGCTCCCCTTTGTTCACTATCATTGTTTAAGTCACGTTGAAAACTTAGCCAGTCATCTTATATCTGTTCCTGAAATTTCAGAACAGTTAAAACTGATAGTTAAGTTGATCAACTTTTTAGTTTCTAAACCTCTGAATAAACGCTTACTAAAAGTCTTCTTGCATGATTTATCAGCGCCACATTCAGAACTAATCCTACATGCGGATGTTCGTTGGCTAAGTCGCGGGGAAGCAATTACAATGGTCTGGAAAGTTTTCGAAGAAATCAAAGCATTTATTTCTGCCAACGATTATGTCACTAAGTTTCCAGAAATATTCGGGGATGATTTCAAGATCAATCTTGCTTTCATGGTAGACCTATTTCAATATCTCACCGAGCTGAACAAACGTCTTCAGGGTCAGAAAAACACAATTTGTGAACTGAAAGAAATTATATTTTCCTTTCGATCAAAGTTACAAAGATTCCTAGGGACGGCAAGTAAAAATGACTTGGTTCATTTTCCTCAAATGGTACATACACTCTCCAGTCTTGGTCGTCCCGACTCGGAGTGTCCTAAAATTGTCGTTCTGGCAATTCAAGATCTGTTGAAAGTGTTTGCTACACGTTTTCATGTACTCGAATAAAGTGAGCCGTTTTTTAATATGGTGCTCAATCCATTTCAATTCAATGTGGACTCTCTCAGAAAAATTCAGATTATTCAACAGCACAATATTGCTCGCGCAGAACTTGAATTATTAGAGCTCCAGTCCTCTCAAGCCTTAAAATATCTTTTCGAAAAGGAAAGGATCACAGATTTCTGGGGTGCAAATGAAATTTCCGACATTGCAAAATGCTTCTCTCAAATGGCGATGTTTGGGACAACCTACCTGTGTGAAAAATGTTTTTCATTAATGAAATACATCAAGAACAAAGCACGATCAAGATTAAATGACTCACATTTGGAGGACTGTTTACGTGTGGCTGCAAGCGACTTCTCCTTAGATATTAGTGAAATTCTGAGTAACATTCAGGGCCAAGGATCTCATTAGCCTGGTGAGTGTATTTATTATTATTATTATTGTTATTATTATTATTATTAAATTTTCATGGTGCTCTCCCACTTGCCCCGGATTATGAAAAGGTGCTCTCAATCACAAAAAGGTTGAGAATCCCTGCTGTAAAGTATTACAGTAAATAAACGTAGGCTTTCCCTGCCGCTATATGATTGGTAAACCATTGACAGGTTGTTAGGCCGTTGTCCATTGGTTCTTATCAATACATTGGTTACAGTGGTCCATTGGTTATTAGTTACACTGTAACTACAGTATATAGCAAATTTAACAACAAGATTCAGAATAAAACAAGGACAAGAGGTTTTGGCCGTATGTTCGAAGGCGGAAGGAAAGTAGTAATAGTTACCCTGGGAGACACTGAGATTGTGTAAAAAGAAGTCTCATGTGAAACTCATTCACATTAAGTTTTAAGGGAGTGAGAACATTGTGTTTACCAACCAAAGTACAGTAATCCCCCGTTGTAACGGACCCCGCTTACAACGGACAGCTCTAAGAAAAATCAAACACAATAGGCCCTAAAATGACGCTTAACAACGCTGGACAACGTGAGCGAAGCAAAAGATCACCGAGTATGTTCACCAATCAAAAAAATGAAAACGTATTTCATTATGATCACTACGACACACCGTAGTGAGTTATTGTTTAAAGAAATCAACTCAAATCAATCTCAAACAAAAATCAGTAATTTTTTTTAAGCCAGTAAATAAGGATAGGATTCTGACACATAGTTATCTCGTTTTCTGAATAAAACAAACATTACAAAAAAAGATTTCAAAGAAAGATTTCGCAACAAATAAGAATACTTTGCATAAAATATAATCTGTTCTTTACAATGAGCTAAGTTTTATGACAATTATGTATACAGTATTTGTGTAGTTATGGATAGTATTAACATCCAAAAAGCTAAACAAGAACCAAAACAAAAGAATTATGCAGGGTCATTGACATACATAGGATCACATACCAGAAAAATTATAAAATGTTTTAAAGAATACGGAGCAGATATAGAAATTAAACATGTGAAAAGGTATTTGATAAGGTAAGTAATAAAAATAAAGAAAAATCCCAATATTACAGAGAAGCGGAGTTCATAAATTAAAATGTAAAGAATGCAACAAAGTGTACCTAGGTGAGAGCGGATGTGTCTTCCAGAGCATTTTATGATTGGTCATTCTACAATTGACACTGTTTTTTGCGGACGATCAGTCTATTATGTCGGACTCGGAAAACAGATTTCAGATGGCTATACATTTGTTAAATCGAATCTGTAAAGACTCTAGATTGCAAATATCAACACTTAAGACCAAGGGGTTGGCTTTTCGTAGAACTAACACCGTACGGACAAAAATTGTTGTAGATGGTATTGTCCTGGAACAAGTTAACAATTTTGAATACCTGAGCTACGGTGTGTTTTATAATGCAAGCAACGACGTTGTGAATAAGCTGCATAAGTTCAACCTTATGTGGGGGACCATTAGGCGAACCCTTAAGTCAGCAAGTATAGGAACGCCTAAACTTCTACAAGGTGATGGCCCTTCCCACAATTCTTTATGGGTCTAAGAATTGGACTTGAACGAAAAGCCAGGCCAGTCGCATCTAAGTGGCTGAAATGAAATTTCACAGGCACGTGGCAGGGTATACTCGCCATGATCATAGAAGAAACACAGAGATACGGCAGGAACTGAATATTATGAGTATACTTGACGGGATTGCCCAGTATCGGCTGAAATGGTGGGGACATCTTTCCCGAATGGATGACTGCCGCATCCCCAAACAACTATGGAACTACAGGTATAAGCCGTGGGGACGGAGAGGTGTAGGACGTCCGAGGAAGCGCTGGAGTGACCAGCTCTACTCTTTGCCTGTTTGAGACCGGAACAAACCAACAGATTTTTTCTCCAGATTTTCTTTCCGAAAAGATGGCTGCGCATTATATGCGAATAATATAAGGTACATGCTGAATTGTAGAACTGAACATGTATGCTCATATTGTGCACGGTTGCTTAAAACTGGCAGGCTTCAGTCTAATGATAGTAAAATGAAATTTACCGGTATTCTGGTTTGCAGTTTTTACCCCTTCTACATCAGTTATTTGTTTACGCCATAGACTTGTAACGGTACTCTGTTGCAGAATTCTGTGACTATACGTGTTTGTCGTCGTTAGTATTTTATTTTCACAGACTGTACATGTTGAAGAAACAGGCTGTATATTGATAACGAGTGCAACAACATCTCTATCGTCACATGCGGCTCAGTTTATTCGTAATAAATATCAGGAAAGAAAATGGTAATCGCCCGCCAATCGCGTAAATTTGATGTAGCGGAATCTAATGTTAGAGAATGGAAAAACAAAAAGGAAACTTCAGTGTTACTACTCGTGATCGGCTTTCTTTCCGCGGTAAAAATGTTAAGTTTCCATGGGTATAAAGGCATCTAGTCGAGTTTATAAAAGTGAGGCTTCCGCCGTTACTACATTCAAGCTATACTTTGTTTTAAATTGGAATGGGATTGGAACTGGGGAACATTGTTGCCAGACTGTGCCGTGTCTTGCGTCCATAGCAAACGTACAATTCGACTGTTGTACACACCTTTGCTTTTCTTGTAGTTTTACTAGTAATTTGTAACCAACGTACATAAAACGTGTGTGATCAGTTGATGACGTACACGGTTGGAGAATAAGATACAACTTTGAATTGTATCAAATGTATACATAATAAATTTGAAATGTATCAAATAACCTCCGCTGACATGATACATAAAACTACAGCGTCTAAGGTGGGCTGGTCATGTAGCCAGGATGTGGGAAGACAGAATGCCACGAAAACTATTGAATACCAGAATCCACCGAAACAGACCAGTGGGAAGACCGAGGAGAAGGTGGGAGGACGCGGTGGATGAGGATGCGAAAGAAATACTGAAAGTGTGTTCCTGGAGGAGGATGGCTACCTACAGAAGAGACTGGGGGAAAAATTTAAGGAGGCCAGGGCCTAACAAGGGCTGTACTGCCATAGGAGAGAGAGTACATAAAATGTATAAGTATGGTTTTAAAGAGGACAGTTCAGGAAATACTTGGAATAAATTTAAAATTTTTTGTCCGTATTGTAACAGGAAAATTGTACATACAAAAATTGAACATACGAAAAGTAGTAAGCCAGAAATCTGGGACTATGTATTTATAAGTGACCATTATCTGCCAGCGGCCGCTCGCTATGTGCAGTCGTCATGACACCCACCGTAAAGAATCAATACTACTATGGTATCAAACTAATTATAAGCCTGACGCTATATATTTCATTATTCCGCTGTTGTTAATGTTAATTTAAATTAATGAATTGCTTGTTAAATTAAAAAAATTACAGGCATTGTACTAATGCAATGCACAGAGAAGGGCATTGAAAATGCTTCAATAAATCTAAAATATATATATATATATATTTATGTTCATTCACCAATCAATGAATTCATTCTTCATTTACCAATGTACAGATTATAAATTAAATGTAGTCGCATTCATAAGCGAAGTTTTATATGTGTACTACGTTATTGACAACAAAGAAGTAATTTCTATGGAAACTCACCGGTTCCCATTTTCTATCACGCACCAGCGATCGGCCGCAAATGTGCGACACGTCCTTATAAACATTTTCAATGTTAAAATATTTATCTTTCTTTACATTTAGAGGCGTCGTTAAATTCAGAATTGTGTTATCTACATGGATTTAACGTAAATGACGCGTTTCCAATAAGTAGTCTTTAAAAATACTGTTTGAATTCACTAATGAAAACCGCTAACTAAAACCAGCAGTAAATACACGCACGAAAATCACAGAAGAACTTCACGTGTTCCAGACGATGGTGAACTGGCAACGCGCGCCAATTTCCACCACGCGGAGGGGACGAATCTAAGCCGAGCGTCCCGTGCTTACGTCACGAGAATACCTGTTTTGTGTTTACAAAAAAAAAAATATAGGCATGGTAAGTACATTTTGTCTAGTATTTTATATGAAACACTTTTCTGCACAGTAAAATATTCAAACAATGTATATTTTTCAGCGTCTTAACAAATTTCTTCAACTATTTCTCATAACAAACATGGACGCGCCTTATACAAAAATTATATTTTTTCTGCAAAATATTACTATAAAATGGGGGTGCGCATTATACGTTATATACGCAAAAATACGGTATGACTCCGGAATCTCAGAGGCGTATAAATATAAGCATCCGGCGACAGTCAGTTCAGTTTAGTGTAGACCTGGCGATATTAGTGTGAGGTGAGGACTGTTCATTATTGTGTCTTATGGTGATGATTATGGTGATAATGTTGATGATGATTCTGATGGTGGCGGTGATTATGATGATGAAGCAGGGCGAGAAGGACAACAAAAGGAGGAATACAAAAAAAAGATATTTATAAAAATGTTCATAGGAATAACGTTATTTTGTAGTTTTTAAGTACAGACATCATGTTACCTGTTCAAGTATAATTTTGTAGCAATATAAACAAATACAGAAATCCTCGGCTAGGTGCAAGGAAGTGGGAGCATATTTTTCGACATAAGTAAAGATTTCGCCTGTTTTCTGTTTGATTTTCTATCCAGCTATAGCGTCTGAAATTGTGCGCGCGCGTTCCGCCTAATTTGCTTGCAGCGAAATGTTAATTTTTCGACGTCAGCGTTGTTTTCGCAGTCATTAGCTGCGAAAGCGGACAACAACTATAGTAGTTGTGGCCAGTGTGTGTGTGTAAATCAGAATAAAGTTTACCTTACTGTATTATGCAAAATACGTAAATGAATACTGCACCGAACGCATGATTAAAAGATGAATAAATCATTAAATCATGACACCACACGTAAATGGAAGTTGGCTACGTACAGTGGTTACGTGTTAAATATTAAACACTGATATCATTATTTTACACAATTTAGTGTGTGTGTGTGTGTGTGTGTGTGTGAAAAATTAGATTTATTCTGAAATTTACTTGCTTGTATGGCACTGTTTAATAATTACTACTTTGCTGATACAAATTGAAATTGCGGAATATCGATGTTATTATTCGCATTATAAATTAAGCTGTACTTAAGTTCGTGTGTGTGTGTGTGTGTGTGTGTGTGTGTGTGTGTGTGTGTGTGTGTGTGTGTGTGTGTGTGTGTGTGTGTGTGTGTGTGTGTGTGTGTGTGTGTGTGTGTGTGTGTGTGTGTGTGTGTGTGTGTGTGTGTGTGTGTGTGTGTGTGTGTTGTAATGGACATTCTAACTGCATATTATATGTAGCAGAGAGTAGAGCATATGACAGCTTATAAAGACACTCTACGAGTAAGTAGAGATTGCAGATTTGAAATTTATAAATTAGTTGATAAGGGACATTATGAATAATGTTTGTTGTAAGCATTGTTATGCTTGTTCAAGTGCTGTGAAACGGTGGGTAAGGATGATTAGCCACGTGTGAAAGGGTACGTAATTATTACGTTTCATAAGGAAATGGAAGTATGGTGATGGCGAAACAGAAACAAATCGTGTTCGAGACAAGAGCTGATTCTGATTGTACTACCCTAAAAACATGAAGAAAAGTCATTTTCGTAATGTGTCTGTGTGTATGTAGATTTTTTTTTTTGCCTAACGATAACTGCCGCAAACTCAAACAGAATCAAAATTTTTTGGACGTGTGTCTGAGTTGTAGAGGACTCAAGGCCTATTGATTTTGGTAAAGATCGGTTAAGGAATAGAGATAGTTTACCTGCAACGTTGTACGTTTTAACAAGAGTAAAGTAGTTAATTTTGATAAATAAAGTATCCTTAAATGAAAGTCATAATAATCCACTGTAGAAAGGTAGATGAAATATCTGTAAATGAAAGAGTAGTTAAAAGTGGAAGGTGTAATTTTTTCTCGTTTGGTATTGCTTTAATAGTTTGACAAAATTAAATAAAAGTGCATTTAAACTTTTTCAAACAATGATAGTTGTTAAAAATAAAATAATTTTGTTTCCAGGCAATAAAATTATAATTTTTTATTCTAATTTAAATCATCTATGCGTGAAGATCCGTAACCACGGCCCAACAGGTCACAAAATAATTTGTGGCCACAAAATTGTATAAATATGTAATTGATGCGTGATTACCTGTGTAGTTCAGTTTCTTTATAAGAATAAAGGACATAATTTTTATAGATAAAGTGACTCAAAAATAACATTATATTAAACGACTACCCCATAATAACAAAAATATCTATAAATAGTGAAAATAGTTTGAGGGTGGGAGATAATTTTTTAGAAATTATCGAACCGAATTCAAGTAAATGATTTTAAAAATAAATCTTGGAACATGAAAGCCATTTGTGGTTCTCCATACCGATTTTTATTATGCTTGTAAAACAACTTTCAAATGCTGTGAAACGGTGCGTAAGTATGCTTAGCCGCGTGTGCAAGAGTACGTAACTATTTTACGGGATATTCATTTAAAAAACACTTTAATTTAAATAATTTCGTGATATGGGAATTTCTGAGATGGGCCTTATATCAGAATACTTATAATAAGGAGACCTAACTAATGACAATAGTTATTTTAAAAATCAGTAACTAAAAGTATGCATTTTTTAAGTAAAAAGGTTTCTTCTTCTCCTACTTCTCCTCTTCAAGGATTAGGTTATATAAACCTGTTCCGGCACCCATCTCATCCTCGGACTTCCCACGTCTCTTCTACCAATAGATTTACAGTGCAGTGCCGCTTTCGGCAATCGATCCTCTGTCTTTCTATGCAGATGATCCTATCACTGTCGTTTGTAAATTGCAATAATTTTATTTATGTCCTTTACTTCGAGTTCTGCTCTGATATCTTCATTACTTATTCTATCTCTTAATGTATAATTTAAAGTATTTCGAAGAAACTGCATTTCAGCACTCTGAATCTTGTCGCTTTCCTTTTTTGATCATGACACACACCTCATTTGCATACATCAACGTGGGTGTTGCAATTATCTTATAAAATTTAATCCTTGCGCTGTGTCTTCTTTTATTTGAACAAGTATTTGAAGAAATATTAACATAGCAGAAAAAGCTTTTATCACCATGAATTTGATCGTAAAGATATTCAGGTTTTTGAACAAGAATTGTTCTCTTCAGAAGCCTTCTTCGACAAGAATGTTTATTACCTGTAGCAAATCATGAGTAGTGATTACCGAAAAAAACCAATCAGATTACAAGAAAGTCAGTCTGTGAATATAACTTTGAACGGATTAATTAGTCTTCTCTTCAGAATCGATAAACTGTAAACGCCGCTTGGTATACGGCGATCGGTCTGCCAATCGCGACAAACACAAGTTAGAAAATTCCTACAGTTACTGCAAGAATTATTATAATAGTACTAATCTGCGAAAGTTCGAGACATTCTAATTATGGTTACAGACACTTGAAGCTTACTGGAAAAGGGCGTAAGCATAACACACCAGTAGCAGTAACTATATCGGTTGGAAGTGAAAGAATATAGGCCTGTACCCGTGCCCGTGAGAAATATCTACACGCCCGGAATCGACCTTGAAGCCAGACAGAGTTTATTAACACACCTAGATCTCCACATCCAGGATCAGTCAGGAACAGCCCGTCGTCTGAAGGATCTGCAGTCGACATTAAAGGGAAATGGACCTATATCATTCATGGACAATAGACTGCTATGGTCTGTCATTGTCTGAACGCTTCGGCCACGTAGCGGAGGAGGCCTTTGTTCAGTAGGAAAATTTTACAAAATATTTCACAAAAGGTGGAAAGGCGAACGTCCCCCTAACCGAGGTAAAAGGGTGCTGACGTTCGTCTTTCCACCCTTCTTTGTCGAATATCCTGTAAACTTTTTTCTACTGAAGAAGGCCTCCGGTGGGTGGCCAAAACGTTTAGGCAAAAGCAGATCATATCAATCGAGCACGGCCAAATAGCCTTTTGAACATAGATCCTTTTGTTAAATTGAAAAGTCAATTGGATAACATAGAATAAAAAAATAATTAGTCAAATATTAGTTGAGTGTCAACCAGGATCAATACTGTAACGTCACAATGTAAGAAATAAAGCTGAAGAACGTGTGTAAGTTTAATACCTGGGTTGTGTGGTGACTGGAGACCGAAGTCTGCATGAAGTGAAGCATACCAAGCAGGATACCGGAGGAAGACGTCAGAGATTCTATGTGATCATAGAGTCGATATGAATTTGTAGAGACGGGACAGGAAGTTGAACCTCAGTCATGTAGTGAAGAATAAGAAGAAGAAGACGATAATGATGACCATCTCTGTTATGAATTATACATACAACTTAGCTAAAATTTCCCATGAATGTAATTTAAACATTTCCGAGAGAAAGACTAAAATAATGGCGTTAATAGGAAAATTCCCAGTATAATCAAAAATAGTAATAGGCACAAAATTATCGGACAAATATCCCACTACAACTATCTGGGATGCGACGAATATGAATATGAATATGAAAACGATATCGATAATAAAATAAACAGATACCAGAGAATGTGTGTAATTCTTAAGGAGAGTCAAAGGATTCACCCTAAAAGATTACATAAGGAATGCAGACATAAGGCAAGAGCTGAATACATATACTCGATAAGCAATAAAATTAAACAAAATAAAGAAAACTGGATACAACGCAAAGGTGTAATAGACAAGATCGTATAGGAAATGAAGAGATAAGAAGTGATTTAGATATTTTTGCAGTTGATGAAAGGATTAAAGAATACAGAAGAAAATGGATTCAACACATCAATAGAATGGAAGACAGTCGAATACCGAAGATGGCGAAAGATTACAACCCTAGAGGCGGAAGAAAAGTTGGTAGACCTAAGATAAGGTGGACTGTGGACAGGCCGCTAAAGCCTAATACCGTTAAGAATAAGAAGAAGAAGAAGAAGAAGAAGAAGAAGAAGAAGAAGAAGAAGAAGAAGAAGAAGAAGAAGAAGAAGATGATGATGATGATGATGATGATGATGATGATGATGATGATGATGATGATGATGATGATGATGATGATGCTGGATACAACACATAAATAAAATGGGTAACTCAGAGAATACCAAAAAAGATAATGCAGTATAGGCCTCTTGGGGAACGAGATAGGCTGCTGAAGACTGAACAGGCTGCAACCCTAATCCTTGAAGTGAAGAAGAAGAAGAAGAAGAAGAAGAAGAAGAAGAAGAAGAAGAAGAAGAAGAAGAAGAAGAAGAAGAAGAAGAAGACTTGACTAATTAAAACGAATTTTTAAAATAAACTTTACTCCCGTCGCAAAGGAGTCAGGAGTGAAGAAACGTTTAACATAAGTAACTTATAACTTTAATTGCAAAAATAAATCACCTTATTTACCGATCATTGTTTGCAGGGTACAATTAGGGAACATTGAATTTAATTTTACTCCATACATAAATATATTTTATAATATTATAAATTATCGAATTATAATTACGTCTGCAAGTAGTTGATCTTATTTATATAGCCTAAGTAAAGAAGATCAACTACTTGCAGACGTAATTATAATTTGACAATATATAATATTATACAATAATACTGCAAGAAACTCATCGAGTTACTTATGAAGAAATCATAAATGTATTTGTGTGTGCGCGCGCGCGCGTGTGTGTGTGTTTTACAAGGAAACTGTGTGAGTTTCCTTGTAATACACACACAATAATAAAGAGATTCCTTGTATCTTATGTCACAGCTTACGCCGACAAACAGTAGCCTTAAAATGAATCGTAGCGCTCCACATTTCAGGGCACTTGCATTTGTAGTTACCAGACGACTGAGCACTTTTCATAGTTTAAGGTTCATTCAGTGACACACAAAGCAGCACAAATGTAGGTTGGACCGCTCTCTTGGGAAAGAAAGTTGTCCTGCGAGAGACAATAACTCTGAGAAAGAAATAACCACATATTGGAACAAATAGTTGCAACACAGTTGTGTAACTCGAGTCAGCCACGGGTTTACAACTTGGAATCCAATAGTGCAAGTTATTAACGCTGCCGACTTGGCATAAAACTTATTATGATACTGGTCGAACTATGTGGATGGCGTATAAAACAAAGTTACTGCAGATTTTTGTTGAACAAACTTAATGTTGTTCATGAGCTGAGTTATAGATTAGAATCTTCCAAAGGAAGTATCTAATAAAAGCCAGTGGCGGATTATCCATAACGCTAGGGTATGCTGCAACACCGGACACCAGGGCTTCAACTGTCAGAGGGGGCACCATCCAGCTGAACTGACTAAGCGAAGCGAAGATTATCATCACATTACGCAATTGTTTGATTTTCTTACGCAGTTATTAACCACGGAGAGTGTTTTCGAGTTGGAAAATCAAGCGAAAGCTCTTATAGAAGTTTACTCGAACGATTTTCTAACAGAAATGAAGCACATAGTGCCACAAGGAAAATTCCAAGAAAGAGGTTTTTTTTTTAAATCGTTCGAATGAAGACGACAGATTCCATGATACTACACCTTGTCCGCTCAAAGTATTAAACTGGATTATTGATTATAAAGTGATTTATGTATTTAGCATTTGGCATTTAAACCTCACTAGGAAGGAGAACACCACTCCGAAACGACGTTTGAGGAAATAACAAAAAGTAAGTTTTTCACAAGTGAAAGTGCCTTAAATAATAATTGTTAAGTGCTGTGAAAGAAGTGATGAACATTCAAAATAATATTCATTCCTTATAGTCTGTTTTTGACAATTCCAGTAGCTAAGTGCAAAGAAAGATCATTTTCTGTATTAAAACGCAATAAAGATATGTTACCGAGTTCAACTATGTGAGATGGGAGATTATCTTCGTTGGCAAGGCTGAATATTGAAAGAAAGGTAGTTAAATTGCTCGATTTAGAAGAAATTATAAGTACTACTATTCTAAGCTTAAGTACTACTATGCTCATTGTAATCACTATTTAGCTATTTATTGTATTTATTATTTTGGAGAACAATAAAATAATTGTTAACTTTTGAAATTATGTATGCCATTTATCAGTGTAAATAATGGATTAAAGGATGAATTTTTAATGGGACGGGCACCACTGTCTGATGGCAGCATAGGGCACCGCGCGCTTCTAATCCGCCCCTGCTAATTGCAGCAATGTCCGTGTCCTATTGAAGTTGAGTCTGCGGTAGCTTAATTACTGGCGGGGATTTCATTGTCGTATTTTAAGTTATGTGTTTAAGGTCATCATTGTCATTCAGCGTGAAGCCAGGTGACGTATATCTCGCAACGTCCTCTCTTGTGCATCTCACTTTACCGACCATTCCATCCCTATCATTGTGTCCCTTCTGTTCCCCATTATCATCGAAACAATAGTAGTTACTAGTGGTTTCCTTTTCTATTTTGCTTCTTTTTTCTTCTCAACCCAGAGGTCGGATTGCAGTTTCTTCCTTTAGGTAGATGATCTCTTAATCACCACATACGTTCATGCAATATACCCGCTTGGACCTTGCCCTTCCACTACGGTCCTCAATCGCATTCCCCGATCAGGGTGGTGAAGAACCAGTATGAATTGCGTAGCACAGGTGACCAACCACACTTTTCCCCAAAGTCCAGGTTTCCGACCCATATCTGCATAGGCTCCAAACTAAACTGTTTATAGTTGACAATCAACGCGTATCTGTTCCCGATCATCACCTACGCTGTCCCCGTCTGGTGTTACCTTGCCGCTGTTCATAAAATAAAGCTGTAAAGCGTCCTCGATATGGGGCTTCGGCTAGCGGACAAAGCCCCCAATCGGTTCCCTTCTCGTCTTTTGAGAAGTGGACTCGGTGTCCGCTCCTTGGATGACACCGTGCGGCGTCTTGCGCGTAGATTGTACGTTCGAGCGGCGAGGACCCTGACAAATCCTCTTATAGCAGGCCTTGGCAAGTACCGTCAACGACTAGATGATTCTTGAAGACGGCCTCGGCAAATACTTGTACTAAAACGGCCTCGTACGAGCATGCCGTTGTAACGGCCCCTAAATCAACAAAATATTCCGTTCTGGACCGCAAGTAGCTCCGTACTTGTAACCCAAGGGAACGTCTCTGACGCGCACCCGCTCAGCTCTGACGGCTATAAACTGTATATAAAATTCTGCCAGGTTTCCAGGGAAATGTTTCTAGTTGCCAGAAGAACGGAAATGATGTCTAACACATTTCGATATCTTTGCTTCCCGGCTCATGAGCCGGTTTTGTTGACCTGCCGGAGGGTAATTTAAAAATTAACTTACGGTTGGCTGATATACACACACCGGTAGCCATAGCAACGCGTCGAGTTGCATTGTTTGAATTCAGTATGCTATTCACATTGTAACCAATAGGCTGTAAATCCCACGTGAATTTTTGCAATTTTATTAGCAATGTTTACCCATTTTTAAAGTCTTGACATCCAAACAAATTTTAATTTTCCAAACTGAACACTATACTTAGACTGTGGTTAAAAGTCGCTTTAATTAGATACACCACACAGGCTTTTGTAATTGTTCAGTTTTTGACACCCTCACAATTTTCCTCCTGCCTCCCCCAAAATTTCTGAGGGCATTAATTTCGAAAACAATACGGCTTTGTACGGTAAAAATGTGGACGTACCTGGCAAGCATTACGAAAATCTGTTGATCCCTTCAGCAGTTATCGTGACGCACGCCCTAATTAGACAGACAGACAACTTCTAAAGGGTCGTGTTAAAACTGAGCACTCACTTTACTAGTTCAAATATTTTTATCTATTTACGTTTCTTTTATAGTCAATTATAGGGTACATCAATTTTCAAATCACAATTTTTCTGCTAATCATCGTTAGAAATGATAATTCTTCTTCATCTAATGGTCTTATTTAAGTATAACCTAACTTTTAAGCAATCACATTATGTCTTCTTCTTCTTCTTCTTCTTCTTCTTCTTCTTCTTCTTCTTCTTCTTCTTCTTCTTCTTCTTCTTCTTCTTCTTCTTCTTCTTCTTCTTCTTCCTCCTCCTCCTCCTCCTCCTCCTCCTCCTCCACCTTCTTCTTCTTCTTCTTTTTCACTACATGGCTTGGGCGATTGCCCGTTTCGACTTCACAGTCTCCGACCATTTTTTCAAGGGTCTTCCATGATCTCTCGTCCCCACTGGCCTATATTCAAACGCTTGTTTAGAAATACGGTGTCTACCATGCGTTCCACATGGGACTTCCAATTTTGCCTCTATTCCTTTAGTCTATCCAGAACCGACTGTGACTGCAGGTCTTTCCTTATGTCGTCGCTTCGTAGATGATCTCTCAAACTGCATCCCTTAACTGCTCTTAAAAATTTCATTACCGAGCCTGTATTTTTCTAATATCATTTTGCAGGAGAGTCCATGTTTCACATCCAGACATTAAATTTGGCAGAGCCATGACCTTATAGAACGTTAGCTGTGTCTCCCTCTGCGTTTTGTTCTTCAATAGTCGTCTTATTGTTTCACAGGTATAACTAAATTTATTTATCTTTCTCTCGATATCGTTGTCCTTCCTATACGAGATGTTACATCCCAAGTAATTAAAACGTGATACCTGCTCCAAAAGACTATTATCAATCACAATTTTAGCTCATACAGGGTTCTTCCGTAAGGTGGTAAGGTGGCCATTGGTATTTGTCTTTGAAATGAAAATTTTAAAATTAAGTTCAAAGTCTTATACTAAGTGCTTGCAAGTAAATAGACTACTGCAATAATACCGCCTCGCTTGTGTGCTAAACAAACTAATTTATATGTTGCTGGGAGAAGTGACGTGAAACGGTGTAACAAAGAGACCGGCAAATTGCAAGAGACAAATGACGCACACATGATTACTGTTTGCAATGCCATTTGTATTTGCTGCTGCTTGTCTTCATTACGTTGCAGCATAATAACAGCAGTAGTGTTCGCTGCCATTTTGTTTGACTAACAGACGTAGCTGTCAGTGTTCTCACAGTTCTGTTCTTATTTAATGTTAAGTGCAAAGTAAAACAAAACCTGAAGCCGCTTTTCAATTTAGCTTCTCCATATTGAAACTGCTATGGCTATGTCCTTTTAATACTGCTTCGGACAAAAGATACCAGTCTGAAGCATTTGATGTAAAAATCTTCTTCTTCTTCTTCTTCTTCTTCTTTTTCGTCTTCGTCTTCGTCTTCGTCTTCGTCTTCGTCTTCGTCTTCTGCTTCCTCGTCCTCCTCCTCCTCCTCCTCCTCCTCCACCTCCTCCTTCTTCTTCTACTTCTTCTTCTCCTCTTCCTCTTCTTTTTCCCATCCTCCTCCTCCTCCTTCTTCTTCTTCTTCTTCTTGTTCTTCCTCTTCCTCTTCTTTTTCCCATTCTCCTCCTTCTCCTCCTTTTCTTCTTCTTCTTCTTCTTCTTCTTCTTCTTCTTATTCTCCTCCTTCTCCTCCTTGTTCTTCTTTTTCTTTTTCTTCTTCTTATTCTTATTCTTCCTCAGGCTCACAACCTTACGATCCGTTGCGCACTCCTTGGTCCGACCATCATGATTTTTACGATCAGTACTAGGAGTACCACGGAGGGACCGACTAAGAAATGATGACATAAGGAACGTCCTTGTGATATTCTACCTAAACAAAGGATAAAGCAATACAAACAGGATTGGACAGACCATTTTGAAAGCACGCATAAGAACAGGGTAACAAAACAAATTTTTGTTTATAATCCGAAAGGACGGCGGAATATTGATGTAAAAATGTGTTCTTAAAAAGTGCCGCACGTCTCGACACTGTCTGTATCCACCAATCACATTGCATCGTTAGTAAGATGAGATTATTGTTTTGAATCGACGGAAGTCGACGCGGCTTTGACACAATCAGTATTCATCAACCGCAGTTTATCATGTAGAGTGTAGCCGATTCGTCGTATTGTCGTCGTCATTCTGCTGTCGACGTAACCGTTGTTTAATAGGGCGCAGGTACATGGCAAAGTAACTGTACTCTACTCATGCTAAATACAAAATTAACTACCACTAATAAAAGTTGCTTTGATACCAACGGGTAACAGTTTGAAAGAGGCATCTATTGTACATGGATCCCTTCCATCGTAATCTTCAAACACAGGAGTAAATTCATCTTCGACTTCTTCGCCTTTACGCCACGGATTAGGCCCTCAGTTGACATGTTCCGGAACCCGTCTTCTCCTCGTTCTGCCAACATCGCTTTTCCTACTAGGTTCATACTTTAAGGCTCATTTTAAGGTTCATTCATTTTGCATTCGGTTCAACTCTTGGCACCATCTCCTCTTATTGTCGTCTGTTGTAAAAATTCGATTTTCAGTTTTTGTCTAATATCTTCATTTCTTTTCTCATCCAGCGGCCTGAATTTTTGTTTCAGTCGCCTGAATTTTACCAAGGGTACACGTTTCATTGGCATACAGGAACTCCGGGATAGAAATTCCTTTGTAAATTTTTTACGAGTATCTTTCCTCGTAATATTTTTTAAGCATTACATTGTTCCACAGATGCCTCTAAACTTTGCTAAGTTATATTCCCAATGTGTGTCACTTTTGTATGAGACGTCACATCCAAGGTAATTAAAATGACGCTTGTCACGGATAAAAGTTGCTTTACAATGTCGGGTATCGTTCGGCCACAGATCTGCCGTAACAGTTTTCGTAACACTCTGTCGCTTTTGGCGGCCTGAAGAAGATACCCAAGGGTGGGATGCGAAACGTTGCCGACAATATCAAGAATTTACAACAACCGACCACGTCCTAGCACCTTGGTACTTAATATCACAGGCCAACAAAAAAATGATTTTAAAAACTTTTTAAATACTTATAACTGATTCTTATGGTTTTTGACGTGCTGAATCCATATCTGGACTTGAGTTTTTTTCTCTCACCCACAGTTTTATCACAGTATGATCTAGTGATAATCAAGAAAACTAATAAAAATTCAATAGGAATGAAATTTTAAACCAGTATTACAATATGTACTAAGCCTTTATTCAAGTCAAAACTTAAAAGTAACATTTAAATATATAGTTTTTATATGTTCATTGGTTTGCACTTTCTTTCTCTCTTGTCTTTAAAACTTCTGATGTAGTTTTTAGCCGGTGTGATGTATGTTGAATTTCCCGGTGAAGTGACCAACAGTAATCACGTATCATGTTGATGTTCCATCACCCCTGATAACGTTTTTCCCATCACCTTGATATCTTGAAGGAACGCTCTCCTTCCTCTTCACATACATTCCCCATGTTTTCAGGGAGAAAGTCAAAATGGCTGTTCAAAAAGTGAAATTTTAGGCTCATCAGACGTCCCAACTATTTGAATTTCTCCAGCATGTTGGTTATGATAGACTTGGTCACAACTTGTTTACATGAGATCCAAGCCTCCTTTTCATTTAAAGTCGTTTTTGATACAAAGTCGGTATCAAGCATAATTTTGCGGATGTCAGGCCCAACGAAGACTTTCAGTTTGGCTTGTGATAAATGAGGAAACTTCTCACATAGATACTTAAAACAATCTTCATTTTTACACAAGGCTTTTACAAATTGTTTCATCATACCTGGTTTGATATGAAGAGGTCCCAGAAGAATTTTTTTTTTTTTTGGATCCACTAGGTTTTGTCGCAAAATGTTCTTCTCTCTTCGCTGTAAGGTTTTTCTTGGAGAACAGTCTTTTTTGGACCAGTGTTGATCCCTTGCTCTACTATCCCATTCACATAAAAAACATAGAAATTTTGTAAATCCACTTTGCTGGCCAAGGAGCATGCATAAAACTTTCAAATCCCCGCATATCATCCAACTATGAGCAGAATATTTTATTTTATTTAAAACTACATCTAGGTTTTCATAGCTTTCCTTAATATGCACTGAATGAGCAACAGGTAATGAAGCATGCGTGTTCCCATTATTTAAACAAACAGCCTTTAAACTGGTTTTTGAAGAGCAGTTCAGCTTTCTCCTTAGTTAGGCCCAAATCCTTCACTAAGTCATTCAACTCGATTTGTGTAAACAACTGAGGTTCTAAGTTTCCTGTAATACATTTAAATTCATCATCCTGTCCATCTTCATCGGACTGGGTATCACTAGAAACATCAAGGACAACATCATCAATAGGCTCTGGTACCTGAGGGACAGGAAGACCCGGACCGAATAGCGGACGGAAGGTTTGGGTAGAAAATTACTTTTTTATTTTTAGAGTTATAGCCAGTAACATCAACGCTACAAAAGCAACAATCATCAGAATGGTTTCTTGGCTCTCTTCGTATTATAAGAACAGCAAATCTAAAGGACTTTTCTCATTTTTTGACCATTTTCTAAGATCCTCGACACAGACATAACATACCTTGTGTGGCCCCCAAGACTTATCCTGCTTACCAAGTTTCGTTCCAAAATATGAAAAGTGCAGTTTTTTAACAAACTCTGTAATATTTTTTCGATGTTTTTTAATTACAAACTCTCCACAAATATAACAAAAATAGGCAAAACATTTCCTACAACCACGAGTACCCATACTTAATCACACGCGCAAACAAATGTAAAAGTGAGGTTAGACTAACTGCAACAAAACAAACAGCTCGCTCAATGAGAACAAAGCAAGAGCAATAGGAAGTTATCAGTGTTCCATTTGCTCCCTCTGCCAGTTGAATTTCGCTGACTTTTACTTTTTCTTTACTATATAAAATTCGAGTATATTTTATACGAATGTTGATTTTTTCAAACATTGACTATTCGTTTGTGACAAAATGGTGGGCGATACGACTTTATTATTGTCATTTTCGGTTTCAGCGCACTGAAAAACTTAAGAATGAGGCAAACTCATTTAAAAAGTTTTTTCATCGTTGCCCTGTGTATTTTTTAAAAACTTATAAACTTTAACTTTCGTTTCTGGTCTAACGTTATGTTGTATTTGTCTGCACGTACTTATCGGTGTGCGTTGTGCAGTCTTAGAAGTGTATGTTTCCTACTTATAATAATTCTAATGTAATCTGTATGGACTTCAGCCTCTCGAACCAAACAGTAGACGCATTATCACTTACAGCACGTTTACTAATTCGTAGATGAGGCGATTTGCTATTGTACAAGATACGTAGGGCGACTTTGTGGGCCACCAAGTTTTACGATATTCCAACAAGAAGATTAAAAGAGACAAACAAATACCGAGAAGACGAAAAAAATTTGATATAAAAGTAATTTTTTAAAACTATAACAACGACTAAACAGCGCAAAATAAAAAGAGCGTGTCCGTGCTAGAACACTGAAAGTCCATTTAACTATGACAATTATTAATTATTCAACTTTCATATGGACTTTGTTTGCTATATATATATTGGAACGATACAAATTATGACTGCATAGATAGGTTATACTGAAATTACTACAACAGAGTCTATACCTGGAGGTAGGAAAATTTTATTAAATTAAAACATTAAAATTTAATATTGTCTTATTACTTTATAATATAAAATTCTTTATTAATGAATTGTCTTTCAATAAATGAGTTTATTGGCTTGTTTTACAAATAAGTTGCTTGTGCGTAGAATTCCAACTGCTTGCGTAGACACCAGGCGCTCCGCTCGCTGCTCGTCTGCACGTCGACCCACCAAAGATCAAACCGTTGAAAAACTACGTCTTGACGCATACACGCACTGCGATATGAAACTGTTATTGTTTATAACTTAAATACTCTTAATCTCAGGAATCAAGACTGGGTAAAAATAGATCGTGTATTAAGCTTACACAAATCCCGGCTTCTTGAAGTGTTCTCGCGTTAATAATCACAATATCACGGTAGATATTTTACCTTTAACCCGGAAATCTTCCACTCTACGCAAAAAAGCACTAGAAATGATCTATTTAAAATTATCTGAGTTCTATAAAGTGGCAATGGTAACGAAGAACTCGAACCGTAAACCAACTTCTAAGTCTTAAGGACATCGACTTGTCTTGTCATGAAAGCGAGCACGTCTTTCTATGGCAAGACTTCGGAACAAACTGAGCGACGTGCACACGCACCAACTCAAATAATTTTTAGACCTTCTGATTGGTGGAAAATATATCAACGTCATAGATGAGTACACAGATAGACCGAACTCAAATTAAAATGCTGTCCAATTCTGCAAAGGCCTGTCTAGATTTACAAATTTTATTACTTTCTAGGAGATAACAAAAACAAAAGAAGACTGATTTAAAAAAAAAAATATATAAAAATTATAATTGTGGAGAATTGAGCATATGGAAAATGTAGCTTATAACCATGAAAATACCCTGTCCAAGTTTCAGAACGAAATGTTAGTTTTCAACGAAGTTATTAAATAAAATGTAAATCACACGCGCACCCGCACAGTTACACACAAATATTTCGCATGACATAAAACAGTACAAAATTATGAACATTTTGACGTAACATACTTTTTTAAACATAGCTTGGTTCAAAGTTTAGATTACTTTACAAAGAAAAGAACAAAATCAATTTTTAACATGTCTATGGCCGTCAGAAAATGTGTTATAGCATTAGTATTCCACTTATATGAACGTACATCCTGTGTTCAGTTGCAATATATAGATATATATATATTGTAATATAATTATTACAAATATAAAAATATAAGAATAAAAATATAATTGATGAATGTCTGTTTTAATAAGCTCCACGTTGGAAACGCCAATTTGTAATATAATTATTACAAATATAAAAATAAAATAAAATATAATTATAATTGAAATATATAGAGATATTGTGTGTGTAGCTTTTGTGATATGTTAACAAAGGTATTGTGCTCTTCCTTTAGCCCCACTGGTTAGGCTAGTCAAATTGTAATATAATTTCAAGTGTAATAATAAATAAAATATAAAGATATTGATGATAAGAATATGTTATAACTAGGTGTGTTTGATTGATAAATAACAAATACATCAAACTTTAAAAATTGTGTAAATATATTTTTCTTGTTCTTGTATCGAGTTTGAGTGAATGATTTAATTTAATTAATTAATAATTAGTTGAGTTTGTAATTTCCTTCTATATCTATTCTCTCAATATGAATTATGTTTTGTTTAATAAAAAATAATAATAACATTAATTGTAGAAATAAAAACAATGCTGGTAACTGAATACTGATTTGCGTTTATTCATTCAAAATTGTGCGCCAGTCAAACTGCGCATGTCCCAGGCACTGGCGAATATTCGCCACAGTCGGCAGTGAGAAAAATCAACAAATATATTTTTTACAAGTTTAAATTTATGGTTCTTTTAACGAGTCAAAATGGTCAGAGGGCAAGGAACAAGATACATTTAACAGGTATTCTTAAACTAAATGTTAATATCTGAAATAGAACAGAATTATTATTACAATTGTCAATTAGAAAGAAATTATTTAAATTTCGAACCAAGTCGAAGAAATGACGTCACTCCGCTCCAGGAAGCACTGGATCGTCTTTATAGAAATTCAGCAATGGCCGCCGTCTGCTCGATTTTAACTGCTACAATGCTGTCGGAATTGAAGATCTTCTCCCACAGAAATAAAACGATGTTCCCTTTTCTGCGAAGTGGTGTTGGTCCAAAATATAGTGTTGAATGTCCCCTCGTCGTCTGCGATGTCGAATTCTGGATGGATCTCTTGTGCAGTGTGGTGTTCAAATATGTGTGTTCGTTTTCTGTGAATTCGTTCCAAACGTTGTTCAAAATGGCTGTCGATTTCTGGTGTTGAATTTTATGGTGTTAAACTGTGTTTTTGGAAACTTGTGAAGTGTTAGACATTGATAGATAAGTTTATTTCACTTGTTAGTTCATCTCCGTTACACGCCGCATAACCACACTTGGTTTTAATACAAATTATTTGGTTTTCAATACTCCACTAACACATTTTTCAACTGTTCAGCTTTGCGATTAACAATAGACTAATAGACGCAACGTCGTCGTTTTAAGGCAATTTGTGGTATGTCTTTTTCCTCTTCATATTGTTTAATTATAAAATATCTGTCTAAGACTTGTTTCACTATCTAACTATACATAACAAGTTTTCTTATTTTTTACTGTATTTCAAATATTTCTTAATTTTACATGAATCTAACTATTCAGTAATATTGATTATTTAATTTTACATCTTTTGATATATAGCTGGGTTTGTTTCAAACTCATTTAAGCCCAAAAATTACAATTTTATATAATGATTGTATGCCCCATATTTTGTACAAATTCAGTGTTTTAAAGGTTTTTATTTGTTTTTTCGGTATAATATTTCCCTAGAATACACCTAATAACTCCGTAATTACTTTGTTGTTAATAATTTGGTTATTAAAACATTTCAATATTGATTAATTTGCTGTTTAGCCTGATTTGATTACTATCATAAGCCTATTTTTGACTGTTTCCAAAAGAAGTTAGTTTTCTTTCTTTTGTCATTCTATTTGCTATTAACTGTATCTGTATTAATTATACTTTCAATTTCTGTATTGTATGTATTGAATTCTATTCCTATTACATAGATTAATTCTTTGATAGATAATTTTTTTTTTTTTTTTATAGGCCAGTCTGTGTTTACAAAAATGGTGTCTTGGCTGGTCTGTTTGTACAATTATACATGGTTTACTGATTTGAATAAAATTATTACCTTTTTATGCCCTACTTGCCTCTCTGACTTACACAATGGAAAATTAAATGACATGATTTTAAATACAATAGAATATCTTGTATCTACTAAACTTTCTTTATACTAATAACATCATTGAACCATAACATGAACATCTTATGCCTAATTTTAACAAAAACATCTTATTATCAACTATTTTCCATATATCACCTAATTTTAACAAAAACATCTTATTCCTATTATTTTTTACTGTATCATCAAATGATAACAAAATAGCTTATCCTAGACATAATTTAATTAAAAAAAAAATAAAAAAACTCCTATTACTAGTAACACTGTCAGTCACTAACTGTCTTGTGTATTTATGATTCTTTTGAAAACACTTTAACTGTGATTAAAAAATATCGTGTATCTATTTACACCTTACATCTAAAATATTATCTAATTAATAATAAATAACAAACATCTTAATATTAGTCATACCTTCAGTTATGAACTGTCCTTTGGTATTTTTGTCCATCTCACCATTTACTTAGCTATAATTAAAGAAAACATTTTATATGTAATAGTTTTTCTTATATCTAATTTAAAAACTCTTATTACTGGTAATGTTGTCAGTCCTTAGACTGTCTTTCATTCCAATGGTTTTATTATTATTATTCTACACTCATGGTAGTCTTTTTATAATACTTAAACTTCATTGAAGATTTTTTCATAGATTTTTTAACTATGTTTCTCACTATACACTCTGTAGTTTCTTAATTTTGTTATCTCACTTCACTTTATTGGATTCTACACTCTGGTAGTCTTTTTAGTGAGTTCTACACTATGGTAGTCTCTTTTGACATATTTTTTAACATATTACACTTACAACTAATATACAATTTGTGTTTTATAGTATTGTATCTTGTAACTTGTTTGGGGTTTACCTATATCGGTTTCAATTTTGTCTCATGGTATTTATTATATGACTAACATTTTGTTTTGGCATATCTCTTCCTGTTTCTGGTCTCTTTGTTGGAATCTTGATATGTTTTGTCCCTTCTTCAAATATCACATTAGTAGTTTCCTTATTAACATGGTTTCATGACAGATTATTTACTTTTTTATGGTCCTTCCCTTTTTGTACTGCTTCCCCAATCTACTGGGTATACTGCTGGTTTAACTGGTTTTTTCATAGTAGGTTATTTTAATTAATGGTTTTCTTTATTATCTTCCATTTTTATTAACATTTTATAGACTTAATTATACAGTTTCTAGTGTAATCCTTAAACAATTTATTCTTCTCACTCACTATGGAACTTTTTCTTTTATTTATGTAACATTAATTCAAATGTTTAGTGTGATAATTTTGTTATGTTACATATGCTCTCCTGTAAAAGTGATTAGTTCAGATCATACTCTGTATGGATGAAATAATTACTACTAATTCTTTTGTATTTACATTTTCTCCGTGATTACATGTTTTCACTTTATATACCTTCTTTTTCCACCATTGCTTCCTCTCAGCTGATGTGTATCTCCTTCATTAGTTTCTTTTTTTTTCATTGATAAGTGGTCTTCAATCTTGTGTATAACATTATCATTTTATATTCCTTCTTATTTGGTGCTTCCTCACCAGTATGTTTACTCCCTAACATTCCCTAACAAATTAATTGGAACAGTTCAGAGTGGCACTTTTGGCTTCAATCCCTGCTGTCCAATACTTCAATTGAGTCCAGAGGTATTATCATCTCTGCTCAACACATAAGACTGATGGCATTTTCTACATCCAGTCATAAAAATAAATAAACAGTAAAAGTAGTCATTTTTGACTAAAATAAACATCTTTAGATTCTTCACTTTATAATACGTTATATTAATTAATACTTTTATACACTTGACTCTTCTTCTCTCTTAAAGCTTATTCCATATTAGGTGGTTTAGGTATGTGATATCATATACATTTCATCATGTTTACATAGTAAGTAGTATTTATATTTACTCTTTCTACCATCTGGTATTCATTGAGTTACTTTTATTGCTCATGGTATAACATGAATTAATTCTTTATCACTTTCACTATAACAGTGGTTGTTGTAACAGCATTATCATTATTAGTATCAGGTTTTTTTTTTTTTTTTTTTTTTTTTGGCCTCACTATTTGGTCTTTAGTGAGCTGGTCCTTCTTCATTGTTCCATTTTTATTAAATTATTTTCTTTGTGAGTTTGGTTAATTTGTTCGATTAAGTCATATGACATTCTGGTTTCCTTTCTCCTTTAGAATTTTGTATCTCTTTCTTACAAAATCTTTTTTCATATTTCAGAGTTATTTCTCATCATTTGTATGAGTCATGATGTGAGTTTAATGTTTTTTTTATTTTAGACATTTTTATTCAACTACATTCTTTCTTATTCATAGTTGTTTTTCAAATATTTTGGTATAAGTTGTACTTATTATCGTTTTGAATTTTGAAATTATTATTCCTCAAAATTCTTTTTTCATTCATAATAGTCTTTGAATGTTTGGTGTAAGTGGTACTTACTAATTATTTTGAATTTGGACAATTATTATCTCCCTCCAAATTCTTTTTACTTGCATAATAGTCTTTGAATATTTGTGTAGCTTGTACCTACTATTGCTTTTGAATTTTGAAGCTTATTATGTTCAAAATTCTTTTTATTTATTCACAATAATCCTTCAAATGTTTTGTTGTAAGTTGTACTTACGGATTTTTTTTTTTTTTTAATTTTGTAATTTTATTTTTATCAAAATTCTTATTTTGTTCACAATATTCTTTCTGATACTTGGTGTAAGTTGTTCTTACTAATTTTTGAATTTTGAAATTTTATTTTCATCAAAATTCTTATTTCGTTCACAATATTCTTTCTGATACTTGGTGTAAGTTGTACTTACTCATTTTTGAATTTTGTAATTATTATTTTTCAAAATTCACAATTTCTTCATAATAGTTTTAACTCACCACTATGAGTCCTCCAAATATTTTTTAATGGATAACTGATTATAAGTTCCTTTTACTTTATTCGAAATGATATCCTTTAGTACATACGTATTGTTGTTATTGTTTTTAATAATCAGGTATGGGCCGGTATACAGCAGTAATAACTTTTTGGTAATGCCTTCCAAAGTACTGGGTAATTCCCTGTTTTTTAGCAGTACCTTTTCTCCGACTTCATAGCTTATTATCTTCTTAACAGCCTTTTGATATTTGTTCTTGCGCCTTTCCTGGTCTTCTGCCAATTTATTGTAGAATCTAATTCGATTGAATTTGTATTCTTGACTCCTGGGGAACTCTATTATGTCTTGTATTTCTCTCGGAGGTGGTCTTTCATACATTGCCGTGTATGGCGTAGTACCAATAGCGGTGTGATATGACAAATTAAGGAATTCTTCAGTCGCTAATAAATATTCTTGCCACTTCTTTCGTTGATTATAGCAATAAGTCCGTAATATTCTTCCGACCTCTCGCAGTACCCTCTCCGCTGGATTGCTGCTGGGGTGGTAGACAGACGTCTTGTATGTCTTAATGCCCAATGTATTCAGAGTGTTTCTCCACCGCCAACCCTTAAATTGCGTTCCATGGTCGGTGATTATGGATGTCGGGCTTCCTACCTCTGGAATGTAATGATTTGTTATTATTCCTAGAGTCTTCAGGGTGGTGGCTCTGTTCACAGGGTATAGTTTTGTAAATTTTGTAAAATGATCCATCATAATAACAATATACTTGTATCGATGGCGTCCGCCACTGCGGGGAAATGGACCACATATGTCCAGAAAGACCTTTTCCAGTTTGGTTTGTGAGGTAATTGGTATCATCATACCTTCCTTTCTCTCATTGTTGGTTTTCACCAATTGACATATCATACAGGTTTTAAGGTAGTTTCTAGTTTTTCTATTGATACTTTTTATGTGACAATTCTCTTCTATTGCCTTGATCACCTTCATGGCTCCCATGTGACCGTATCGTAGGTGATAGTCCAGGATGATATCCTTTTCGATTTTAGTAGGGATCATGATCTTCCAAACGTCTTCGTCAAGGGATGTCTTGATGAATAAAATCCCATTATGTATACAATAAAATTTGTTTATTGTGTCATCTTGGTTGGAGAGACGAAGTTTAATAGAGTTTAACTTCGGATCGGACTGCTGGTGTTTGCTGATGTCCTGCACTATCTTCTCTAAATCGGATCTGTCCTTAATAATGTTATAGATTTTCAAAATGCTCTCCTTTTCGCCTTCGAATGTTTGTTCTTCCAGATTCACTCTTGACAATACGTCGGCTACTACATTTTTACTTCCAGGAACATACTCCCACTGTATATCGTATTCCTGTAGGGCGAGTACCCATCTGGTCAATCTACCATGGCTTAATTTGCATCTTCTTAGAAATGATATTGACTTGTGATCTGTTCGGACGGTCACTGGATATCCGAGGATATACGTCCGAAACTTCCCGCAGGCAAAGACTACACTTAGCAGCTCTTTTTCCGTCACATTATAGTTCTTCTCACACTGGTTAAGGGTTCTGCTAGCAAAGCTCACTACTAGATGGTTTCCACTTTCATCTTCTTGGTACAGTGTCGAACCCAAGCTAATGTTACTAGCGTCACAGTTTAGAAAGAAGGGTCGGTTAAAATCTGGATGGTTGAGCATTACTGCATCTAAAAATTTCTCTTTAATTGATTTGAAGGTCTCGTCTTGTTCTTGACCCCATCGCCATTTATTCTTGGACGACAACTGGTACTGAAACTGGGCTGTTAGTTCGGAATAATTATTCTGGAACTTCCTATAATAGTTACACAGGCCCAAAAATGATTGTAGTTGCCTTCTGTTTTTTGGTGTAGGGAAACGTTGTATGGCGTCTACCTTTTCTGTTGATGGTGTTATTCCTTGACTGTTTAGCTGGAAACCCAGGAATTGAACTTCCTTAGCTATAAGCTTGGACTTGTCCAGTTTAAGGGTGACATTATTTTCAGCAAGCTTCTTCAAGACATACTCCACACGATAACAGTGTTCCTCCCAGTTGGTTGATGTTATTAGGAGATCATCAACATAGACAGTCGTGAATTGGAGCGCTTCTGGTCCTAGTATATGATCCATACAGGCGACAAAAACCGCTACTGAATTCACCAACCCGAAGGGCAATCTCTTAAACTGATAATTGCGCCCTTCGAAGATGAACGCCATGTATTGCCGGCTTGCTGGGTGCAACTCCACTTGCCAATAGCCGCATACCGTATCCCAGGTGGTAATGAATCGTGTTCCGTGGAACCTCTTCAAAATTTCATCAATTTCGCCAGGTGAGGTACGATCGTTTATTATCATCTTATTTATCTCACGAGCGTCAAGGCAAAGTCTTACCTTCCCATTTTTCTTTTGTATGGCCACAATTGGGCTTGTGTATGGCGATTGACTCCTCTCGATGATATCTCTACGGATCATATTCTGGATCTCTGTGCGTACGGCTTCTTTCAAAGATTGTGCTATTGGGTACGACTTTCGGTTGAATTCTACCGGTTCTCTGAATCGTATGTAACATTGGTAGTTCCGGATCTTTCCAGGTTCGTCAGAAAATACAGCTCGATATTTCTCATATATTTCTACCAATTGATTCAGCTGGTTTTCCTTTAATTGCTCGTTAGTATTGTGGCACTGGAAGTTACGTATTTCTTGAATCTTTTGTTGCCATAGGTCTTCCTCCGAATCTTGATGTACTGGCTTGTTGTTTGTTGAGTGGTTGGATAAGTAATTCACCTTATTTTGGTGGTCGAGAAGTTGTCTGGAGTCTAAAGTCTTGTTATCAGTTAAATTGGCTATCCAGGTTGAACCTTCAGCAAAGAGTGATACCTTTCCTCGGCACAAGTCGATAATTGCTGAGTTTCGGCGCAATATGTCGCATCCTATCATGATGTTGAAAGGTAATCCGGCTGCAACAAGAAATATCATATCCACACTAATGCCCTGACTTTTGACATTGAGGGATACCTGCTTTCTTATGGTCTTGTTCTGTCGGCCGGTAGCTCCTACAAGTACAATATTATTAATAGGTAGTACCGGTAAGTTTTTGTGGCATTCCTGCTGTATCCGGTCCAATTCATTTCGATTTATTATGGAGACATTGGCTCCAGTGTCTATCATTATAGGAACAGAAATACCTTCAATTTCTGCGATTATGTATATTATTTCATTATTATTATTGTTAATATTAAGCTCACTTTCTTCTAATAGGTCCTTACGGATATCCTTTAAATAATTGCTGTATATTATGGTAACATTTTTTCTGGTTTTCTTCAAATTCATACCTACTTGATTAAACCCAGCAGATTGGAGCAGTAAAGGGTTATTGGATTTTATTACTGCCTCCGTTCGTTTAAATGTTCCGCTTCATTACGGATTAGGCCGTTGGAAGCGTCAGCTTGAAGTCCTGAGGCTGTTTCGTTTGGTTCTGCTCGATCGTCTGGTTGGGCTTCTGTTACAGGTAGTCTTCGCTGATTATCCAGGCTGGAACTACGTCTGGGCTCGTACTCTCTGTACCTATTACTTCCCTGGCTTCCTTGGAAGGTCTCGTACTCGTAGTATCGGCTCCTTCTTTGAGGCTGGTACCTCCTGTGTCCACTGCCTTCTGCTCGGATGTAATTAACATTAGGTCGATATGTCCTGTAATTGTGGTTATTACCTCCATTTGGGTAATTTCGGTTATAATTACCATGATAATTATTATTATTAGAAAGGTTGGGGTTCCTCTGACCATTTGGAACATAGTTACTATTATGATTATAATAACCGTTGTTATTTTGTGGACGGCTATTATTATTATGATTATTATTGTTGTGGTTGTTGTTATTATTATTTATGCGAGGAATATTACTGTTATTATTATTGTTGTTAAAACGGGGCAAATTATTGTTATTTCTGGGGTTACAATTGTACTCGGCATTATTCCGATTTGCGGAATTATAATTATTATTATTACCCACATTCTGCCGATTATTATTATTATTATTCAAATTATTGTTGTTATTCCTTGGTTCCTGCTTTTCATATCTCCTGCGACTTTGACGGTAATAGTCTTCGTGTTCATACATTTCTAAAAGCTCGGTCATGGCTTGCACCGTCTTTATTTGACTGTTTCGTCTGGCTCTGATAATATCCTCCTCGTAGTGGTACGAGAGTTTGCTGACCAGGCATTCTTCCGGTATTCGGGGCTCTAGATGTTTGGCCACGCACACCTTTCCCAAAAAGTACGCCGTTAAAGTTTGGTTTCCATACGGGTTGTACTTCCCGTGACATATCCCGTCTCTGGCGATATTTTGCGTTGATTCAGACCAATATTTGGCTTTGAATAGCCTTCTGAATTGTTGATAGTCGGTCACCTCGTCTCTTATCGCCATCCACCAATTGTCTGCTATCTCCTTGAACGATTCGTCAAGCACCTCTTTATTCTCCCTCCAGCGATTACCTCTGTGTTTGGCAAAGTATTCCTCGATTCTTGCTAGGAATTCCATGGGTTTATTTTTATAAAACCTGAAGTTAATCCCTTCACGATTTTCACTGTTGGGACAACTGGTAATGGTTGTCGGTCGACTATGGAATAGGTCTATATCTGTCTGGTTCTGTCGTACCTGACTGTTGATACTGGTCACAGCAGCTTCTATGCCGTCACATTTTTCTGTGAATCGGTCCTGCACTCGCTCCCAGTCTTCCCGTGTTTCCTTTAGTTTTTCCTCCAACGTCTTCCTAGTCGTTTCTTCAATGGTGTTAACCTTCGTATTTATTTCTGTCCTGATACTCCGTACTTCTCGTTCGGTTTGACTCCATTTTTCGTCAGCTCTGGTAACCCTTTGTTCGATTACCGTTATTTCCTCTTCTACTTTCTTGCTGATTGTCTCATTGTTTTCAGCTATCTTCTGGCTCAATTCTTCCTTCAATATTTCCATTCTTCCGTCTAATCGGTTCATGTTCTCTTGGTTCGTCTCCTTCAATTCTTCTCTCAATTGCTGACTATTATTCTCCATCTTTTTATTGGTTTCTTCCAGTTTCTGGCTTATCTGGGTCAATTCCTCCTTCGATTGTTTATTGTCAGTTTTTATTTCCTCCATTTTCTCCTCCATCTTTTGGATATTTTCCTCCATCTTCTCCTCGATCTTCTTAATATTTTCCTCCATTAGTAATTTATTTTCGTTTTTTATTTCGTCCACCTTCTCCTCCATCTTCTTACAGTTTTCTTCCATTTTCTCCTCCATCTTCTCCTCCATCTTCTTACTGTTCTCCTCCATCTTCTCCTCCATCTTCTTACTGTTCTCCTCCATCTTCTCCTCCATCTTCTTACTGCTTTTTTCCATCTTATTACCCAACTCTTCCTTTGTCGTTTTAAATTCTTTGAGTAACATCTCCATCATTTGATCAAATTTTGTATCTTCCTTTGCGGTGGATTTCTCCGGCTGTTCCTTCTGTGGTGCCGGCTTATTCGGTTCTGCTGGCGGTAACATTGATTCCACATCTTCCACTGGTGTCGCTTCTTTATCCTCCATGTCTATCTCCTGCTCGGCCTCCATAGCCCTTTTCCTTGATGTAGCTCTCCTGTGCATCTCGTTCCCTCTTCCGACCTGTTGACCGTTGCCAAGCTAAAAATAGGAAATTGGACACTCGTCCTTATTTTATAACACTATTACCTCCTATTTAAAGCCCCTTAAGTTGGACGCCAATTTGTAATATAATTATTACAAATATAAAAATATAAGAATAAAAATATAATTGATGAATGTCTGTTTTAATAAGCTCCACGTTGGAAACGCCAATTTGTAATATAATTATTACAAATATAAAAATAAAATAAAATATAATTATAATTGAAATATATAGAGATATTGTGTGTGTAGCTTTTGTGATATGTTAACAAAGGTATTGTGCTCTTCCTTTAGCCCCACTGGTTAGGCTAGTCAAATTGTAATATAATTTCAAGTGTAATAATAAATAAAATATAAAGATATTGATGATAAGAATATGTTATAACTAGGTGTGTTTGATTGATAAATAACAAATACATCAAACTTTAAAAATTGTGTAAATATTTTTTCTTGTTCTTGTATCGAGTTTGAGTGAATGATTTAATTTAATTAATTAATAATTAGTTGAGTTTGTAATTTCCTTCTATATCTATTCTCTCAATATGAATTATGTTTTGTTTAATAAAAAATAATAATAACATTAATTGTAGAAATAAAAACAATGCTGGTAACTGAATACTGATTTGCGTTTATTCATTCAAAATTGTGCGCCAGTCAAACTGCGCATGTCCCAGGCACTGGCGAATATTCGCCACAGTCGGCAGTGAGAAAAATCAACAAATATATTTTTTACAAGTTTAAATTTATGGTTCTTTTAACGAGTCGAAATGGTCAGAGGGCAAGGAACAAGATACATTTAACAGGTATTCTTAAACTAAATGTTAATATCTGAAATAGAACAGAATTATTATTACAATTGTCAATTAGAAAGAAATTATTTAAATTTCGAACCAAGTCGAAGAAATGACGTCACTCCGCTCCAGGAAGCACTGGCTGATCGTCTTTATAGAAATTCAGCAATGGCCGCCGTCTGCTCGATTTTAACTGCTACAATGCTGTCGGAATTGAAGATCTTCTCCCACAGAAATAAAACGATGTTCCCTTTTCTGCGAAGTGGTGTTGGTCCAAAATATAGTGTTGAATGTCCCCTCGTCGTCTGCGATGTCGAATTCTGGATGGATCTCTTGTGCAGTGTGGTGTTCAAATATGTGTGTTCGTTTTCTGTGAATTCGTTCCAAACGTTGTTCAAAATGGCTGTCGATTTCTGGTGTTGAATTTTATGGTGTTAAACTGTGTTTTTGGAAACTTGTGAAGTGTTAGACATTGATAGATAAGTTTATTTCACTTGTTAGTTCATCTCCGTTACACGCCGCATAACCACACTTGGTTTTAATACAAATTATTTGGTTTTCAATACTCCACTAACACATTTTTCAACTGTTCAGCTTTGCGATTAACAATAGACTAATAGACGCAACGTCGTCGTTTTAAGGCAATTTGTGGTATGTCTTTTTCCTCTTCATATTGTTTAATTATAAAATATCTGTCTAAGACTTGTTTCACTATCTAACTATACATAACAAGTTTTCTTATTTTTTACTGTATTTCAAATATTTCTTAATTTTACATGAATCTAACTATTCAGTAATATTGATTATTTAATTTTACATCTTTTGATATATAGCTGGGTTTGTTTCAAACTCATTTAAGCCCAAAAATTACAATTTTATATAATGATTGTATGCCCCATATTTTGTACAAATTCAGTGTTTTAAAGGTTTTTATTTGTTTTTTCGGTATAATATTTCCCTAGAATACACCTAATAACTCCGTAATTACTTTGTTGTTAATAATTTGGTTATTAAAACATTTCAATATTGATTAATTTGCTGTTTAGCCTGATTTGATTACTATCATAAGCCTATTTTTGACTGTTTCCAAAAGAAGTTAGTTTTCTTTCTTTTGTCATTCTATTTGCTATTAACTGTATCTGTATTAATTATACTTTCAATTTCTGTATTGTATGTATTGAATTCTATTCCTATTACATAGATTAATTCTTTGATAGATAATTTTTTTTTTTTTTTTATAGGCCAGTCTGTGTTTACAAAAATGGTGTCTTGGCTGGTCTGTTTGTACAATTATACATGGTTTACTGATTTGAATAAAATTATTACCTTTTTATGCCCTACTTGCCTCTCTGACTTACACAATGGAAAATTAAATGACATGATTTTAAATACAATAGAATATCTTGTATCTACTAAACTTTCTTTATACTAATAACATCATTGAACCATAACATGAACATCTTATGCCTAATTTTAACAAAAACATCTTATTATCAACTATTTTCCATATATCACCTAATTTTAACAAAAACATCTTATTCCTATTATTTTTTACTGTATCATCAAATGATAACAAAATAGCTTATCCTAGACATAATTTAATTAAAAAAAAAATAAAAAAACTCCTATTACTAGTAACACTGTCAGTCACTAACTGTCTTGTGTATTTATGATTCTTTTGAAAACACTTTAACTGTGATTAAAAAATATCGTGTATCTATTTACACCTTACATCTAAAATATTATCTAATTAATAATAAATAACAAACATCTTAATATTAGTCATACCTTCAGTTATGAACTGTCCTTTGGTATTTTTGTCCATCTCACCATTTACTTAGCTATAATTAAAGAAAACATTTTATATGTAATAGTTTTTCTTATATCTAATTTAAAAACTCTTATTACTGGTAATGTTGTCAGTCCTTAGACTGTCTTTCATTCCAATGGTTTTATTATTATTATTCTACACTCATGGTAGTCTTTTTATAATACTTAAACTTCATTGAAGATTTTTTCATAGATTTTTTAACTATGTTTCTCACTATACACTCTGTAGTTTCTTAATTTTGTTATCTCACTTCACTTTATTGGATTCTACACTCTGGTAGTCTTTTTAGTGAGTTCTACACTATGGTAGTCTCTTTTGACATATTTTTTAACATATTACACTTACAACTAATATACAATTTGTGTTTTATAGTATTGTATCTTGTAACTTGTTTGGGGTTTACCTATATCGGTTTCAATTTTGTCTCATGGTATTTATTATATGACTAACATTTTGTTTTGGCATATCTCTTCCTGTTTCTGGTCTCTTTGTTGGAATCTTGATATGTTTTGTCCCTTCTTCAAATATCACATTAGTAGTTTCCTTATTAACATGGTTTCATGACAGATTATTTACTTTTTTATGGTCCTTCCCTTTTTGTACTGCTTCCCCAATCTACTGGGTATACTGCTGGTTTAACTGGTTTTTTCATAGTAGGTTATTTTAATTAATGGTTTTCTTTATTATCTTCCATTTTTATTAACATTTTATAGACTTAATTATACAGTTTCTAGTGTAATCCTTAAACAATTTATTCTTCTCACTCACTATGGAACTTTTTCTTTTATTTATGTAACATTAATTCAAATGTTTAGTGTGATAATTTTGTTATGTTACAATATATATATACATCCTGTGTTCAGTTGCAGTATATATATATATATATATATATATATATATATAATTACACGTACATCTAGTCACAGTTGCTTTATAGAGGAACGACAACGTGCAACGTTATCATTCCCACTGTTAAGACAACTGATTTATATTGTTGTTGTTCTTGCTGTTTTTGAAAAAATTAACTGAAATATTTTGCGACCATATTTGCTTAGATTAGTCTGATTTAGTTTTGTCTGTTTTAGTCTGTTAAATTTTGTTAACAGAATACGTAATCCCATGTTATTCGCCCATTTTATAATCCGTGGTCTCTCACATCCGCGGTTACTAATTCTTCATTATTTTTTTTTTAATTTTTAAATGATAGCTGTATGTATATATACTGTTACGACGGTCTAACTGATCGTACAATGGAAAACCAAATTACAGACACCAATCAGGTTACTAATCACCAGCTTTAATTAATCACAAATACAGTTTATAATCAACTTGTACAATAATCCAAGCAAAATTCGTCCACACGCAATAATAATGCCAACTAACAGAGTCCCGCACAATTATAACACAATAACACTTCGCCACAATACTTTGAACCTCACTCGAATAAATCGCCACTTAAACTGAAGTGAACTGACCGTCGCTGGATGCTTCTATTTATACACCGTTGAAATACCAGAATATTCTGCGTGTTAAACAGTCGCTCTCAAATCCACTAGAAACAGTCTCATTGTTTGGCCTTGCGCCCGACCGTTGTTGTCTGGAATAGCCTCGATTGTTGACGCATGATAAATGTCACGTAATTGTCTTTCATCACAAAGCAGCAATATGTACGCACACAAACATTACAGCTGAAATCTGCTGTGACAGCCGAGAAAAGAGTAGAACAACGTTCTCCTGTGTACCAGAACGTTCCGTATTGCGTAACAATACATTGTGTTATTGAGTATATATGTGTATACTTGGTGTACATACATATGTTATTGGAGCCTAGATATTTGCATCACTGAGTAACCACTACTGTTTCACCTTCAACAAATGGTTTCTACTCGATTTTCTACCTACAGATATATATTATTCTGTGCGCACTCGCGTATAAATCCAATCTTTTCTATTAAATTTGTAAAACTTATTGAGCTTATTTATAGATTTACACGTTAAGACAAGTCTATACTTAAAATTTACCTAGTGAACAAAATTTGAATTAACATATTAAATGTTTATTTTGTGCCTAAAATTCAATAGCATATTACTGTCAATAGTTCTAAAATCCTACGGTGTATTACAATTAAACGTGTTAACGTAGGCTATCCTAGATTTCATCTTAAACAGTAACTGCAAACATATAGTTTCATGTACTCAAAATCAGTATACAATATCGACATCATATACCAAGAGCTGAGCGCGAAAATGCTGATGGTATATCAGCACGCTTGTTACTTTGTACAGAAATTCAACGTGACTTGGTAGAAACGGAGTCTGGCGACTTGCTACCGGTTCCCTTGCCGCCCTCAAGGACTCACAGGGCTAAATAATTAATGAATGAAACGTTATAGCAGTATATCTGACTTTTTAATATATTCTATTTGACAATATAATAAATTACAAAATACAATTGACAGACTAGTTGTTGACAGACGATTTTAATGTGCTGAAATAAATGTATTATTAAAGTTACAACAGTAAAAAAGCTGAATTTTATTTATGTTTTTCGAAACATATTGTTATATATTTTTGCAAGGAGCGAGACAAATTTTCCAGTTCCAACATCCAGCCAGACCACGTGAAAGGCGCAAGAACGTGTCAGAGTATTATGCGCTTCTATGGTTGTGGCTGAGACCATTTATTTATTTAATGATAAATAAATGAATAAATAATAAATAAATAAATAATTTATGAGTTTACCTAGTACATAGTTTTATTTCAATACCCAGCAGATGTTTTTGAAATTACCTCCGGTAACTGCATAAATCTGTTGCGAGCCGTCAGGCTTGCGACAGTAGGAAATCAACAGTGTTTCTTCTAGTTCTAACTGGAATAGCTTTACCGCTATAACGTTAATAATACATTTATTTCAGCACATTAAAATCGATTGACATCATCATTTTTACTTCACGGTTTTGTCATTGTTGCTGATTACGGTTCCCTTGTTTATCTCATTTGAATTCTGTTACTTTATACTTTATAAGTATACTTTACTAACTTTTACTTACTTTTCTTACTTTCTTACTTTTACTTTATAGATTCTTACTTTTAAAGGTAATCTATTTCCTTCTATCCTTTTCAAATGTTCTTTCAATTTAATTCTGTTTTTTTTTTAATTTAAATTAAATATTTGAAGTTCTTCTCTCATTATTGTATACTTATCTCTTGTGATTTTGTAAAAACTTAATTGATGAAGTTTCCAAAAAAAAATTGAAGAATACAAGCGGAGAGATATGATAGGAAAAGAAATAATGCGATAAGAATTTCAAATATTTTATTGTAAATGTGTGTCAGTCATCAGATACATCACAAATGGTGTGTCTCTAAATAGGATTTGATATGCTGCTACACTGAGCGTATCAAAAACTGTAAAACTGTTTTGTTATTGGCTCGTTTGAGAGACTGCAAAAAGTTATAAATGTAATGTCGCTTTCACGAGAATTATTGGTGTCCTCGTCTGGGGGTACCTTCCCGCTGTTCATAAAAGAAAGCTGCAAAGAGTTCTCGACAGGGGGCTTAGGCTAGCGGACAAAGTCCCTCATCGGATCTCTTCACCGTCTTTTGAGAGTGTACTCGATGTCCGTTCCTTGAATGACACCGTACGGAGTCTTGCGCGTAAACTTTACGTTCGAATGGCAAGGACCCAGACGGAATCCCTCATAACCGGCCTTGGCAGGTACCGACCACGACCAGGTGATCCTTGGAAACGGCCTCGGCAAATATTGTACTAAAGCAGCCTAGTACGAGCATGCCGTTGTAATGGCCCCTAAATAACAAAATATTCCGTTCTGGACCGGACCTCAAAGCAGGAGCTTCTACCGGGAGCTCGGTACATGAATCCCAATAGGATGTCTAAAGACGCACATCCCCTCAGCTCTGAATGGGGATAACTTATTGCTTATTGCTATACATTCGGCCTTCCATTCATATGGACGCAATTTCTACTAAAGAAAGCCGCCGTCCTTTAAAATGAATAATAATAAAAGTGTAAGCCTAGTAGCCCGGTTATTTCAAGTATCAATACAAAAAGACTTTTGTATTTTTGTACTCTGCGTATTTTCAGTACTTTTCATATAAATATACACAAAACATTTAACTGGTTGACACAATTTTTTATGATAGACACATAAAATGATTAAAAAATTTAACGATAAACACATAATGTGATTTGGTGGAGGCACCACATTTTAATTATTTGGGATGTATCCTTTTCATCAAGGAAGGACAACGATATCGAGAGAAAGTTAAATAAAGTTCGTTATACCTGTGGAACAATAAGACGACTATTGAAGAATAAAACGCAGAGGGAAACACAGTTAAAGTTCTATAATGACGACTTTATATAATTATAATTATATATTACAGTGAAAGTGACTGTGACGACTTTAATGTATGTATGTGGAACATGGGTCTCCTGCAAAAAAGATATTTCAAAAATACAGGTCTCGAAAATGAAATTTTTAAGAGCAGTTAAGAGATGCAGTTTGAGAGATCACCTACGAAACGACGATGTAAGGAAAAACCTAAAGTTACAGTCGGTTCTGGATAGAATAAAGGAATACAGACAGAATTGAATTGGAAGTCCCATGTGGAAAGTATGGTAGACACGCGTATTCCTAAACAAGCGTTTGAATATAGGCCAGTGGGGACGAGAGATCGTGGAAGACCCTGGTAAAAATGGTCATAGACTCTGTGAAGTCGGAACGGGCTACAGCCCAATCCATGTAGTGAAGAAGAAGAAGAAGAAGAAGAAGAAGAAGAAGAAGAAGAAGAAGAAGAAGAAGAAGAAGAAGAAGGGAAGAAAAAGAAGAAGACGAAGAAGAAGAAGGAGGAGGAGGAGGAGGAGGAGGAGGAGGAGGAGGAGGAGGAGGAGGAGGAGGAGGAGGAGGAGGAGGAGGAGGAAGAGGAAGAGGAAGAGGAAGAGGAAGAAGAAGAAGAAGAAGAAGAAGAAGAAGAAGAAGAAGAAGAAGAAGAAGAAGAAGAAGAAGAAGAAGAAGAAGAAGAAGAAGAAGAAGAAGAAGAAGAAGAAGAAGAAGAAGAAGAAGACGTAAAGTGATTGGTTAAAAGTTGGATTATACTTAAATAACACCGTCCAATTAACGTAGGATAAGTTAAGCATACAGACAGAAGGTAAGACTGACAGCTACATCTGTTAGACAAGGCGATATGGCAGCAGGGTATGAACGTAATGAAGACAAGCAGCAAATACAAATGGCATTGCAAACACAGTAATCATGTGCGCGCCGCCGTTGTCTCGTTCAATTTGTTGTTCTCTTTGTTGCACTGTTTCTGCGCCACTTCTCCACGTTTCCCAGCAACATAAATTAGTTTGTTTAGCACACGAGCAAAGTAGTAACATTACAGTGGTACGTTTGCTTCTAAATTACGAGAGGAGGACTTTGAATATCAATTTTAAAATTTACCACGTTCGAAAAACATTTGACAAGAAGAATGAGCAAATGTTAACACATTTGAAAAAAATACAGTAATCTCCCGTTATAACGAACTAACAGAGGCTCTGAGGTGTCCGTTATATTGAAAGTCCGCTGTAACTGTATATACCAAGTAGACCTTATAATATGGATATGACTCATTGAAACTACATGGACAAAAATAGAAACTATTTACTTTACTGTATATAATATAGATAATATAATAAATAATAAAATATAATATATATAATAAAACAGATAACAGTATAGCAGTACAGCATTAAAAACTTACACTATATCGTACACAAAATACTGTACACATAGTTGTAATAAAAAGGTTCGTTGAACATAGGCCACCCACAAGCCATCGTGCCTTCGAAAACATGAAATCTAGTTTTGCTAAGCATCTTGTCAATAAAAATCACGGCTATACTGATTTTAAGACTAACTTATTCCCCCTCCATATTTGCAATAAGGGACAGTATATGAACGCTCTCGAAGATTTCGAGATTTACAAAGCTTATAATAATAGTGACACCAGGCCATTTGTTTTGAACGATCAACTAAACTTTAAGTCGAATGCTTTATATGATACCGCACTGCGACATCTTTCGAGCGATGAGTGATTTTACTTAGTGCGCGTTCAGCTGGCGTGAGGTGTGCACCTTGGAGCCTATACGTGCGCCTAATGTTGTGGTTTTCATTAATTTATTCAATGTGTGTTTTGGATTTTGATATTTTATAATGTTCGACGATTCATCCTTTATTGAGGTTTGAAAAATATGTTTTTTACTCCTGAGGATGGGATAAGCTGTCCCGAAACATGTCGAGTCTAATATAACATCGCAAATATAAGAATTAAGCCTCTGACGGTGAGTAACGTTGTTTATTTGATTGTCATACAAGTGGCTTGGTACTATAAACAAACTTAATAATAAAAAGTAGTATACAGTTTTAATAAAAACTGTACAGTTGTAATACAGTACTTGTAGAGTTGTAATAAAAACTTGCATAAATCTTAAGAAACAGTTTGTATTTTACACAAAATATTCATAATTGGAGTAAAAGGTTTGTCCAATCAGTCAGAACAAGAGAAAGACAACAGCAACCAACGTACCAACCGTGTCTATAATAACAACTAACTGGGATAGGACGGAGCAGTGTTATGACGGGCGGTCAATTCCTAGAATATGGAATAATGCGTAGGCTATTAATAGAAGCACGCGGGAGTTAAGACCTTTAATTAATGGAATACGTCACACGGCTCAAACACTCTAGACACCTACATACATTGTCCGAGGCTGCTTGCTAAGCGTCAGCTTTGAGCCTGACAGTCTTTGATTTTTCAACGCTCCATGTTTCTGTCCGTTATAAGGCGGAGTCCATTTTAACGGGGTTCATTATAACGGGGGGTTACTGCACTTAGATTTTTGCTGATAGAAACAAAAACTACAGAATTTTAAACTCTATAAAATACTATAACAGTTTCAATATTCAAACAGTTTTCAGACAGGTGAAATGAAATATTTATAGGAAGAAATCATCATCATCATCATCATCATCATCTATGCCAAGGATTAAGCTGCAAAGCCCGTTACGGCCTTACACGGCCCACTTGTCATGTTCGATTCATCTTGTCGTCCTCTTTCAACGCAATGCAGCGCCCACCTCGCCTCACTATGTTAGCTAATGGTTGTCTCTGTAAGCGAACTGTCCATTTCTGTCTGTATTCTTTAAGCGGGGACCTTACACCCCAAAAAATAATTTTTTGGCAATTTTCGGTGTTTTGTTCATTATTATAACCTGGAAAGTTCTGATAAAAATGATACATAAAATGCCCATGTTAAAACTGTATAACCTCGCTAATAAAAATAAATAATTGTGACTCGTGCACAGAAAATTTGTATCGATTCTCTGGGCCTGCTACCTCAAGGGTTTGAACATTCATCAAGCATTTTTATTCTTTAGGTATACATTTGTTTTTATTATTACCATTATCTTTCTAAAACAGTTTCAAATCAAATAAAACCAAGTTTTAAAGATCTCTCTAATGAAACCATTTTGAGCAAATGCCGTCTGGGAAAGACCCAGAATCCAAACGAATCATTCGATGCGGTAATTTGGAAAAGACTGCCAAAAACTATTTTTGTCAGCGTCACAACACAAAAAGTAGGAGTCTATGATGCAGTTATATCATTTAATAAATAAAACTGGATGTGCTTAGTGCTTTGTAATTAAAATATAGTGAAAATTGAAAAGTAGGAATACGGCAAATCGACACAATGCTGGTGCGAAAAGCTGATAAAAAATTCAATGTTGATGAAAAAAGAAGAGGAAACAAACGAGACATGAGAAAAGAAAGAGAGAAGAGTAAGAAAACACAAAGATTATGGAGCTGGACTGTTCTGATGTGTTTATTTCTCACTATTTTATCAGGAAAGCATTAAAAATAGCCTCTTTAAATTAATCGAATTTTACTGAATAATTGTTTTTTTACTTCACATATGTACCTTTTTATCAACAACTATAAAATATAGACTTGAAATTTTTACTGTAGCTAAATTTTATAAGATTACATACGTGGAACTAGAATTATGATTAAACATACTTTACAAAAAAAAATTTTTAATTCTAAACTCTTAAAATAAGCAAAATGTTTTGAACACTTTTTAAAAAATCAAAACTTTTTTTGAAATGACTCCAAAGAATACTAGTGCTATCATGTGCACATAAAGGTCGTAAAAGTAACCTGTAAAATTTCAGCTCCTTATCTTTTATATTTCTGAGAAAAAGGTACATAAAATCACTAAAAATAATATGAGATAGGCCGTAAGGTCCCCCCTTAATTTTACTATACAGTTATATATTAAGATTAGCTGTAATATCTACATTCTTCTCCTGTCGATTGTCTCATACCTAGTGATAACTTGCAGAAATCTCTTTTCCACGATCTGTATACGTTTATAGTCCTTCTTAGTTAAAGTCTGCGTTTTACATTTATAGAGAAAAGCAGAGGATTTCTTTATAAATTTATCTTTATGAAGATAAAACCAAGCCATCTATTTATAAAACTAAGCAACGTATTTCTGTGAGTTTTACTTTTTATAATGCTTATAATTATGCCACACGTGTTTTTAAATACAGATATTTTGTTATTAACAAAAAATTAAAATCTATAAATATTTTATATAATTAAAAACTTTTTATTGTTCAATTTTTGTATTCACTATTTCTTTATAAGTAACTCCACGAGTTTAATACAGTATTCGTGATTAATATTATGTATTATCAAATTATATAATTTCTGCAAGTTGTTGATATTATTTTAATTCTTTTGACTTACGATAGAATTACTGGTAGATTCAGTATCCTCAGAGGTCATAAATGAATTAACAATGATTAAGTGTTATTGTTAATTATATGATAAATGTATTGTTAATTGATTTATAACCTCTGAATATACTGAATCTATCAGTGAAATGTATGTCAGGATAATTAAAATAATAACAACAACTTGCAGAAGTAATATAACTTGATAATATATAATATTAATTGATTCTTATCACACAATATTTTCATTCGTATTTCATATTTTCCTGAAAAGCAAGTGACTCGGACTTCTCGGTTAACATATTCAGATTGTACGGTTTAATAATGTTCCAAAATTATTACAGAAACGCTTTCTGTAACTGGCTCTCGTAACCTGATATCAGTACTTGGTCGTCCGCATGTATAAGACTACCAGATAACGTGATACTTCTGTTATAGTTTTATCGTAAATCACCAACAATAAGATAGTGTAACGACAATCGTATCTAACACCGTAGAATAACCGAGAGTGTCCTCGACCCGTCCCCACCATAGTGTGGCAGGTGTTGCCTCAATCAAGGCCGCGTTCAAGTTTGTTCTAGATTCTTCAACAGGCCACTTGAGATACGCATTAGCGTCAGCATTAAGTGGCGTGCAAATTGATGACGAAAGATTTCTAGAAGGCGTGCGCTACTTATAAAAAAACCATAGCAACCGACTTATGAGTTCAGTAGTGTTGAGCGATTTCTTTAGCACAAATCGAGTGTTTGTAGCGAAGTGTTGTTGTGTTCTAATTAGTGCGGAATTCTTTGTAGTTGACATTGTTATTGCATGTGGACAATTTTTACTTGAATTATTGTAAGAGACTATATTGTTCATTACTGTGATAATTAAAGCTGGTTATTAGTGATTTCAGGTGGCTCAGTAGATCAGTGGGTATGGCACCTGGCTACTAATCTAGAGGTGCTGGGTTCGATTCCCGAGCCCGCACCATAAAATCAAGGTGCGTTTTTCACCCCACAGGTCGACTCAGCCTGTTGAAAATGAGTACCTGGGATAACATCCTGGGGACAATAATGGGCGGCTGAAGCGTAGTGCTGGCCACACTGCCTTCCTTGTATGCCGTATACGGCTCGCATATGGCAGCCTACCCTGCCTGACTCCTAAGCTGCTTCGGTGGTACCCATGAGAGCCATTATTATTATTATTATTATTATTATTATTATTATTATTATTATTATTATTATTAGTGATTTCAATGGTGTTTTGTATTTTGTTTTCCACCGTACCATACGACGATCAAATAGACCGTCGTAACAATATGTAGTACAAGACAAGACATTATCTAACATCCTCCATTAGGCGCCTCGGCTGGGACCTCACCGTAATTATCGCCCTACGAGTAGTTACACTTCCGACATCGCAGCCTTCAATTTCATCACAAGGGTTAGTTGAAAAGTAATGAACTTCAACTTTAAATCTAAATTAATGAACCTCAACTTTACTGAACGTACTTTCAACAATGAAAACTACAAACAGAATGTATGAGAAATAATCACAAAGTACCTAGACGGGTGTATGACGGTAGGAACCAGAAGAAAAGGTCGTTTACTTCCTGGGTTGTTTACGAAAATGTGTATTCTCCATCGATGGGCAAGTAGTGGTACACAGGAATTAATCTTGTTGTTATTATTGTATATTTACGACCACGATGATGAGTTGAAATGCTCAAAAGCGCTAATCTAAATTATCTATATTGTAAGGAAGGAACCCTCTCGAAAAGCGGAGAGCATCCTTCCGCCCGTTTCTCCTATAGTCGAGCGGGTGTAGCCTCAGTCAAGGCCACACATAAGTGCGTTCCTGACTGTTCTGGAGAGCACTTGAACTACGCATAATGCTGGCACGCTGCAGTAAGGATGGAAAGTTATTCTGGAAACCTGCGCTACCTATATAAGCTGGCTCGCTCAGACAGTTACGTTGAACGATTTAATCAGTGCGGATCGAGTCAGTGTTGAGGATTAGTAAGAAGTGAGTGATTATTGTGTTACAGTTAGTGCGTAACTCTCAACAGTTGAAGTTATTATTGCATGTGGACAAATTTAGCTTGAATCATTGTACGAGAGTACCATGTTGATTACAAATTGTTATTTTGTGATTAATTACAACTGGCAATTAGTGACTTCATCGGTGTCTGTATTTTGTTTTCACTGTACCATACGACAATTCCTGAGACCGTCGTAACAATATCTAATCGTGAGCATCCGTTGAGCTCATTTCTCTCGCGGTGATTCTATTTACACCCCCCATTCACAGAGCCCGTGACACTGGGCCGCGCAGCAAAGTAAGTACCGTAACAATCTTATAAACTTCAAACTTCGTTTCTGGTTATTTATTACATTATGTTACATTTATTTACACGTACTTACACATTTACCTTAGCATTGTAGTATTATTTTTTTGTTTATGTTTTCTATAATTATTCTAATTTGATTATTCTCGCCTTTCGCCTTTCGCCTTTCGCACCAAATAGCAGATTCATTATCGCTCACAGCACGTGTATTAACTCGTGGACGAGACGATTTGCTATTGTACGAGACGATGCGTAGGGCGACTTTGTACGCCAAGTTGTACAATACTCCGACGAGAAGATTGAAAGAGACAAACAAATACCGAGAAGTAAAAAAATTGATATAAAAGTAATTTTTTAAAACTATAACAACAAAGTAAACAGTGCGTGTGTGTGTGTGTATGTGTGGGTGTGTGTGCGCGCGCGCGCTTAAACACTGGAAGTACATTTAACTATGACAGTTAGTGACTTCATTGGTATATGTATTTAGTTTTCCACTGTACCATACGAAAAATACGAAAAAAATGCCGTAATATGGGTGTACCAGTTGGAAATGACAAGATGTTTACAACACACTATGCAGACGATCAGGCTATAATTTCAGAGGACGAAATTGATATAAGTTATATGCTTAGGAAACCAGCAGAAGAATATGCGAATTGGGGTCTCGAATAAATACCTCGAAAACTGAGTACCTTATAGTAGGCGGTGAAGGTCAAGACCTTAAAGTAGGATCAAAAGTGATAAAAAATATTAAAAACTTCAAGTATTTGGGTGTAACAATGACATCGGATGGTGACAGCAACCAAGAGATAAAAGTAAGAATAGGACAAGCTAAGACAGCAACAAAACAATTGAACAGTCTGCTTTGGAGTCCACGAATAACAAAAAAAAAACAATAAAATCAGACTATATAAAACTATAGTCGAAAGTATAGATCTATATGGAGCAGAACTGTAGGAAATTAATAAAAGACATAAATCCATAATAAGAGCTATGGAGATGGATTAATGGGGGAGGTGCTGTAGACTAACAAGACTTGATAGAGCGAGAAATGTAGAGATAAGACAAGCGATGGTAGTCGACCTTGACATTATAGAGACAATAGAAGCAAGAAGACTGAATTGGTTCCGACACCTAAAAATAATGTCGGATGACAGATGACTAAGGAAGGTATGCGAATGGACTCCACCCTCCAGAAGAAAAAAGGAAGACCTAAACATTCATGGGAAATGGACGTCGAAGATGCAATGAATGCAAGAGGACTTACGGAACAGGACTGTTTAGACCGGCGTCAGTGGAAGCTAGGATGCGAGAGGCGGCGCCAGCCATTATTAAATTGCACAAAAAAACATACGACGATCAGTGGTGAGATCGCCGTAAAATATAGTGCTGTGCAACAGATTAATTCGTGTTGTGAGTATAACTACAACACAAGTCTACTGTATTACTTACAAGTTAAAAATATGTCGTTTTCAGCCTCAGACTCGCTTGACCCAGTTGCATTAATTGTAGTGTAATGACGATGACCACAGCAAATCGGTGACGACGTTTCGGTTGAACAGTCTAAGCCAAACGAGCAACTTTTCTCCGCGCCTCTTTTGAAAAATTTTGAAAACAAGAAATTGTGATCATTTCCTTGCAAAGAGTGTTTAGGAATGAATTTTATGGCTCTCGGATTTCCGAAAGGGAGCAACTTACAACAATTTAAGAATGGCTCTAAGGGGGTTTGCTACAGTTCCAATTTCCAGCTTTTGTGATCTGGATTCTCCAAAGTTAAACGCATTGAAAACAAAACTAAGTTCGACTATAAAGCAAGAACGACTGGAAAGGAAAAGTTATTATTACCATTTATGGAACAAAAACTTGCACTAGATGTTAATTCAGAAGAAATTATTTACGAATTCAAAAGGATGATCCTTTTCCAGAGAATGATGTCACTGTAAGTTTTGTATCACGATCTGGTTTTACTTAGAACATTGCGTCATCCTGCTGATTACACAATACGTAATAAGGGTCGTCTAAACTATCTACTCGACTATTCTTATCGTTCCGGCTCCTAACGTTTCTTTTATTTCCGTTGTATCAGTTCTTTTATTCTATTACATGACAAATGCGTCCACAGAATTCAAAATATCTTGTAAAACGTTAATAATATACTTCGTAGTATATTACACGGCCGGAGACAATTCTGTTAAAATGCATTCCCGGGCTGTTTGGCCGCGGTCCATTGTTTTCAACAAAAACAGACGTTTCGGCAGTGCCGTCGACTGCCATCATCAGTGTAAATACGAGCTTCGCTAATACAGGGCTGTTAAGCCTTACCCACAGTACAGTACTTTTTACAAATCTGTAACTCCGTTATAACAAATCGTAGAGGCATGCGGATTTTACAATTGGAAAGGAAATTTCAACAAACATTGTAACGAAACAAAATGTTACAAAAGAATAGTAAATAATAGTGGAATCCGATCCAGAGAGGAAACAAGAAATAATAATTGAAAGCAAATTAAAGGAAACATAGTTGGTTTGACTTATTTAATATTATCAAGAAACCTACAAATAACCCAGTAGAATAGGGCAGTAAACAGACAAAAATTAAATAAATAAACCAAAATTAAATAAATAAACCTAGTAGGCCTAACTAATCAAATTACCCTGAAACACAACTAAACCTAATAAAGAGTACCTACCCATATAAATAAAATTGTGTTAATTAAAATTGTATATGCATATCATTAAGGATAGAAAAAGGGACACAAACCTTTACAGTGAGATGAGTGTTATAATAATAAATAGTGACACAGACTACTGTTAAACAGTGTTATTTATTATTTATAAAAAGTGTTATTATTATTATCATACAGACAATAGTTTAAAAGTATGAAATAATTAAAGTTGTTAAAAACAATTATTATTATTAAGAGTTTTGTTGTATGTTATAAGATTTTATGTCACCAGTTAATTTATGTAAACATATTTATCTCAGGCAGTCAAAGTAGAAATTACAATCAACCATAACAAATTGTTCCACCACATATCATAGAAATTCAAATTAATAAGGTTTTACAGTTATAAACTGAGGCATGTTTAGTATCAAATTGTTTATAATTATCTAATTAATAATTGTATAAACATTGCATGTATCATTAGAGTATAATAATAAAATTATCTATTAAGGGTAATTTATAAAATATAAAATAGGTAATGGGTGTTGATCCTATAACATTTAACCTGTACATAAATGGCCAATCAAAATTTAAGAAGTTTGTATGAGTTCAGTGACTAAAAAAGAAGAAATAACACTTAATTGTTAATTGTGATGGAAAACAGTTGAATAGTGCGTGTCTAGATGTAATTAAAATAAAAATATAAAAATAGATAACCCGTTTGTGAAAGAAGATCTGAATGACCATCATCGAAGATAATAATCCCTCCACTACAATTTTCATGAACAAGTAACACACACAAGCAAGAAATTATCTAGAATAAACCAGAAACCCTTCAGCAATATCGTCTAGATGTGTAAAGTATAATTTGACAATATTTTTATCCAACAAGGAACAACCACTAGACAATATAACAATTTACACTAACACTAATCACTAGTAAACATTTTAAGTGAAAACAAATTCAATATCTAAGCGAACAGTGATTACAAGGAAACATTTATTTGGACACATTAATAAACTTCATTATTTTCTGAGACGGACAATATAGTAGCCATGATGTTGACATCACTCTAACCTACATGTTTTTTACGAAGCATTGAATCTCGTCAACTTTGTATGTTACTTAATATATAATTTTTGTAATTTTTTAGATTATAAGTAATATTGTTTGTAAAGGTACTCTATATTATTAATTATCATGTAAAGAAACTTTTCGTAGCAGCCACAAGAATTCCCACGAAATATATTAAAATTATTTAATTATTAAATCCTGAGATAAATATCGATTGTGACAACCGTATTTATCGAATGGAATTTTCCAATAATTTGAATTTATGTTACAGAGATTAAACCATTATGTTATTAAATCATATCCATGCATTATTATTTCAGGAACGTAATATATTATCAGCAGTTATTTTATAATTAACCAGGATAAGAAGAATTCGGGGAGTCATTGGAAGTACGCAAATTGCAAAACCAAGATTAACCTCAAATAATAGGTTAAAGCCTAATATCGAAGGTGACTTGAAAATTTTGGGATGACTCGACCGTTATTTTTTGAATTGATTTTGGAGTTCTAACTACTGAACTGGAATAATTATAATTCTGATTCAGCAACCAACGCAGAATAATTCGATTCTTTTACTTATATATTTAAATCACATTCGTAAACACACAACATAAATATTCCACGATCAGCTGATACACTATTTACAACTAGTTATTACAAATTAACATATACAAGGAATAAAACGGGCAAATCATTATACCATTAAGATACTACGGGTACACGAGTAGTATTATAAATTGGCGCACCAACTAGTGAGGCTGAAATTAGGGAATATTAAGTGAAGAAATTGAAACAACCAAATTAATTTCCTAATTTTTAGCTGGCGACTGCTATAAGTTCCAAAGAATAATAAACATGCATAAAAGGGCGTCGTCACTGAGACGGACGAAGGAGGCAGAGAAAGAAGTCAGGATGGAAGAGAAAGAAGTAACATCGGTGGAGGATGTGGAGACGATAGCAAGAAAGGAAGATAGAGGTGACCCGAATCTTATAAAATTAATGGAGTTAATGAATAGTATGAGTGAAAAAATGGACAGAAATAAGGAAGAAACGAATGAGAATTTTAAGAAGCAGGAGGAAAAATTGGACAGAAATACGGAAGAAATGAAGGAAAAATTTGATAGCATCAAGGAAGATAACAGACAAACAAATGGAAAAAATTGATAGTATCAAGGAAGATAACAGACAAACAAATTAAAAAAGCATTTGTTCCTTGCTTCCATAAAAACTCTCTCTCTCTCTCTCTCTCTCTCTCTCTCTCTCTCTCTCTCTCTCTCTCTCTCTCTCTCTCACACACACACACACACACACAGACACACACACACACACTCACACACAGCAGATATAATTCTATTTATTTTCGTATCTATATTGTTTGTGTGAAGGGTAGAACAAATTATCATATTTTGCTTCCTCCCTTTACTCTAGTTGCCCCTGTAACCGTTTACTAACAGTAACTTTATTAGCATCATAACGATAAGCAAACACTCGGAACACAATGGGATACTTACACTTAATGCGCTTACTTCATCCAGCACACGCTATTTGCGCAACTAATTAGCCGCACCTAGACTAACGCTATTTTCTTTAAAATACACGTTTACCCTATTTTCCGTCACCACTAAAATGAGGTTAACTTGTTTTTTTTTTGTTTTTTTTTGTAAAAACCAACGAATATCATAATGGGTATCAAAAATTAAATAAATAAACCAAAATTAAATAAATAAACCTAGTAGGCCTAACTAATCAAATTACCCTGAAACACAACTAAACCTAATAAAGAGTACCTACCCATATAAATAAAATTGTGTTAATTAAAATTGTATATGCATATCATTAAGGATAGAAAAAGGGACACAAACCTTTACAGTGAGAATTATACGCTATAGGGATTTAGTTTTATACAAATTTCCAATCCGTTCCAAAATATTAGTTGGGGATAAGATTTTAGAGCAGGTATCGATTTTTGCTTTTCTTGGCCGCATAAGTTATGAACATAATGACGATAAGAATAAAATGTCGGTATGGAGAACCATACATGACTTCCATGTTTTAAGATTTATATTTAAAATCATTTTCGAAATGAAATATTACCATAGAAACTACTTCTTTCTACTTACTGCTTCAGCCTTAATCACAGTACTGTGGTCACTAACGTATACCACCTCACGTTATCGCACTCGATTTTCACTGATGATGGAAATCTATGGCATTGCCGAAACGTCTGGTTTTGTAGAAAACATTGGACTACGGCCAAACATCCCGGGAAGGAATTTTAACAAAAACTATTTCTTTGTTGCCGATAACGTAGTACATATATATATATATATATATATATATATATATATATATAATATGCATAAAATTAATGGCTTGTATAAGTTAATGATTGATTTCCATTAAGTAGTGCTCAAGTTTCTAAGTTTTAATATTATGATGTCCGTAATTAAAACATCAGAGCAGGTTTAGTGTGTATGAGGGTACACCGTGGACAAAAATTTTCAACATTTCCTATTGAGCGTTGCTTAGAGTAAAGCTGCGAATCTACAGTGTACGTTTCACAGAACAAACACGCGGAAAAGAAGGAGCGCTCCGAAGTCACTCATGGACCCTCTGCATCTTGCAGAGGGTCATTCCCTAAAGACGAAAAGTCTGTCTATGAATCGTTCCTCTGTAAACACGTGTAGTTACACTGCCCAGCGATCCACAGGAAGCAAATCGCTATCCACGCTGGACACTTTTTCGGCTTGCACGCGTTATGTTGGTGTGGGTTTCGGCACTTTCCATTTAAAAAGCGTGCAAATGTAAGAAAATAAACATGAGTGAGGCCAGAAATAACGCGAATTTTGTGTGTGTGAGTGTGTGTGTGTGTGTGTGTGTGTGTGGGTGTGTGTTCCCTGCTTTTTTATTGCAGTAATCATAATAATAAAATGGAAACGTAAACATTACATAATTGAGATATGCTTGCCTCCCACGAACGATATATTTTCACTCATACATGATTTACACTAAAATGAAAAAATTATAATTTTATTGCCTGGCAACAAAATTATTTTATTTTTAACAATTACCTTTGTTTGAAAAAGTTTAAATGAATTTTCAAGTACTTTACTGTTCTTAAAACGTAAAAGGTTGCAGGTAAACTACCCCTTCCCCTCAACCGATCTTCACCAAAATCAAAAGTCCTTGAGATCTTTACCATTCAGGGACGTATGCAAAAACCTATTTGATTCTGTTTGAATTTACGGCTGTTATCGTTTGCCATAGACATTACCCTTGATAAAAAAACGTTGCAGGTAAACTACCCCTTCCCCTTAACCGATTTTCACCAAAAACAATAGGTCTTGAGAACTCTACAATTCAAGACTGCATGAGAAACATTATTTGATTCTGTTTGAAATTGCGGCTGTTATCGTTTGCCAAAAAAAAAATTACCCTTGATAAAAAAAACCGTTACAGGTAAACTACCCCTTTCCCTCAACCGATCTTCACCAAAAACAATAGGTCGTGAGTACTCTACAAATCAGGGCTGTACGCTAAAAATTATTTAATTCTGTTTGAATTTGCGGCAGTTATCGTTTTCCATAGAAAAAGTCTACAGACAGACACACAGATAGACAGACAGACAGACAGACACACAGACACTTTTCGAAAAACTACTTTTTTTCATGTTTTGTGTGTAGTACAATCAGAATCTGCAATAATCTCGAACACGATTTTTTTTGCCATCACACACTTCCATTTCCTTAAGGAACATGGAAGTAAAAAATAAATATCAGATGATGTGTGCTACAATACAACGGACATTAAAAAACAAAACAAGAACTGATACTAAAATAAAATTCTATAAAGAAATGGTGATACCTGTTCTTACATATGCTAGTGAAACATGGACGATAAACTGGGCAGCGTATACAAACAACTCAAATGAATTGTTTAAGGCACGTGAGAGGTTATCGTCTAAGAGATTGAATGCGTAATGAACACACAAGGGCCGCACTTGGTATATTCTCCATCAATGATAAGACAGAAGAAGTGACGACGACGAGAAACGTCTTTAGAATAGGTCTCATAGAATCAGTACAATAGAAACTTGTAATATAGAGGATAAAAGAAGAATGAATTAAATTAAGTTACTTTCTTGTAAACTATATTATGTAGTTCAATGTGTGCACTTGTTTGTATAAAAAGCGTGCTTGTGTGGAAGAAGGTAATTGTCCTTTAAAATTTATTGTACGACTTTGGACGAACTGTGTGTGATATTTAACAATGCGCAAAATCATTAAACATAGCCATCCGTTCTACAGAGACTGTGTCATAAGTCATAAATCCTTCGTGTACTGGTATAGACTCCGTGGGATATCTCTAAATAGATCACCCACGAAGAGCGCAGAACCTCCTTTCGTTCGTGAGTGAATGCGTTGCTTCTACATAAGCTTCTACAGAGCACTCTCGCCATACAAGAAGCGTAGTGAACCAAGTTGGCATTGTCGCGTTACTGCAAAGGCTAAAAATCGGTATGGAGAACCATACACGGCTTCCACATTCTAAGATTTATATTAAAAAATGTTATATATAAATTTAAAAATTTGACAAGTTTGACAAATTGAAATAAAATATTTCCATAGAAACCACTTTTTTTTGCCGATAACGTAGTACAGATACACAAAATCTGTACGGAGAACTGTACATGACGTCTATGTTCTAATTAATTATAAAATTATTTTTAATATTTAGGCCTACACTTAGAACGAGACCAAAACAATTTCACATGCGTACATCAGCATGCTTTATGCTTTTGGTAAAAACACTGAGAAAGATAATAAAAATACGAATTGTACCTAGTTGTTAATACTTTTAAAATAAAGAATTAATTTGATTAAATTATCTTTTATTTAAAAACGCGAAAAAAACGAATACCGCCCAGTGTTTGTCATCTGTGAATTTCTGAAAACGAAATTCATAGCATGAAACAGTATCAATTGTTAAAATTTTATTGAAAGTTTTAAGTTTTCAGTCGAATAAATTCATCGTATTGTTTAAATTAGCAGCCATCCTTACTATTTCTTTTATGAATTTGCTAACTGCTATAATTTTTATTGTTCGACTAAGCTTTTCGTCATCACTGACATCTTCAGGCCTTAAACAACGACTCAGGTTGTTTAAGACCTGAAGATGTCAGTGATGACGAAAAGCTTAGTCGAACAATAAAAATTATAGCAGTTAGCAAATTCATAAAAGAAATAGTACGAATAAATTAAATACAAAAAATGACCCCCTCTCTCTTCAACTAACCATTTCATTTATAGATATTTCATCTACCTTCTTTTCAAGATACATTATTTATCAAAATTAAGTACTTTACTCTTGTTAAAACGTAAAACGCTGCAGGTAAACTACCCCTCCTCGTCAACCGATCTTCAACAAAATCAATAAGCCTTGAGTCCTGTACAACTCGGGCACATATATAAAAAATTATTTGATTCTGTTTGAATTTTCGGCAGTTATCATTAATCGTAGAAAAAATTCTACACACAGACACACACACATTTCGGAAAACGACTTTTCTTCATATTTTGAGGGTAGTACAATAATAATTAATCAGCTCTTATCTCGAACACGATTCTTTTCGCGATCACCATACTTCCACTTCCTTACGGAACATGGAAGTAAAAAAAAAAGATCCAACTGACATTAGTACGTAATTTGGAGCTACATCATTGTGATGTAACCTCGTTCTTTGTTGTATGTTTTTATAATATCGCTACGCTGAGATAGTACCGCATTGCTGCTTAACTTCTGCTTAAGAACCTACTGAACTCCCTGTTCCTGAAAGAATGTGGCTTAGAGAGAGAGAGAGAGAGCGCGCGTAGACACGCGCAGATGTAGTGGTTGTAAACAAACGACTACTACTGAGAAATACCGATTCACATTATACAAGCAATAAACAAAATTTTATTTTGTGTATGTGCTCCCGGAGTGGTAGCGAAGAACTTATAAATTTCAATTGTTCCGCGTTACCTACCCAATGATTATAATCGACTTCAGTATTTGTCGGAATTATGAAGTTCCATCAACTATAGTAAAGATTTTCCGTAAAACGAATAATGGTAGATGTCCCGTAAAGCAGTTAAGGAGGTTCATCTTTTACATACCAAGGCGCTGTTTACCTATAACGGTGTATCTATGTTTTGCAGATTTTGTTTATTAGTGTTACGTAATGCGGAAAAACCGTTACACCATTACAAAACAGTCTACGTGTTTATCGGATGTTCCAGTGGAATCCGGCTGTACTGTGTGTGCGCGTACGTACTGCTACTACTGAGATGAAGGACAATTACGTGACACTTGTCACGTGTCCGAGACTGATCCAGATTTCACCAGTCGACGCGCGCTGTGTGCAAGGCCGCAATCAATTACGTTCTGGTGTAGCGCTGATGCGTAGTATGGACGTCTCTGGAATTTCGTGGGGTTATATAAATACAAGTACTCAGCGACGCTCAGTTTCAGTTTTAGTGGCGATATATTCCACTGCGGTTCGAAGTATTGTGGCGAAGTGTTATGTCGTTTACATTTGTGCGGGACAATTGTAGTAAAATTGTGTTTTATACCCGTTGACATTATTATTGCGTGTGAACAATTTTTATTTGATTTGTTATAAGAGACTGTCTTGTTGATTACAAACTGTTTAATTGTGATTATTAAAGCTGATGAATAGTGTCTTGTATTTTGTTTTCCACTGTACCATACGACAGAGACCGACGTACCAATAGATTTCAAAGACAGATATTATTCTTTGAGCGGCTTGCTTTAGTAGCGTCAGTGGCAAAATCGAAGGCTATTTTAAGGGCGTTTAAAGCGCTTGTAACGTTTAATGGCTACCATTAGCACCAGCGGAATCAGAGCGTCGTTATCTGTAAGTAATTAATATCACGCCATAAAATATTATGAGGGCTGTGTAAGTGCCTCATTTCACGCCAGCATCAAACGATTAGATGTAATCGCGTGGTACTTATAAAAATTTATATTGTTGTCACTCATAACACAATGACGCTCACCACCTGCAGACATAACGACCAGTAAATGATTAAACAAGGATTGATCCTTAATTTTATCTTTCTCTTATTCTATACCCGATGGGATACGCACAACGACAATGTTACTAAAAAGCAATTCAGGAGCTGGGAGTAGAAAGGGCGAATATGAAAATCATGGTGTTGGGAAGTCGCGTTTAAAAGTTTGTGAATACTCTCAGGATAGAAAGGGCTAATAAATATGTATTTCAGAATTAAAAAACAGATTCTGATTATTTTACACTTATTTATAAATAATTAACGATAACTATTTTAAAAAATAATACAGAAAAAGCAAAAAAAAATTAAGATTAGTATAAAATTTAAATTAATCGAATGAAAATTCCAAAATGTTGATAAGGTAACACTGGGTATTAATATCAAATTTTTATGAAAATACATACTGCTGTGTAACAAATTATTAGTATCGATTGTTGAAAGTATGTTGTTAAAAAAAGAAAATTATTTAAATGAATGAAATCTAAAACGTAAAAATAACTAGAACACGGTGGAGAAAGGGCGAACCTAAGAACAAGATCATGCCGACCTGTGGTGTGCCGTACTTTGTTCGGCCCGAGAAAGGCGAAGCTCGGTTGCAGAGACGGGTTACCTTCTTTTAAAACGGGCGGGTTCTTGACGTCACGTAGTGCCACTGCATCGCGTCGTCGCTGGGTATGTAGACGGTTTGTTGTGGCAGCAGCGAATATTCAGTAGGCCGGACCAGCTGTGATCTGCGTGAGCCTGCCTTTGCCAAACTTTCTTGGGTAGTCACTACCGACAAATCGTTCTCATTTCTGTTTCTACCCTCATCAGAGAAGTTTGGTCTCAACTGACGGCACCAATCTGTTCGGACTCCGTTATTCCACTCTGTGAGAAGCTAAACTAAAGTCAGCTCCAGGTATGTAGTATTTTAATGTGGTTCTAAAATATTTTAACCCTAAAATATTTTTTTGTTAGTGTTTCAGCTTTACTGGTAAACGATAACTTGTGTGTGCATGAGTGTTAGTCTTGAATTCGGGTATTAAATTGAATTAGAGATTAACTTATTAAATTAACTTATAATGGACATAGCGTATTAAACTGATTAAAATAATGTAAAAGGTGTAGCGTGACAGATGTATGCATAATATTGAATGGCAATTGATCATTAGAATAATGAAGTTCTTCATTAGAATTTGGAAGAAAGCATTAAGTTTAATATAAATAGATTAATTCATAGCAACTGTGGAAAGAAATCATTATTATAAAGAAAATCCAAGTTCAAGTAAAAGGAGTTACTAGTGATGAGTCATCCAAGACCAGTCTCATAACCAAAGTTTTCAAGGTATAACCCAGGAAGGTAAAATAGTAAATAACAAAGCAGTACACAATATGACCAAACCCACAACGAGGGAGAATAAATAGAATAGAAACCCTAAAATAAGCCAAGATCAACCAATACAGGTTGTGTATTTCTGAATTCAAGAAGAAGATGGAGAAGATACCAGTCCCAGAAGGCAGGAGAAAAGAAGACTGAAGAAAGAAGAAGAGGGCAGCATCCTGAAGAAGATGTCATGCTCTTATAAAAGACACCCAAATCCCTATATCCCCAAAATAAATATCTAAAAACAAAAGTATAACGAAATAAAAACCACATGTATATAAATTTAAGAAAGAGAAGTGAACAAAGTAAAAGTTTCCTGTGAACTAAGATGAAACAATAATATAGTACCCATGGAACAAATCTCCATTGAAAAAACGCTAACCAATTTATTATGTTAATAAGACTATACGACCATTTAGCATTAACATAATATATAAGTGAAAGTGAACCAGTGATAGTTTTGGGTATTATAAAAAATGAACCTTGTGTTTCATTCTTGGCAATCACAAACATTGGATGCAATGAAATATGCATTTTTCAATGACTTAAAATGTGTACTGTGACAATATGTTGTTCATAAGACATGAATCTGTTTAAAATAACATTTTTGTTTTACATGAAAAAAGAAAAACAGATTTCATAGTGCTTTGTGAACGGTTCATACTATTTATTTGTTAATGACAGGGTACAATTCCCCAAAGACAAGGTATAAAAGACTGTATAAAAACTGTAGAATCCTACTTATAATAATAGTTAGAAATAAGAATATAAATATAAGGTTTTAATGTATATAGTACAAGAATGTTTAAAAATGTTTTAGATATAAGGCCATTTGTTTGGGTCTGAAACAACTAACATCAGAACTATAAAAATAATTACCACTTGTAAATAGTAGAGAGTAATTAAGATGTTAGTTAGTACAAAACCTTTGTTGTAAACCATATTTCCATGTTGGAAATGGGAATTTTGTTGCAAAATGTCTGATTTGAAGACAACCATTTATTTAAAAAAAAATGTTCTTTATTTTGTGTTAACTATTGTTTGTATTGTAACCAATACTAATTGTTTTTGTGTAATTTGAAAACATGTTTAATTTATAATACTATTTGTAAAAAGTCAGAGAGGGTATCACACATCATATATTGTTTGTAAATTATTTTGTAAGAAAAATTGTTAAAAAAAATCATAGGCCAAAAGAATGGAAACCAAACTTCATCAAAACAGAGAAATTACTCATTTAAAAGCAAATAAACAAAAGGGGTTTAGACAAAATAAACTTGAGATCATGCCATATAATTGCACATACCATTTAGAGAGATTTTAATAAATTATATTCAGAATTATAAATAAAAATAAAATGACTAAACTCAGAAATTTAGACATGGGAGTCATATATTTCAGAATAATGTTTCAGAATACAACTAATTCAATTAATTACCAGAAAATAAGGGAATAGGAACCTTTTAATACAATATAGGATTATTAATATTAAATATAACTGATAAAATGGCTGAATTTATATAATGACAGGAAGTAAATTTTGATGTTTTGGACTCTTCAGAGTATACCCAAACTGAAAGTAAAATTACTATTTTTTGGACAGAAAACACTATAAAATGGCATTATTTAATCTGAAAATAACCAGAATGAACTGAAAGATTAATTTAAATCAAATCTAGTGAATAAAATTGACAAATAACCAAAGTTTAGGCATTCATATAGTGAAATAGTAAAATGTACACAGGATGTGAAAATATTTTTGAACAATGTTAAGGATAATATTATATGGGCTAAGAGTTTAATTGAAACTGAAGGAAACAGTTAGTTAATTATTGGCAGTTGAACGGTTAACATGACATACGTTTAATTACGTGGATAACCTAACCTATAATCGTCATACAAAGCGAGTGTATAGTGAGTTATTGTGAAATCGCGAGTGACTTGTAAAATACTTCTGAAACTATCATATTATAACAGAAACGATCAAGTAACACTCCATAACACAGAACAATATAAATCTACTCCGAAAAACACCATAAAACACTAGAAAACTGTATAATACATTAAACCAAATTAGTGACGGAATCGGAGAAAGTGTTTGAACTAATAATTATACAGATACACTAAATACAACCCAGAATCACTACACCAGTCACTACACAACATATAACAAGAGATTTGCGGACACGAGAACAGAAATATTGCGTCAAAATACATTATTTGGAATGCAGCAGCAACGAGCAACATTTTCATCGACTTGACGGCAGCCATTTGCTTTGACAATTCCAGTGCCTCTTCTTGGTTCAGCACAGCTGTTTGGTGAAAACGATTATTATATTTACAATTTATTATTCAATGTCTGTGTTTATTAATAACTATTAATTTGATTGTAACGTTATACTTTTTAAATATTAGCCCGATTTCTCTGACTTTGGTAATAACTGGCTGTTTAAAGAACCCTATATAATTTTTATAACATATACTTGTAACTTTTTTCGATATCCTGAGAATCGATACTAATCGATAAGAGTCAATATTGCTGTTACTTAATAAAACATTAATACTTTTCAATACTTAATAGTTCTTTATTTCTTCAATAATACTAATTACCAATAATATAATTCTAATTGATAATCTACAAGGACTTTACCACCCGTAAGTGAAGATAACCTAAAAAATAGAAAGGTAAACAAATATCGATTGGTTTACAGACAGTCTTATGAGTGGTGATAGATTATTTAAATTATACTAAAACTTTAATAAAAATTTTCAGAAGAGCATTACACTGTTTAAAACTTCACAGCCCTATATTAATTAATTGATCCTAATTAATTAATTAATAAAATTAAAATTTTTTTTTTTTTATTTTTTTTTTATAAACATAATTTTTTTTTTTAATTTTCTTCAAAACAATAATTTTTGTTTTGAAACTTTCGGTGAAGCTGAGCATATATATTTCTTCATCAACTTTACGCTACTCGACCGGTCTTGCTACCATTGGGACTCGACCAGCTGGGAAACTTAAGGAAGTGTTTCAGGCCAGTAAGACGTCGAGAGCCACACCAATTAAACATATTACATTGGACTTGATTACATCGGAGTCGAACTTCACATACTCCATAATCTCTTATTATCATCAACACACATCACATTTTATTTATTTTATTACAAAGGGTAACAGATATCTTACACTCAGCTGTTTTTAGTGTTGTTAATAAGTATAGTATACATAGAAAGAATCATGTCATGAATGGAACAATTAAACAAAATTAGTTTGTTGAATGAAATAAGGCACATCTGGTGCTCCGATCAATGGTTAATACGAATAAGTGGTGATGTGTTTCTGGTTGCTGCCAAGCATTGGAGTGTGTGTTCTCAATTTTATAATGATGGTGTGTGTGTGTGTGTGTGTGTGTGTGTGTGTGTGTGTGTGTGTGTGTGTGTGTGTGTGTGTGTGTGTGTGTGTGTGTGTGTGTGTGTGTGTGTGTGTGTGTGTGTGTGTGTGTGTGTGCGAGCTGTGGTGAGATTATGTTCTTTATGACACCCTATACAACTCATTGCCTGTCACAGGTGCTCGAGCAATGGCGAGATGGGTGTCGGGTCTAGACGAACAACTGTCTACCCTTCTGGCAGAGATAATACTTGAGCCATGAGATGCCGTCAGTTGGGACACACACACAGACACACTCGTAGAGGGACTCTGCCCCCAGGAATTATCTGTGCTACCTATACGCTACAGCTTAACCAGTGTCACTTAGTTACACCGGACGATCCAGGTGGGACCATTCTGTTTTACTTTACACTCTCTCATCTACCACTACACTGTAAATCCACAGACGCTCCCAGAAGCAGACTCATGATACCGCGTTTAATTTGCTCAAGTTCTGCAAAGACTCTCACGTTAAGTTTTGTGCCTACAGGTGTGGACCTTTTATATAATTAAGTCTTATGCAACCTGTTATAGCTTCTTATACTATGTAAGGAAATTGCACACACACACACACACACACACATGTATCCGCATGAACTGCTCTAAGTTTTCCGTTTTTTAATGAGTTTAATTTATCTGAGAGTTAGTTATATCTTGCTTGCTCATGTCCCGCCGTGCGGCATAATTCAGGACTGGGGCTGTCTGATTTCTTCACGTGTGGTGGCTTAAACTTTTTACATGATTAAATTACTCGGAGTTTGCTTCATAATTATTGATGTGGTAGTTTATTAATATTTTTGAATCTCTGGTTCTGTTGGGGGCATTTCCATTTCCGGTGTTATTTAAATTCTCATATTATGGGTGATTAACTGGGAACTACCAAGCTCGCTTTGTTATATATATATATATATTTGTACATTTATTGCAAAGGGTTATTGTGAGAGGGTCGGTACAGAAATGGTGGATGTGTGTTATATGTGTTATGTATGTGTTTGTGCGTAATTTTCAATTTGGGGGGAAATGTGACAGAAATTATGATATGATAGCACATGTGCTTACAGAATTACTGAAAAGGCTAGCCTATTTAATTTATACTTTAAATAGCACTCATTGATTTCAATATTACATGTGAACACAAAATTATTGTAAGAATAATCTTGGACATAGCGTGGCAGGGTGTAGACAATTTAAATTTAAGCTAAGATATCACATGTTAAGAGATTTACAATGTTGTTTTGAGATAGTGTGGCATCCACTCTTTTACTGCCACTGAATTAAATACTCACTCACAATCTTATACTGTGGAGTATTATGACATGTATGTGAAGGTGTATTTCAACTTTAATCATCATTTTATTCATTGCTAAAGTATGCCTTGCAACATCATGTATATGCTTGCACGCTGAATAAAGTTCACGCTTGTTTTGTTAACAGAGTTTTTCATTTGCAAGTCCTGTCATTCACCAGTGGACATGTCTGTGATTGTAGCTTGGGCCTTGCACTCTTTATGCTTCCTCTAGGTTCATTACCTAGTTTTAAATATCGTGTTTCTCCTCTTTAAAAAAAAATATAATAAAAATAAAATAAAAAAAAATTACAAAAAAACTTATAAAATAAAAGGGGGTTTCAGTGGTACCATGCAGTATATTCGCCCTTACTCCTCCAGTGTTAAGTTCCCCATACACCTTCGTGTATTGCACGACGTACAAAGCACGGCGTGCATTGCATGGCACGTGGTGGCCCACACACTGGAAAAGCAGTCAGTCTCGTGGCGTACCAGATACGATCCCAATGTGTACGGTTTGAGGTGTATATGTGTGTACGGTTCCTTGTTAATACTGTGCAATTGAATTTATAGCTGAATTGCGTGGTAGAAAATGACACTGGAACAAAAACAAGCTTTGTCACTCATAGTTATTAGTGCAATATGTGATGATAATATGAAGAAAAAACTGAAGAAAAGACTCCGTTTGTGTGGAGTAAACAATGGCTACAACAAAACAGATATATTCTGACATGAAACTTTTGAATGAGCTGAGAGAAAACAATCCAAATGATTACCGGAACTACTTACGAATGGATGATAAGACATTTAACTATCTGCTAGAGAAAACTCGTCCCCGTATAGAAAAAAAGGATACTATACTGAGAACAGCAATTACAGCGGAACAAAGATTAGTAGGAACATTAAGATACTTAGCCACCGAAAGGAGTTTAAAAGATATGAAATTTTCAAGCATAATTTCTCCTCAGGTCCTTAGAAAAGTAATTCCAGAAAAATGTCAAGCTATTTATGACGTTTTGAAGGATGAGTACATAAAGGTATGAATAAAGGAAATCAATAATTAAAGCTAAATTGTGGAATTTATTACTATTATAGGTTGTAACCTAAATAACTACGAGGGCTATTTTTTTTTCAACCTCCGATGAGTTGGCAAACCTGTTTCTGTTGTCATAGCAACAATCTGATTGTTAATTAATGTTTTTTAGGCTTTGTTCTAACCTGTAACCACTGGTTTTATTAGTTATTTTGTCTATAACTGTGGTGACGACAGTTTAATTATGGCAACTACATTTGAAATTGCCTCCAAGTGTAAGATTTGGTCTGTTATTAGATTTCTTCAAGCTGAAGGTCACAGCGCTGCAGAAATTCATCGAAGGTTGTGTAATGTGTACGGAGAAAATGTGACGAGTGATGGTTCAGTTCGGGAATGGTGTCGAAAATTTAAAGAAGGGCGAATTGATGTTCATGATGAAGGAGGGCAAGGAAGAAAGTTCGTGGCTACTGATGATGTTGTTGAAAGGGTAGACTGGATGGTTCGAGAGCGCCGTCGTTTCACAATTACTGAACTTTCTGCTGATTTTCCTGAAATTTCTATGTCTGCTCTTAATGATATTCTTACTCAGAAGCTTGGGTATAGGAAACTCTGTGCTCGGTGGGTTCCCAAACGACTCACAGATGTCAACAAGACTCGAAGAATTTAATTTAACACAGTAACTTACTTTGTTGCTATATATTTACAGAGGCCAAATATCACTGTTATTATTATTATTGTTGTTTTTTCAAGAAGACGGGTGTTGTAAATTGTAAATCATATAGGGGCTCCCAGGTTGTGCTTTGAAATGTTGGTAGAATAGCGTGCTTCTGCCACTACTTCAAGCACTATTATTATTAATTCCATGGTGGTTTTAAGTACTACGTATTGATTCATTCTTACCATTAAAAAACTGTACGATGAATTAAATTCATTGCTCTTACTAAATTATAGACTATTATTACTTTAGTTTTTAGTTTAGGCTACTACAAATTGTATTATTTAAGAAGTAATTAATTATTCGTTGAATAATTTTGTAAGTAATTAATTATACAATGTTTAATTTAATGAATAAATTTGCATCAATTTTATAAATAAATTACTGCATTAATTGTTATATTGCACTAACATTACTCACATAATGTCAGTGCTATAACATTTGCAAATTCTATTTTAAAGTGTCCTTCATATTTTCAAAATAATTATTAAGAAAAGAATTACAAAATATAAGTATAAAAAATATTAAAACTATAGTTATTGTTAACGAACCTCGAAAGTGCTTGTTCCTCTACACACGCTGAGAGTCCAGCGTGGAAGTTGAAGCTCTCACTTCCTCTTGATCACTAAGAAATAATAGTGATTTATAATACCACAATTTGGGTATGTATACGGTATCAGCTGCACTTCCTGACTTATTTGAGGCTTTTACCTTTTTAGCTTCTCTTCTGAAATTTCCTCTTAACAAGTCAATTTTTTTTAACATAGTCAACAGAACAGTCAGGGACTATGAGTTTAGTTGATTCCACAAGTTCTTTCTAGGCAGCCTCCTTCATGTTCTTGTTACAATAGTCTTTACTTTTTACCCGCCATAAACAATCGTGGTTTCTCTAGACTTCAATAAACGTCGGGAGAAAGTAAACAGACAGAAAAGATGCCGAGTCACTCATGATTACACTACTACAGTCCACACAGATCACAGGTTAGGATTAACTGAACATAACCTAAAAGCGCTTCACACCGGCACGTGGCGCGTGGCGAGCCCACACACCTTCGTGCTTTGCACGCGTTCCCAAAAAATCAAGCTCGTCTTGATCGCCTTCGTGGCATGCAATGCACGCCGTGCAAAGCACGATGGAGCCCACACACTGGTATTTTTCCTTCGTGCATTGCTGGCGTGCAATGCACGAAGGTGAATGGGCACCTTTACAGCACTAAGCTCTCAGCTGGTTTTATGCAGTCCATACATTTCAATGCTATTTACAAAATACGTAAATTACGACGTCACAGAACAATCTACGTGTTTATCGAATGTTCCAGATGAATCCAGCTGAATGTGGTGGCGTACGTGATGCTCGACGCATTAGCTAGACTGTGACGTAAGCCGCGCGAACTGTGTCAAGGCCGCAATGAATTACCCTCTAATGTTTTCCTTTATTGTTAATGCGCAGTATGGAATAATCTAGTATTTCGTGGGGGGTATAAATACCAGTACTCAACGACGTTCAGTTTCAGTTATAGTTGCGATATATTACTGTGCGGTTCGAGTTTATTTTCGGGCGATACCGTGTGCGTTCAAGTGGTTATTAGTGAAGTGTTGTGTTTTATAATCGGGCGGTATAAATGTAACAAAATTGTGTCAGTTGACACAATTGGAATTGTGATACAAATGTTTTATATTAGTTGACATTTTATTACGTGTGAACAATTTTTATTTGATTTGTTGTAAGAGACTGTGTTGTTAATTACGAACTATTTTAACTGTGAAAATTAAAGCTGGTGATTAGTGACTTAATTGGTGTCTTGTATTTTTTCCCACTGTACCTACGACGATCAAGTAGACCGTCGTAACAATACTAAGGGCGAATATAGACATGAGAGTGGTATTACCGTGTTCTTAACATGTCAGAAAATAGGATTCCGTAAAAAGAATTGATTTTTTTTTATTCGCCCTTTCTCCTCCAGCTTCTGAATTGAACGTTACTTCTTGTTCTACACTTCATGGGTTACTTCTCTTCTATCAGTGTCCTGCCTAATCAGGTCTTCACGACTCCTAATTCAATTAGGCCATTACATTTTTCTTGGTCCTGTGCAATATTTCTTCAGCAGTTAGGTCTTACCACTGTCGGAGGCCAAGGAGTCAAGATAGTTTTCCGACCAATCTACTTTATAATTTCTATTTTTCCATTTAGAATGAGTCTTAATAGGGCACATTTGGGCCCTCGTTGTGTGTGTCCAAGTACACAAATTTTGTTCTTCCGATAGACACAAGTAATTGTGGCTCATAACAAGTAAGCGTGGTTTGGTCAAGTAATTCTCAATAGTAGTCTGTAGAGCCACATTTCACAAGCATTAATACGATCTATAGTATTGTTACGACGGTCTAACTGATCGTCGTATGGTACAGTGGAAACAAAATACAAGACACCAATTAAGTCACTAATCACCAGCTTTAATTATCACAATAAGACAGATTATAATCAACAAGATAGTCTCTTACAATAAATCAAATAAAAATTGTTCACACGCAATAAAATGTCAACTAACATAAAACACAATTGTATTACAATTGTCCCGCACAATTATAAAACACGTAACACTTCGCCACAATAATTACTTTTCACTAATAACCACTTGAACGCACAGAGTAATCGCCCGATAATAACTCGCAATTCAAACTGAACTCAACGGCGCCGAGTACTTGTATTTATACCCCGTCAGACATCCAGAAACATCCATACTATGCATTAATAATAAAGGAAAACATTAGAGCGTAATTCATTGCGGAATTGGCACAGTGTGCGACTTCTGTCACAGTCTAGCTAATGCGTTGAGAATCACGTACGCACACACATAACAGCCGGATTCCACTAGAACATTCGATAAACACGTAGATTGTTATATAATGTCGTAACACTATCTTGCTTTAGTGTCCACATTTCTTATACGTATAGGAGGACGGAGTGTAAATAGCATCTAACAAACATGCTTCTGGGACGGAGGCACAGTGTTCTGTTGGCAAGAATTGACTTCGGGTTGAGAAACGCAGGCCCAGCCATTTCGATTCTCTTATCAGTTCACCGGGAACCAAGGACTTGTTTTGCTCTTCGGGACTCTTTCCCCAGGTTCCTTATCTAAGCAAATTCTACAGCCATTTTACTCATAACTATTCATTCACTTTTATTAACGTTAATTTTTACTTTCCGGCTTAAAAGCGTCCACAATCCATTGAAGGTTCTGGATGGATTCGTCCATTACCAGGGTATCATCCTCGTACTGACGTTGCTAATTTTCTTCCCATCTATTTTTACTCCGGCTTGTGTATTGATAACCTTCGCATATGTGTATATTAAACACAACCTTGTCGTACTCGTCTTTTAATAGATATTCGTTTTCTTTCACTTATATTTAGACTTACAGTGGCATATTGGCTTCAGTAGAATTCGGTTAGATGTCAAATTCCTTGCCTGTCTAGTCTCGTCCATCGGAAAGCTTCGATGAGTTTTTGGTGTTGAATTCTATCGAAGGCTTTTCCATACTCCATGAACCATTGATATATGTGTTTTTGCACTTTGCAACATTTTTTTAACAGGGTGTTTACAAAAAAAAAAAAAAAAAAAGGTTTTTCTGGTTCCAAATGCACCTCTAAAATCAACCTGCTGATGAGCTAGACAGTCAGAGAATCCAACTGGCTTGGAGCGAATCAAGTTTCACCTGAGCAGTGTCCATAACTGCGTAATTCTGTAAATACAGGCAGAAACCAGATCGGCATCGCAAACAAGACGCTGTTTCTTGGTAACTTAATGGAATAGAAAAACAAAACAAGTGATCTAATTAGAGTCGAATGGATTTGGTTTCGAGACTTGCATTGTTACCACGAGACAGATATTTGAATGTGCGTTTGTTTGCTAACGACTTACTTGTATTTCAAAATACAGAATCTGACTTGCAAAAAACCTCTTTTTAAGCTTCATCAGATACGCAAACAATGCAATATGAAAAGCACCGCTATAAAAACAAAGATAATGGTATTTCAATGCAAGGAACCGACTAGAACAAATAAATTATTAACGATAAAATTCTAGTTCAGGCGACCTATTTTAATTATTTGGGAAATGATATTGGGTATGATAGGAATTATAATATTGACGTTAAGTTCGGTAAGTTTCAGATCTGTGGGACAATCGACCGTCTTTTTAGAAACAAGGTACGTCAAGATACAAAATTAAAGTTTTACAAAGTTATGGGGGTCTCTGTACTGTCCTATGGGTGCGAATTTTGGACAACAACTGTGACGATTTAATAAGCTTAAATCCCACAAAAATAAAAAAAATATTATTATACTAATATTGGCTTTAATAAGGTACGAATGAACCCTTCTCCATACCCCAAACCGGTAGTAACCTGCCGATTTGCCAATGTAGCAGTTGATAAAATTAGATTTGAGAAACTAAATAAATCCGTAACTAACCCTCGTCACATAAAAGAGTAATAAAAGTAAAGAGCGATATCATTAAGTTGTAAGCGAATTAAAGCAATATAATTAATAATAAGTGAGAACTACTTTTCGCGCTGAGAAACTACCCGCGCGCGGACAGCCTCTTCACCCCTATAGTAAATTAGTTCAGTTGTATCTCAGACTCCGCTGCTGATACAGCGTACAAAAGTATGTAGTCAATCGAAAACCTGTAAACGAGGAGAAGCTTGTGTGAGATAGCCGGATGATGTAAAAATGTCGTAAATGACGTGAGCGTTATGACAATGACATCTCTGTAACGAACTAACATCACCTAAATGTGATGTTAAACTTTTAACATGTAACTGTTAATCGTAAGTAATGTGTGCGGTACAACAATGTGAACACCAGTGAAAGTTACAACCCAAAACTTACCACAAGAATCTACAGACCCGACAGACAACTCATCTTTAGGAATGACAGCAGATTTTACCAAAACACGATAGCCAGAAGATCTCCAAGACACCCTGCACAACCGATAGAAGCGCCGATTCGCCGACGATGTTACACTCAGGTGACACGGAAGTTCAACTTCCGTGGTTCAGAACTTAACTTAAAATAATACATGATAGACACTTAATTAACAAATGAAAGTAAAGTAAAATACGAAAGACTGACTTAATTACCATAAAATTGTAATTTCATGCTTAGTAATAATGTGTGTTAAGTTTAATGCTTTTATGAATATAACACGTTCAAGTTAAATAAGCCCATTCTTCAGATGACACAAAATAAAGATTATAATTTTAATATCATATACTGAAAAAAAATTCTCGGATCCGAGGGCAGTAAAAGCTATGTTAACTCATTAATTAATCTAATTCTATTTGTACAAGAGGTGCAAATGTTTTTACTTTTAATATGCTCATTGGTAAATTTCTTCGGAGATGTTAAAACGTTATGTAATAAAGAGATGTCATGGTCGAAAAAGGTGAGTGAATAAATCTACAAACCCCTATCAATATCCCTCAATTCACGGGATCCTATTTAACATTTGTTTACATTCCAGTTAATTATGAGTTTGTTAAGATTATGGCAGCCTGTTTAATTGACCTGAGCCAATTAACCAGGTTCCCGATATTATAACTACGAGACGTTGTACAACCAAGAAACAAGACAGTAAAACACAGGCCTTCGAAATGACGTTCGTAACAGGAGTTAAAAGTGTGTTCTAAACTTGGCCGTATAAGGAATGAGGCTATATAGAGAAGAGTTACAAGTTTTTAACTTGAATGAACATTTAAAAGATTACAAACAACGGTGGAAAGAACACATATAAATAATGTCAGATTGAAGACTAAAAATATGAAACAAGCCTAGAAATATAAACCTATGGGACATAGGTGTGTGGGTAGACCTAGTAAGAGATGGCTGGAGAATTTTTGAAGGCGGAACAGGCAGCACCTTGCCTATATGAAGATGATGATGATAATGACTTGCGTTGTTTGAATTCAATGTTCTATTCAAATTGTATCACTAGGCTGTAATATAATGTAAAGTCTAACTGAAGCGACTAGTATTACACTTGACACACACTTGAGTCTGCAGACTGACAGCGTGAAGCCACTCGGGCAACTTCGTTACTGTTCGTCCGCCGCTATTGTCTACTCTCTCGTCAACCCACACTCCATACTTACGTGTATAATGAAATCCACGTATTTTTATCCAAATCGGGGTTTTCCTGTGTGCATAGCGGATGAATTGAATATTAAAATGAATATTGATTGTGGTCACAGTTAAATATTAAATCATAATATAGAATTAAATTAACCATATCGTTGTACTCCATTTAGCCTATTACCCTGAATTGTAGTTTTTATTTTAACCTTTGTTTCCTCCAGAAACAAACACAAATTTCACTGGCTCCCCAGATAAATATGAACCTTTTGACTACATCGTCCCATTAGTATATGAAATATAGGTTTATTAAGAAAACTTATTTTATACTGTTTTGCAGGTTTTTAATTTCAGTTTTTTGTACTCACAATGTTGGTTTTGATATATATTGCTGTAATCAGTTGTGGTAAAACTCCTTTTTGCCTGTGCACTAACTTCGCAGGTTGGTTTCGTATTTATCTGGAGGCAATTTAATCAATTATTTTTGTTTCTGGAGTGATAAACGCTGAAACAAAATATAAAATTAAGTTCTAGGATTTCGTTGTCCATGACGTGTCCGTTACTTAACTAAAAACAACTATTTCACTAACGACTCAGAACACAAAACTTTGTGTTCCGAGTCGTTAGTGAAATAGTTGTATTTATAATTAAGGTTATAAATGTAAGAAATGATATATGAATTTATTCTCAATTGTGTTTATTATTTATCTTCGAGAATACTTACAGCGCGTGTACCTAATAAAAACTGTTACACTAAAAATAAAATGACAAAACTTTAAAATGAAACATCGAAATGCTTACAGGACATGTACAGGTACGTTATACATAAATAAAACTTTACACGAATACACACAGACACTTGAATACACGAAAAATTTACTGTTGAGTTTACGTATTTGAAGCCGTGAACTTAATAAAATTATTGTGCTAAAATAAATACACAAACTTTAACCAAACGTTTCCCTAACTCACATCTGACAACAGAATATAGGGGGGCATAGAGGAGAACGACGGTTGCCGAAGTTGCCCGAATAGCTTCACGCTGTCAGTCTGCAGACTCAAGTTCGCCAAGTTTGATACACCGCGATACGTCACTCCGTGACAGGACATTGTACAAGTTGCCAACTCGTCAGTACACAATGTGGCGCACCGTGTCAGCAACTTTGCAAGTTATGTAAATACGTTCCACATAGTTGCCGCCACTGAATGCCAACTGTTATGTCATTACATACATTACAACAGTAATGAAACTGTCTTTACAAGTCACATCGTCGCGGAAGCTGACGACGATTATTGAAGTCGCAGTAATAGGTTTGACATTAAGTATGTGATCTTACGGTACTGTACTCGTGTGTTGGTACAACTAATATAAGTTGTAACTATTCCCGTAACGTACATTAAGGTTACTGAGTATGTTGTGTAATATAAAGTTGGAACGTTAGTACACTTTAGAATCATGAACACAGAGCACCAGTGAACCAAATTGAAAATTGTAAACGTCATTGTCAACATAAATAAGCAGTGGCGTAACTACGGGGAGGGATCAGGGGGAGTCAATTCCCCCTCTCAGAGCTATAAAACATCTCCTCAAAATTGCGAAATACGGAAAGCAAATCTATTTATAAATCAGTTGCGTGTGTAAAAATAAGGCTTATAATTGAAAAAATAAAACGTATTAAAATATTTATACGTAAATGAATAAAAATAAAACAAAAGAGTTCCCTTAAAAGTAATCTTCCGACATTTCAGAACATTCTACGTGTCTCTCGGCTCTTCCAGCTGTAATGTGCGTGTGTGTGTGTGTACGTACAGTAAAACTGAAAGTTAAGGGCATATGCGCAGAAACTGATTTATGGATGGACGAGTCCACTTTGAAATTGTGAACGGCGGGAGGGTAATGGAGAATCAGCTGGTAAGCAAGTGAAGGTGGTGCCAACTTGCGTGTGATGTTTTAGTTACCCGTACATTGTTAATTACTGTGTGACGTACTATCTCAGTCTTGCAGTTGTTATTATTATTTCAATTTATTATTAATTGTATCGTTGTTTTACAGTCACTCATTTTTATTAGTTATTTAATTTTTTAGTTTATTTCTATTGGTAGTTTTTATTCTGTAATTACGTATTCCGTATTTGTGTTATCATCAAGTAACGAGAATTGTTAAAATGGATACTTCTCCTTCAACTAGCAATAACAGGACGGGAAAGTTATTCATAGTCAAGCAAGGGAAGTAATAATAAACAGATTTCTGTTGACCAGAATTAAAAATATTCTTGCAAATTAAATGAATACGAAGAACGCTCTCCTTTATGTAATGATAAACTGTAGAGATAGTCGAGTGTAATTAAGGAGTGTGTAACGTTTTTTACCACGTTACAAATCCAGGGAACCCATCTTAATTGACACCTGCCAATTACATGGGCTGCCTACGTTGTAACGAACTGTTATTAAACTCAAAATAATTGAACAAATTACTTAAGCTAATTATTAGGAAACTAGGGAAGGTACTTCACTGATTTATGCGCTCATTTTCATGTGTAATAAGATGACTTCTCTTTATTAACAACTGATACGAAAAGATCCCATGACATAATTAATTAGATTAAAATATTTAAATGGTTTTCAGAAAAACTAGGGATCATAATGATTATGTACTTTGTTACCTCGGATCCGAGTTTACTTAAAATATCTCTATAGCAAAGACTTCTGAGTATTTTGTGTTCATCTAGATGCTTGCAAGACTTCTTTTACCATTTGAAGAATGGTATTATTAACTAAAGTGATTATAATTTACATTTACATATAATGCGTTACAACGTATGATATTCAATATTACAGTAAACTCTTAGTTGGTCTCATTTAAATTTTAAATAAAATTATAGTCTTTGAAAAGTCTCTTTTCTCTGTAAGTTATGTCTAAAATATAATTAACCCTCGATAGGCAAGCTATCGAGTCACCTTTACAATAGGTCGTGGTAACCTCGTCCTGGGGTGTCTCTCTTGGGAATTCTTGAAGTCGGCGTCGTCATCTGAGTCCTGTCTTCGGCAAGTACTAGATAGGTGGTTCACTGCAGAGATTGAAGTTTCTCTAGTTTAAGTTGGTGTAGATCCACGTAGGTCCTCGTCAGCGTCTTATGCCTCGTATACGACCACATGTGAAGTTTATGCAGGTCACATCTTCATGTGTAAAGTTGTACTTGAATTTACCTCTTGAGGGGAGACGTCGTCTTGCTTTCTCTTGTTAGTTTTTTTGTTTTAACTTATTACATTTTTCTTTTTAACACAACTTTCTACAATTCACACCTTACACTCGCTCGCCACGTTTAGCAGTGGTAGCTAACATTTAAAATTAAATTTAACCAGTGCATTTTGGTGGAGCTCTCGCTCGTAGTTGTATACGCTCTGACGGCAGCATTGTGACTCTCTACTCGATTCGACTGGCACATTACAACGGAGAGGGGCAAGTACTCCGCGATAATACAGTTCCTATTTTTATTTAAATTGACATTCTTATTACAAAAAACAATACATTAATTATACATATATAATTTAAGTGAATTATTTTAACTACTACTCGTGCCTTCAAATTACTAATTACAAATATTATGATTTTTATATTTTCCTAAGTTACAGACGACTCGCTAAACACGTTGAGTCCGGAATTAACAGGTCACCGCATGATGACTGGAAAAGGGTTAACTGTGATATTAATAGCTTTTTACAATTCGAATTTTTATTAATGCTTTAGTTAGATTTTCCATTTACATCTCATACTCATTCTGATTTAGTACAGGGGCTTTAGGTTTAATAGTGCGATTTAAAAATAATTAATTGCTAGTAAAATTAATTTTTAATTTATTTAAGATTCTATATTCAATTAAATCGTCACAAGTGGAGGTGTACAGTTTGCAAATTTCATTGCGATAAGAACTCTCAGAATGGTTGTAGCTTTTACGTCTTAGCAGTACACAATGATAGAACCAAACAACACTCAGATATGTTTATAAAACCTTCTGTTATGTAACAGCACCAAATTCCAATACGTGTGAACAGTACATATCATTTGCTTGATTTGTATAGTAATACAATTACAATATTATTATTATTATTATTGTTGTTGTTGTTGTTGTTGTTGTTGTTGTTGTTATTATTGTTGTTATTGGTATTGGTATTATTATTATTATTATTATTATTATTATTATTATTATTATTATTATTATTATTATTATTTGATTTGATGTCGGAAACAATAAAAGTATAATTCTTTTTTAAGCCAGCTGTGTGACTGTAGACACACACACACACACACACACACACACACACAGATAGAGATTCGTGGTGACACATAACAGATTACTGTGTGAAGAAAGTCAACGCCCCTGACCAATAGCGTTTCAGATGAGCCACGTGGGTTTGTTTACATCAGGATTAAGCTAAGAACGGAAACAGCATACAAACCTTAACAGTCGCGAGTTTTTGTTACTGTTAGAAACGATATTCATAGGTTGGCTACACCGTCGCCGATAACAACAATTCTCTTCTCACATCTCACAGCGACTCCCTCCACATCGCCTTTCCCCGCTGACCGTAAGCGTTTCGCGCATTTCCATGCCTTAACTTTCAATTTTGCTATATACTACGTATTGCTGCTACTGACATGAAGGACAATTACGTGACACTTGTCACGCGCCCGAGACTGGTCCAGTCCGCGCGCGCTGTGTGCAGTGCCGCAATCAATTACGTTTTGTTGTTTTCTAGTTGCGTTCATGACGCGTAGTATGGAATATTCTGGTACCTCGGCGGGGTATAAATACAAGACTTCAGCGACGCTTAGTCGGTTTGAGTTGCGATTTATTTCAGCGCGGTTCGAAGTATTGTGACGAAGTGTTATGTGTTTTATAATCGTGCTGGACAATTATTGTATTGTGTTTTATATTAGTTGTCATTTTTATTGCGTGTGAACAACTTTCATTTGATTTGTTGTAAGAGACTATCTTGTTGATTATAATCTGTTTGATTGAGTTAATTGAAGCTGGTGATTAGTGATTTCATTGGTGTCTTGTATTTTGTTTCCACTGTACCATACGACGATCAGTAGACCGTCGTAACAATACTATTACTCAACACTCGAAAATAACGTATGCATTTGCAGGCTCAGAGGAAAAATCATTACGCACGAGCCAGAAAACGAAAGCAGAACCTGCTAATCTACCTTTATCTTTTTCGTCAACACTACCTCTTACAGGGTTGTCTATGTAATGACCAGTGGCGAAGCTAGTAGTTAATGAATGGGTAGGCAAAAATCTTATCTTAACTTTTTTTGTAAGGAATCACTAAAAGGATGGTGGTTCAAATCGGACCCTGAGGTAGAGTTTGCTGTAAGCGAATGGTTCCACAAACAGCCGTAAGAATTTTACTATAACTAGCAGGGAATCTACAGGTTGGTGTAACCGTGGAACTCATGTCTTAATGTTAATGGAAACTTCTTTTGAAATCGTTAAATAAAAAATGCTTTACAGCTCTATACGTGTTTCTATTGAACAATCCTTCTATTAGTCGTACACAATAATACAACTGATTGAACTTCAAATTTTTAAACTTGATTAGTTTCTATATATATGTTTAATGTTACAAATAATTCAAATAACAATCTTGATCATCTGTTAGTGCAGCGGAATAACAGGGACACTTTTAATAACCGCATAAAATAAACACACTTTAAACAACACAGCGCGCTTTAACTTGAATGTTTGGACCACAGAAGTGAGGCATGCCTCAACGCTCTATGTGTACAGCGCGGGACAATCCCCCCTCCCTTCACTTCCATATCACTCAGGCACATTGCTTACATACGATGTATACAAAAATCGCTGAGGCAAGTTCAGGTTGCCTCATTCGCTTTAAACGACCTATGCCGAGTCTCACCTGTCACCATCTAGCGGTGGCTCAGTAAAGCACGTTTCGGCCTAATAAATTCAACAGTCACGGTAACAATGTATAATCTTTACGTTATGTAGTTCATACGTATTTATAATTTTTATTCTACAGAATTTTTTAGGGTAGGCATTGCCTCAATTGCCTCCATGTAACTTCGCCACTAGTAATGACTTTTGCATTCTAATATCTCTGTGATTTAAACCGTCGTCTTTCTACAGAGAAGACTTCACAAGAAAATTTTATTGTAGGATTTTTTACAAAAAATAACATACTTTCACACAAACTACAAGATGCTTAAAACATTCTTGGTTCAGCATCCTTAAATTAACGTGCGAAGGGTTAATAAATCCGGGGTTTTCAAATTATCTTCAAGAAAGTCTTATTTTGACAAGATTTATTAAAAATACAAATTTATAATTAAAATGAGATCTAATTATCCAAGATTTATTACGTCGAATTTGAATAATAATTAATCAAGATAGTTTGTTTTGAAATTAGAGCTTTTCCATATTTTCTTCAACAACTATACTTCACCTTGGTTTACTTACAAACTTTGAGGCGTAAATAATTCATAAAATGTACTCATTTGTCTTGAGGAAATTGGGGGTTTAACCTTCAAGATACTATTGTTACGACGGTCTCATTGATCGTCGTACGGTACAGTGGAAAACAAAATACAAGACACCAATGAAGTCACTAATCACCAGCTTTAATTATCACAAATAACAGTTTATAATCAACTTGTACAATAATCCAAGTTAATCTGTCCACACAATAATAATGTCAACTGTAAAGAATTGCGCGCTATAATCACTTTTCACTAATACACCACTTGAGACACACTGTGTAAATCGCCCGGAATAACACTGAACTCTAAGCGGCAGGTATAGCTATTTATAGTCTGCAGGTTTCCATAATATGCGTCCTTACAAACACGTGAAAATTCTAGAGAATACTTCAGCGCGGCCATGGCAGAAACACACACCGTTGGGCTGGTCAAGAGGCTTCTAGAACGACACCATCGAACGCACGAGACGTTCCGCATTACGTAATACTGCCTCGCATGTCAAGCGTCACGTACGCATTACAGCTGCGGGAATAGCAGAGAAATATGTAGAACAATCTGAAATGGCGTAATAGTATTATTACCCCCTCCCCATACAGGAGCACCTCTTAGTTATGCCGCTGTTGATGAGTATTTTCACTCGTGAAATTTTGTGGATGAAATTTACCACATTTGCTTTACGGTTGACAACTACGACTTACAGGTACAGAAATGAACACCAAATGTTTCGGCCGTTCTGGAAACGTGTTTCTGCGTATATATGTTACGGTCGCACTACGGAATGTGGGCTCTCTGCTCGATGACCAGGCATTCCGCGAATTACCTAAGACCCTACGACGTAGATATTTAACATCGGGTTTTGACCGAGAGCAGCCGAGCAATTTGCAGAATGCCCAACGCGCACTGGGCGGACTGCGATATGACTGTTTTGCCATCTTAATGCGCACCGGTCAAACTGCAGAGAGCTAGCGACTGACGACGTGGGGATACGGCTCGTCGTTCATGTCACAACATGTTTCCCCTCCCCTCTGCCGTCTTTGGATATCCCAGAAGTCGAAGAAAGTCTAAAAAATGGAGAAGATGCGATTGAGGATATATTGTGCTGTGTGTGTGTGTGCGTGTGTGTGCGTGCGAAAATCATCTGGTGCCCATAAGTGTAAAATTTGCCATAGATTCGTACATGCAATATGCGGGAAACTGGCTCACCTAGAGGAAGAAGCATATGGAATACCTGTCCTTTGTAACCTTTGTTTAAAAAGAGAAGACGTTGCTGATCATCAGAAAAAGGGTACAAAGGTCTAACAAAACAAGCTAAGAAAATGATGGATTTGTTTAATAAAAAACTCCCAGAAATCGAGGTGGGTCCTTCAGTTAAGATACAGCTACCCAACATCGACCGAAGCAAAGGAAATGCACAAAACATGATTGGAGTTATTTTGACTGAGAAAACGCAAGATGGATTTTATAAAGTTGACACAGCAAAGAGCAAAAGTTGATTCCTTTGTACAGCCGAAATCAAATCCACCCTTGTAAAGAAAATTTTTTGAAGCCAGAAGATGTTCCTCATCAATGTACTAGTTTGAGAAGTGTGCATAAAGAAACAAGTAGGTTTGGAGGCCAAGGATTTTACCAAGTGAGGAGTGTGCGGGAAGAACGATGAAGGTGCTCAAAACGTGAAACTGAGAAAACGCAAATTTAAACTTTAAAACAAAATAGTTTCAAAACCTTCACAATAACTATAACAAATTTTTTTTATTTCAAGGTTGTAGGTTCTAGTGTATGCATTTTATAAGTTTTAATAATCAATTTGTTATTATATTAGGTAGTTATAAAAAAAAATGTGTATATATGTACCATTATTCTGGGGAAAAACGGTGAATGTATGTGATTTGAGGAAACAACGATGATCGTTATGTCATCGTGTTTCCTTAAAATGCCTATAAGGTGTTGTTATCATAAATAGCGAAAGATTTTAGACAGCTCTATCTAATAAGCAGCAATTTAATTAATGTGTTATTGGTTTAAATATGATTTAAACAAAATTTGGCACAGTTTAGATTTTTGTGCGTTTGCAAAATTTTCTTAAACAAACACGAACTACCCATTGTTTTGAACTTAGAACATTTATTTTACAAAACAATATTATATAAATCATGATATACAATGTTTTACATAAAAAGGTATGAATGTATTAACTATCTTCTTTGACCAATTACTTAGTCTTCGTCTGGAGCATCAGTGTGTGGCAGTTGCCGGTAGAACTCCTTTGCCTCTTCGGATTGTAAATATCGGTATGGAGAACCATACATGACTTCCATATTCTAAGATTTATATTTAAAATCATTTTCACCCAAACAGCCAGGCTGTGTCTTACCTGCCTTTTTATTGCTGTATTAAATGGAAAATATTATATTACATTAAAATGAAAAAATTATAATTTTATTGCCTGGCAACAAAATTATTTTATTTTTAACAATTACCATTGTTTCAAAAAGTTTAAATAAATTTTCAAGTACTTTACTCTTGTTAAAACGTAAAAGGTTGCAGGTAAACTACCCCTTCCCCTTAACAGATCTTCACCAAAATCGAAAGTCATTGAGACCTCTACAATTCAGGGGTGTATGCAAAAAATTATTTGATTCTGTTTGAATTTGCGGCTGTTATCGTTTGCCATAGAAAATACGCTTGATAAAAAAACGTTGCAGGTAAACTACCCCTTCCCCTTAACCGATCTTTACCAAAAACAATACGTATTGAGTACTCTACAAATCAGGGCTGTATGCAAAACATTATTTGATTCTGTTTGAATTTGCGGCTGTTATCGTTTGCCATAGAAAATACCCATGTTAAAAAAACGTTGCAGGTAAACTACCCCTTTCCCTTAACCGATCTTCACCAAAAACAACAGGTCTTGAGAACTCTACAATTTAGGGCTGTATGCAAATAATCTTTTGATTCTGTTTGAATTTGCGGCTGTTATCGTTTGCCATAGGAAATACCCTTGTTAAAACATAAAACGTTACAGGTAAACTACCCCTTTCCCTTAACCGATCTTCACCAAAATCAGCAGATCTTGAGAACTCTACAATTCAGGGTTGTATGCGAAACATTATTTGATTCTGTTTGAATTTGCGGCTGTTATCGTTTGCCAAACAAACAAAATTACCCTTGCTAAAAAAAACCGTTGCAGGTAAACTACCCCTTTCCATCAACCGATCTTCACCAAAAACAATAGGTCGCGAGTACTCTGCAAATGAGGGCTGTATGCAAAAAATTATTTGATTCTGTTTGAATTTGCGGCAGTTATCGTTTGCCATAGAAAAAAAATCTACAGACAGACAGACAGACAGACACACAGACACACACACAGACACTTTTCGGAAAACGACTTTTTTTCATGTTTTGAGTGTAGTAGAATCAGAATCTGCAATAATCTCGAACACAATTGTTTTTGCCATCACCATACTTCCATTCCTTAAGGAATATGGAAGTAAAAAAGGTGTCAAATCCTGAAACCAGAGAAGCTGGTTTTTTATTTTTTATAAAAATGAAAAAAACTCGCCCATCAAAACCTTCCTTTTTTTAAGACAGGGTATCTAGTTTACCACAGACACACACACATACACACACGCGCGTGAACAAACACCCAAAGACTTACTAGAACATTTTACAAATATATTTTAAAAACATATCCATTTTAAATGTAAATCTTTCCATTTAGCACGTGGAACTGGAATACGTCCTTGGTAAGCTTCATCTGGGTAGAAAAATTCTCCTGGCTGCAGTCCTTGTGAAGATTCTCTTTCAGTAATAACACTTGATTGCCAATGTCCATTGTAAGTAGTGCGAAGAGATATTGTTCTAGGATGTATCTCTTCAATCTTCAGCTCCTTTATTGGCCTTATTGGTACAGGTAGTTTTTCTTGTAATACCCAACTGTGTTAAAAAATTTGGTCCAGTCTTTAAACATTGATTGTTCACACTCGATCACCATGAATGGACTCGGTTTAGCTCTTGCACCTCTTATGGCTTCATACCAATCTTGTGGCAACTCAGCAGCCTTTCTCTTGGGAATAAGAGCCATATTTCTGTCACATTCCATGTAGGAATGTCCACGTTCGGGGAATGTGACAGTGATGGAATAAAGACGTTTGATTTTATGCACAACATAGTGCAGGTATCTTATAAGCGTGTTGTTCTTGTTCTGTCCTCCACAAGAGTCACAGAATACATACAAGAACTTTACTTCAGGAGACAAAAAGTTTAATATATATTCATGAAGCATGGAAGTAACATCATTTGCACCCTTTTTGGCAACTGTTTGGTCATAACTAAAGAAATATGAATCACCAGTACTTAAAACATGAATATTAAACAATTGAACAGTGAGCTGGCGCTTGTAATATACTACATTTGTTGAAATATTCGGTACTGGTAAATTTTTCTGATAGTCCATTGTAACGGCTTCATGATCTACCTTTTTGGAGCATAACTGGCGACAAGAACGCTTACGCTCATAAAATGTTGCAGCTTTTCTTTGATGAAACTCGAGTTCAGTTTCCAAGGTTTTGAGTTGTTTACCTAACTCTTGAAACTTCTCAGGAGTTGAAGTTTTTGACAACTCAAGACTCAAAATTTGTTTCTTTGCCTTAAATTCATCACACTTACTGCACGTGTCCGAACGTGGGTAACCAAATCCAAAGTTATATTCGCTTTCAAATATTTTTAGAAAACTATGGTAAGATACAGGATTTTCAGGATTTTTTTCCGTGTAAAGTTCATGTAGTTTTTTTACATTGAGCTCCTCTGGCAAGTAAATTTTGTCTGATTTTCCTAATGAATAATGTGATTTCCTCCCCCTGAGAGATTGCAGATATTCGTGTATTTTACTTTTTGTATTATCAGTCAATGCATGTGGCCTATTTGAATGTTTTCCTCGTAGGTCAGGTAACACCTTACCATGATGAGCGAGTTGCTCTTGAATTGTTTGAAGTCGCCTACCCGTTATGCCATGTAAGGCTAAAAACGCTTTGTAGCAAACTTGTTGTTCGTGCAAATGATCATTGCGAGTTACTCTTACTTTATATTTATAACAATACGAATGCAGCCTTGAGTCCTCATTTTCGTTTCTTTTGTATCTTTGCTTAACTAGACTGCTCTCAATCAAACCACTCAGATGTAAATTTTGAGTGTCTCTATCAGGAAGATTGTTAAAGTGTGAAATTATTTGCCATCTCTCACATTGGGTAATATTACTAAAACATTTGAGTTTGGAACACTTACAGTTATCTCCTGTTTCATGGGCTTGGGCCCTCATTTTCTTTGATGCATCTCTTATGCGTCCGTAACACTTTCTTTTCTTTGAACTCTTTCCTTGCTCAGAAACTACACTCACATCACTCTCCATTTCAATTAATTGTTAAACATAATCACAAAAACACTAAAACAGTAAGAGTTCACTCCCATGAAAAACTAAACAATGCACCAACTCATTATAATAAAATTACAAGGCAGCGCTAAAACGTAGGAACAGTCTAGATCGCGTATAGATTTAGAACTAAACAATATTATTGAAGAACAAAGGCAAGAGTAGAGCAAGTATGGACATGAAAACATAGTAGGAAATGGCTGTAGCAGCCATGGGGGGAATTGGTTACTACAGATTCAGCGTTACTCCCGCTAAAGTCGATCACCTTCATCATTCTTTGCGCAAAGCCTATATCTGTTTTATTCATTTTCTCAGGAGTCTTACCGTTATTCCCTAAAACAAATATACTACAAAATAATATTGGATTTAATGCATCAAGTGACACTGTCAGTTGAAAATAGTCAAAAAATTGACCTCATCGTTTTTCCCGCACACTCTTCAAGTGTAACGGCACGAAAACGTGTGTTACAAACAAATGTAATTGTAAAAAGCAAAATATGTTATGCAACTCAAAATGCCACCATTCCTTGCCATGTGGTAATAAATAGAGTAATTTGTTTTAAAACATTTTCTGTATTAATTTTTTAAAACTGTTATATTTTAATTGTTAAATCATAATAAATTCCAATGTTCACAATAATAAGACAAACATGAATATAACAATATGTCTTATCATAGTTATTTTCATTAATTAGAATAAAAAAATTAAAATAAGACACACACACGCGCGCACGTGGATGGCGAAACAGTCATATCGCAGACCGCCCAGTGCGCGTTCGGTCAAAGCCGTAGGTCCGTCGGACTTGGCCGTAGGGCCTTAGGCAATTCGCGGAATGTCAGGTCAATGTGCAGAGTGCTCGCATTCCTTAGTTTCACCGTAACATATCTAATATCTGCGCTGACACGCTGATATCAGTCTTATAACACTGTTCATCGGTTAAGCATGTATCTTTTTTTTATTCTCCTTTAAAACCAAACATTTCGCTCATACTACAATGAAATACCTTCATAAGAGTGTTTCTATCCTATCAGTATTGATTTTAAGCCCTTGAAATTATTTCCAATTATAATATTTAATACTTGAAATCTGAAGCTGACACGTTTCAAGTTTTCTTAATTTTGCTTATTACACTAATCGACATTTTAAAAATTTATTTCTTCACTAATTTAATCCTTATGTGCCTACACTGTACGTGTTGGATAAAACAATATAAATAGCACATGATGAGCACTTTTTCTTTCAACTATTATATAGTTTTATTTACAAAACTTTAATCCCCCCGGAAGTGAATCTTGGCTTAAGTAAAAATAAAAACTATATTGATTATGTATGTTTTAATATAACAAGAGTAGAATTCAATTTTAAAATTTAATCTTCTTCTTCTTCTCCTCTTCAAGGATTAGGTTATATAAACCATTTCATCCTCGGACGACTCACATTGCTTTATAGTTCAGTGCCGCTTTCAGCAATCGATCCTCTGTAATCCTTTGCAGATGATCCCACCATTGTCTTCTGTAAATTGAAATAATTTCATTTAAGTCATTTACTTCAAATTCTGCTCCGATATCTTCATTCCTTATTCTAGCATTCCGCATTTCAGCACTCTGAATCTTGCCGCTTTCCTTTTTTTTCATGACCCACACCTCACTTGCATAAATCAACTTCGATATTACTAGTAATTCACTTATAAAATTTAATTCTTGTGCTGTGTCTTGTTTTACTTTTAAGATTTCTATGAGTCGTACCACAAATATTCCTAAATGTATTTATTTTCTCTGTTATATCATATTCAGATTCATAGCTTACTGCACAGCCGAGATATTCGAAACGGCTCACATGTTCTAAAGTGCTGTTGTTTATAACTATCTTAGTCTTCACTGGATATTTACCTTTAAAGGTCATAATTTTGTTGTTTCTTACTGATATTGTCAGTGAGTACTCTCTTGCAACTTCTTGTAATTGAAACATAGCTCTTTGTAAATCATCCTCATTTTCTTGAATAAGAACTACGTCATCCGCATATAGCAGGGAGCTCATACAAATTGATTTGTTAAGCTGTATTCCCGAAGTCACTCTGAATTTCCATGCTCCCAACATGTCATTAATGTATGTATTAGACAAGGTTGGGAAAACACAGCATACCTGCCTTACTTATTGGAATGTTACCTTAGACCCTACCATTCAGATCCAGGCTCACATGTACTTTTATAAAGGATCTTAACTGAATTTATTAAGTGCTGTGGATATCCTCTTCTATCCATAATATTCCACAACTTTTGACGGTCTACATTATCAAAGGTTTTCCAGATCAACAATAGCTATACGCGATCCCTGGTTATACTCCCGCCTCTTCTCTATTATCTGTCGTAATACAAACAATGCATCCACAGTCGACCTGCCCTTTCTAAAACCCATTTGCTCTTCAAGAAGTAATGCATCTCTAATATGTCTCTTAATCTCTGATTGAGAATTCTTGTATCCTATACTATTTTGTACGTTGAGGCCAGCAAGCTTATTCGTCTGCCATTTGAAAAATTAATAAAAATTTCATAATTTTTTCAAAATTAATTTTAGAATTTAATAAAAATTGTATTAAAGTATTAGGGCCTATGCGAAAAATATTTCCCGACAGACGATTAACTAGTATTAATTAACAAAATCCATGGCTTCCGCATGTCGACTAACCTTACTTATCAGTTCAAACGTAGGTTTTATTATACACTTTAAATATGAAGTATCTGCACACGGAGACTTACCGTACACTAGTATTTTTGAAGCTAATGTTGTCCAGTATTAATTATTAAATATTTAACGACGAAAGTAACGGCACTTACGAGACAGGATCGCGTGAACACTGAAAGTCCATTTACAGTTGGCAGTTATTAATTATTCAACTCCTCTACGGACTTCATTTATTATAAATTCCAATTTTACTACTCAACGAGAGACAGATTTCTATTAAACAAAATATAACGACGTTTTTATTATACGCAAACTGCAAAAATCTGTAGGAAACATTGGCAAGACTTCCTCCGCTCGTCAAGATTTCGACGATTATCAAGCAAACAAAGATGGAAGCGCATAGTCATCAGCATCATCATCTTCACGGATTAAACCAAAAATGGTTTGTTCCGGTCTCAAATAGGCAAAGATTAGAGCAGGTCACTCCAGCGCTTCCTCGGACGTCCCACACCTCTCCGTCCACACGGCTTAGAGTTCCAGAGTTGTTTGGTGATGCGGCAGTCATCCATTCGGCAAAGATGTTCCCACCGATTCAACAGATACTGGGCGATCCTGTCGAGTATACTCATAATATTCAGATCTGCCGTATATTTGTGTTTCTTCTATGATCATGGAGAGTATACCCTGCCACGTGATTGAGAAATCTCGTTTCAGCCGCTTGGATGCTTGGAAACGCATATTAATTAATCAACAATTAAATTAAACAATATATTAATGAATATATGTTTCGAGAGCAAAAAGCATATTGGAAAATCCTCGTAAATTGGGTGAAGTAAGAACATAACATTCCAAACACTAAGGCAAAAGGACTAAATCGATTCGCTAAAATGAGGCCTACCATCCAACTGTTCCTTACCTCTCACCGAGTCCACCCATTCCACCAGTGTATTGCTCACACACACAGAGATGAAACCACGGTAGTCTGAATACACGGTAGGGATCACGGATTCGATGCGCAGTCGACTGGTGCCGCTGTGACGTCACGTATACGAAGCGCCGCTTTTGCATCATTCAATTAAATGGTGATCGAAACCACGCAGTATTGTATAGGCTACCATCGATATTGTTGTTAATAAGTATTTGTTTTTATTGTACGATGTGTTCCTGTCGAATATGAACTTACTCTTTACGATATTACGTCTGAATCTCGTGATCTGTAATTGTGGTAAGCTATGTAATAATCACACTGACGGTGACATGTGTTTGCTTACGCAGCACCAAATGTCAGCGTGTCGATGTAACAGTAGTGTATATAAAACTTGGCCTTGGAAGAGGGGGTTCAGTCTAGTAGGCTTCATACAGAAGAAAGAACAAAAGTAATCAGTACTTCTGTCATTAAAGTGGCTGAAAAACGTGCGATAACATCCTGAAGTAAATCCATTTGAAGCAAACGGTAATAACACAATAACAATGCGCGCTATTGAAACATTGTTTATAAGATACTTATTGACTGAACTGACTTCCCTATATTTCATATTTGAAACGTATACGTAAATGTTGTGTAATAAACCAGTTTGTACATGGTAAGTGTATTGGTAAATATGCCCAAGTCTGCTTAGAGAATTTACGGAAAATTGAAATTAAAACCTTTCAATTACAATGATAAATCTTAAAACTGATTTTAAAGGTTAATTTTTATTATTAATAGTTTATTTATTGCTGTCAAAAATAAACAGAAAACGAGAAATGCGTAAAATGTCGTTTTTGAAATATCTTGAAAAATCGTTAAAATTTGGACTTGGGTAGTTATACCACTAACCCAAGATATTTAAAAAACAGTTAATACTATATTAGCATACTCGGCAGAAAAAAATGTAAAAAAAAACAATCAAAAAGTTAAGAGATTAAGGAAATTTCTTGTCAACGTTTTCGACCCTCTGAGAATCGAATAATGCAATGTACAAACAATGCAATATAAAATTACAAGACGATGTCTTCTTCTTCTTTTTCTTCAGGCGGTTTTTACGATCTGTTGAGCACTCCTTGGTCCGACCATCTTTTCTCTGGTCTTCCAGCGTTCCTTTCGGATTATAAACCAAAATTTGTTTTGGTATCCTGTTCTTTATGCATTCTTTTAACATGATCTGTCCAGTCCTGTCTTTATTGTTTTATACTTTCGTTTAGATTGTATATTCCAAGGATGTTCCTTATAGCATCATTTCTTAGCCGGTTCATCCGTCATACGCCTAGTACTGATCGTAAAAATCTCATTTCACTAGCCTGTTTCCGGTTTTGGGTCTTTGCGGTCAGTGTCCAAGTCTCACTGCCATAAAGGCCGCACGGATTTCCACCACTTTATAAAATTTCAAAAGAATATCTCTTCCGACCTTTCCATTCAGTGTTCTTCTTATCGTTCCACATATGTGATTAAACGTTTCTATCTTTTTGTCCACATGTATCTCACCAACATAAGACAAGTCATATCCAAGGAACGTGAATGAATGCACTTGCTCACTTAGTTGATCATTCAGTGCCAGTTTACACCTTACAAGAAAGCAACCTTTAAAAGCCATAGACTTAGTCTTAATAACAAAATTTCGAGACCATACATCCTGATTATCTGCTGGAATTCATAGAGGGCCCTCTGCAGGTTATTTTCATTGTCTGCTATTATGACCTGATCGTCAGCATACACCAGAGTCCTGACGAAATTACGTTCACTGTAACTGTCACTGAAGTTCAGTATTTCTAGCCTCTGCTTCCACTCTCTAACAGCATCGTCCAAATATAAATTAAAAAGTGTGGGTGAAATGCTACACCCTTGTCTGACCCCTTTGTTGCCACTTCATTAGGGGCATTAGGGGGTTCTTGTACATGGTCTTAATGACATCTATTAGGTGCTTTGGTACGCCTCTTCTGTCCATGATATTCCACAGCTTATTTCGTCTCACATTATCAAAGGCCTTGATGTAGTCGACAAAACCCACATGTGTCTCAAGATTATACTCTCTTCTCTTTTCTATTAAAAGCTTTGATGTAAGGATGTTATCAGAGCACGGTCTTCCTTTCCTATTCGAGCAAGACCATGTCTATAATAGGCATTAATCTATTATCGTAGCTTCACATTTCTGTTTACGCTGTCAAACCCTTGTCTAAAGTCTATGAAAACTATATGCAGACCGTATGCAAATTAATTGAATCTTTCTAGTAATTGTTTTAGTACATGTACGGGGCGTCAGCTGAAAAGTTCGCGGATCGACAGATAGTAGAACTAAAATATTTCGTGTGCTACAAGATTTATATTTTGCGTGAACACTTGTTAATTTCCAGAAATATCTGTCAATTTATTCACTCTTTACCAGCTGTTTGAAATTTTCCTGTCACGCGTGTTTTTAAAATGCACAAAAGCAAACATCGTGTTGTGATGAATTCTCTGTTAAAAAAACGTTTTACCGCCAATGGAAAATCAAAACGAAATTTTAAATGTGTTAAGAAATGCTGCGCCTTCAGAGGCAATGGTAAGTGGGGCACACTTGAATTTAAACGTGGTCGTACAAGCACTGAAGACGATCCCAGCAGTGGACGTCCAAAAAGTGAAACAAAAAATGACATTATTGAACAAATTTCATAGAGTGTTGGAAGACCGCAGATTGAGGTGAGGATGACGTTACTGAAATCACAGGCATCTAATATGATCGTGTGCATCATGCTTTAATCCAAGGACTTGGTGTGAAAACGCGTTGTGCAAGATGGCTGCCGCATCTGGAGTTGTTGCATTTTTTGGGCGCCTAGTGCGACCACGTTTTCAGTGCTCGTACGAACACGTTTAAACTCAAGTACCTACTTACTTGAGTAAGTATACTTTGTTCACCGAGTGTTTGCAGAAAATATTTCACGCGAATGACATTGACGAGGGTCGGATTCTATTGTTATCGGTAACATTCCAACGCCCGTTTCACAGCAGTCCGCCAACTCATATTTCCTGTTCGTCACGTTCTGTAGGTACTGTGCGTAATCTACTGAAGATCAGTTCCTTCCCTGTTTTCACCGTTGAAAAACGTGTCATTTGGGTCTGTTTTTACTGTTTAGTTATTATTAATAGCTTGGACTAAAACTGTACAATATGGAGACTCTTTCCCCAATAGCAAGGAACAAACGCGGCAAAGTTATACATAGTGCTAAGAGATTGTGCATAGTGAATAATTTAAACATTTAAGTACAGAGAATCCTACCATAAAAAAGGACAAGGCCATGGAAAAAGTTGCTGAAATGACCGGTGTTAGCAAGCGGAGTGTTTATAGTGTTATTAATGTATATTTGAAAAACAAAACGTTAGGCTTGAGTTCACCAAAAAATAAAACTAGAGTAGCGGCAGTAGATAGATTGGACGAATTTACAAAATGTGCTATTAGGAGAAAAGTTCACGAATTTTTTTTCAAAAATGAACAACCGACAATAAATAAAATTTTGAGTGCAGTTAACAACGATAAAGACTTACTGGATTTCAAACGGTCTACACATAAACTGTTAAAATCATTGAATTTTAAATTTCATGAAAGAAGACGTAACATGTTTATCTGTGACAGGGATAATATAGTTGTATGGCGACGGAATTACCTACGCAAAATTAAACAGTTTCGTGAAGAAGGCCGTAAAATTTACTATCAAGACGAAACTTAGGGTAAATGCAGGCCATGACAAGAATAAGGTTTGGCAAGATAAAACTATTAAGTCGCCGAAAGATGCGTTTTTGAAAGGTCTGTCGACAGGACTACGAAGTCCGAAGGGGAAAGGGAGCCGCCTGATAGTTGTGCATATGGGCTGTGAAGAGGGCTTTTTGAAAGATGGATTAATGGTGTTCCAATCAAAGTCTACTGCTGACTATCACGAAGAAATGACCGGGAATGTATTTGAAGATTACTTTCGAGAACTCCTACCTTCCCTGGAAGATAACTCTGTTGTGGTGTTAGATAACGCACCATATCATTCAGTAAAGTGTGAGAAAATTCCGAACATGTCGTGGAAAAAAAATGAAATAGCAAATTGGTTAAAACAAAAAGGTTTTAATGCTGATAGTAGTTATCTAAAGAAAGAACTTTTTTATATAGTAGAACAAGAAAAAGGAAATTACGACAAATATGTTATTGATGAGATGGCCAAGAAGGAAAACAAGACAGTATTGAGATTACCCCCCTATCACTGTGAGTTAAATCCCATCGAGTTGATCTGGGCCCAAGTGAAAAATCATGTTGCGGCTAACAACACAACATTTAAGCTTGCAGATGTAAAACGGCTGTTGGAAGAAGGGGTGGAAAAAGTAACTGAAGAAGACTGGAAGAAGTGTATAGAGCACGTAAAGAAAGAAGAGGCGAAACTGTGGGAATTGGACAACTTAATAGAAGAAATGGAGGAGAGTGGCCCTTTGATTATAAATGTTGGTAATGATGACACTAGCAGTGGCTCCGACTTAGCTATGGAATTGGAATAAACGTAGTTTCCATTGTTGTAAATAGCCCAATGTACGTACATACTGTAGTAGATAGGCTGATGTAAATATTGTAGTAAATGGCATGTTAGTATTATCATAGCAAATAGGCTTATTTTATAATTAATTTCATTGTAGATTTTAGTATTGTGATAGCAAATGGGCCTGCCTATGTTATAATTTTAGTCCGGGGTTCTCCGTACCACAGGTTTATGTGATCTAGGCCTGTGGAAGCCTCTTTCCCCTAGCATAAAAAGAGTGACCTCCTACAAGGTGGAGGGGTTGACGTTTCCCTCGGAGGCTTATTAATACTAACGTCCACCGATCACAAAACATCAATTTATTAGACGCTCGGTAGCCCGTGCGCCCCCCGCACGTCCGCCTGTGAACCGGCCTCTACCATTCGCCAGTGTCGTAATAGGCCAACATTTTCTGCAAACACTCGTTGAACGAAGTTCGTTCGTTTCTCAAAACACGCATGACACGTCAATTTAAACAGCTTCTGAACAATGAATAAATTGATAGATAGATTTGAAAATCAACAGGAGTTCACACAAAATACAAATCCTGCAGCACACGAAAATTTTTAGTTTTACCGCTAAGCTATAGATGTCGCTCGGCGAAGTTTTCAACTGACCCCCTCGTAGCTGGTCAAAATAACCAGTTCATAAATCAATAGTTTCCACTTACATATATTAAATAACCTAAATTAGAGTGTATAATGTGTCTTCAGTAACTCAAGAACCACTGAGCATTCTATTATACCCTACAAACATCGACTTTTATTTTGATTCTGTCTAGACGGTGGTTCTTCAATCGTATCGGTGACAGCACTGCTAACGACAAAAGACGACCCATCTATTGTTGACTGAAAGCCTTTGCGACCGGGGGGGGGGGGGGCGACCAGCCGTTCCATTCGTTGACACAGTCGCCTTTGTGTCGTCCGCTTGCAAATTATTTTCAAGTTTTCCTTACTTGTCGGTCACTCCCTTTTTACAATTCCTCCCGTATTACTTGTAAACAATCTATCTTTGTTCACAATACAAAAGGAATAAACATTTTTTTACAGTTACAAAGAAAGATAGCTGTGTATATAAAATTCGTTATTATTTTGTATGTAAAATCGTCGATGTTTCTTGCAAGTTTTCTATATTATAAATACGGTAGTTCTTCAAATGTTAAATACTTCTGGAAGTAAGTATTATTTTATTTTCCCCGAACGTAGGTTTCACTGGTCATTAGAGGTTTATAAATGAATTTATAAAGAATCGAATTAATTTAATTTCATTAAAAATATAAGGAACAATCGAATTTAATATTAGAGAAATGATCAATTGAATCTGATTTAACTTATCGATTGTATTAATGTTTATTTTCTTCATCAGCTGTTTTGACGGTTATATTGGAAATTTTTTATGTGTACATATACTTTGTTTTAATAAACTTATAATTTTAAGTAGTTCATCTTGTTTTGTTTTTAATTCAGTCTGTTCTTTAATTAGTAAATTCTTGTTATTTTGTTTCTAAATATTAAGATTTTTACAAATATTCATTTTTTGATCTTTTTGTATGTTTTTAATAAAAACGTAGGTCTAATTAACATTTATAAATTATTTACTTTTGATTATAATAATAAGTGAATACTCAATCAGGCTGTTATAAAAAAAAACAATTCATAAAATTTACCTTTTTTTGTACATGTAATAGCATATCATTTCCAAAATTAAATAAGTAAATAAAATTACATATCTCTCTCTCTTTTTATATACATATACATATTGCAATGGAAATTCCAATTGCATATGGAATGCTGCATATAATATTGCCATATCATAGTATATGAAATAGCTATGTGAATAAGTAGACGTTGCAGGTTTTTTGAACGTCTCAGGATAATTGGGACAAACCAGTGTTTTCACAAAAATATTTATTTTAGTTGTAGATGTTGCCTGAAACCGTTTTTAACTCATTTTGGGCCAATGTGGGAGGTTGACCTTAACTTGTAGAAAGTTGTTTGACCAGTTTTTGTTAAACTGGAATCGCTTTGTCTCAGTTTATTGCTAGAGTCTGTAAGGCGTGTACGTGTTCGCGAGCCATTTAGTTACCGTTTGAGTTTATAAAAATTGACATTACTCCCAGGAAAAGAGCAAAGATTGTTGCTTTAAGTAAACATACGTGTATGACTGTGAGAAACACTGTTTCAAGAATAATTAATAGACACCTCGAATTAGGAACACTTTCTCCAAAAAGAAAGAGCAATTGTAAAATAAAACGCAAAACAACTCCTAGAACTATAATTTCGACTTCGGAATAGTGAAATTCACCCTCAAAATACAAGTCAAGACCTTCACAGAGATTTAATGGCTACTGGTGTCAGCATTGATTCTTCAACAGTACGGCGCAGGCTTATTGAAGCAGCGCGGAAGGCTAAAAATCCAATTAAAAAACAATTATTAACTCCTGTAATAAAGAAAAATCGTTTAGTTTGGGCCAGAAAATACGAATCTTGGAATAGTGATGACTGGAAGAAAGTAATATACAATGATAAACACACTTTTTAGTCCAAGGGTACAGAGCAGTAGTTGTCAGAAAAAGCACTGGTAAACCAGTGAGAGCTGAACATCTTCAGCAGACCATAAAATACCCTACAAAAAAAAGACGTTTTAGGCTTATTTCACATCTAGTGGTTCTGGATGCTAAGTATCAGTGGAAGGAATGATGAACTGGTTGAAATACTTAGAAATTATAAAAAGAAAAATTGTACCTTTCATGCAGACATTCGCTGACGGCTGTGGAACTTTTCAACATAATCATGCTCCATGCCATAATTGAAAATTAATTGCAAATTTTACACTAGAGAACAATGTAAATATTCTGGATTGGCTTGGAAATTCTCCTGGTTTAAACAAAACTGAAAATTTATGGAGTTCAGTGAACAGACGCCTTGGCCAGATGGACTGTTCAACAAAAGTGCGGTTGATTGAAAACGTTATAAAGTGTGACGAAGACCTAAAAACTATTTGTTGTAATTTAGTGGCACCAACGCCGAATCGAATAAAAGATGTTATCAAAGGCAGAGGAGGAGATATTTTATACTAGTTTTCAGTTATTGAATGTAAGTAAAATTATTTTAAAAAAACGATTACAGTGGCCTCTCTCTTAACCGACAATCTGTTAACCGACCATTCTATTAACCGACTGTTTTACTAGAGAGGGTGGAAAAAATTAACTACGCGTACGTACACTAATAATACGTTATTCACCCTAAATAATGAGGAACATGAAAGTGTGAACGAATCCGACGAGGATCAAGAAAGAAAAATTTCTCACGCGGTTGGGAAAGACGCTCTAGAAATAGCCCTTCGATTTTATGTTGAACAACAGCCTACTTCAACGCCAGTCGATGTAGTGAATCTGAAAAAGTGGAGAGGTTATGCAGCTGACAGACGTCAGAGTAACATAAAGTGGAGAGGTTATGCAGCTGACAGACGTCAGAGTAACATAAAGTGGAGAGGTTATGCAGGTGACAGACGTCAGAGTAACATAAAGTGGAGAGGTTATGCAGCTGACAGACGTCAGTGTAACATAAAGTGGAGAGGTTATGCAGCTGACAGACGTCAGTGTAACATAAAGTGGAGAGGTTATGCAGCTGACAGACATCAGAGTAACAAAAAGTGGAGAGGTTATGCAGCTGACAGACGTCAGTGTAACATAAAGTGGAGAGATTATGCAGCTGACAGACATCAGAGTAACATAAAGTGGAAAGGTTATGCAGCTGACAGACATCAGAGTAACATAAAGTGGAGAGGTTATGCAGCTGACAGACGTCAGTGTAACATAAAGTGGAGAGATTATGCAGCTGACAGACGTCAGCGTAACATAAAGTGGAGAGGTTATGCAGCTGACAGACGTCAGAGTAACATAAAGTGGAGAGGTTATGCAGCTGACAGACGTCAGAGTAACATAAAGTGGAGAGGTTATGCAGCTGATAGACGTCAGGTTAACATAAAACAAAAGAAAATGGCCGACTTTTCCCATAAATCCGAGAGTTTGAAACTTTTCAAGTGTGCAGTGTGCATTAAAGTGTTTGTTCTTACGTAGGTTAATTGTACAGTAAAATATACGTAACACGTTTTCGTGTTACAACTTTAATTTTCTGCCTAAATAGTTTACTTTACACACAAAATCTTCGTTTCTTTATTAATTAGAACCGACATGAGCCAAAAGAAAGCAGTCCGTAATTTCTTTCTTGTTTTCATAATTAAGGTAAATCGTTCATGTACACTACCGTATATATTTTATTTACTGTACTCGCAGATAATTAAAGCAATTATACTTTACCCATTTATCCAATTTTATCGTTCGCACTTCATTTATAGATTCAGTACAAAGTGGGTTGTACGTACATGTACTTCGAATATTGGCTGTTCAATCCTTTGTTCTCGACGGTCATAAATAAGCTACCGTTCTGTTAATCGAATTTTCCATTACCCGACCGTTACGCGGTCCCATCCAAGTCGGCTAAGAGAGAGCCCACTGTATTTTACTGTTGTTCCAATTAATTTGCACACTACTGTATATCAACATAGTTGCAATAAAATGACCTACCTGATGACAGTAGTTGTTTCAGTAACCGAGTATACACGTGTTTTAAGTAAACGTTTTACAGCCCATAAAATTGGCCGTAAAATATTTCAAGTTTTAACATTGAAAATGTTTATAAGGACGTGTCGCACATTTGCGGCCGATCGCTGGTGCGTGATCGAAAATGGGAACCGGTGAGTTTCCATAGAAACTACTTCTTTATTGTCAATAACGTAGTACGCATATAAAACTTCGCTTATGAATGCGACTACATTTAACTTATAATCTGTACATTGGTAAATGAAGAATGAATTCATTTATTGGTGAATGAACATAAATATAATATATATTTTTTAGATTTATTGAAACATTTTCAATGCCCTTCTCTGTGCATTGCATTTGTGCAAAGCCTGTAAATTTTTTGAACATGAATTGTTCTCTTCTAATCGTGTTTATATAGATGAAGATGTTACGTTTAAGAGTATCATGAGAAGGGGTTATCAAAGAACCAATCATATTAAGGTAATTCAGTTTTAAAATACGAATTGTGAAAGTATAATCAGTCTCTCTTCGGACTCGATAACGAGTGGACGCTGCTCTGGTCCATGACGTTTGGTTGCGACGAATGCAAGTTACAAAATTCCTGTTGAGTTACTACGCTAATTGTGTGGTATCCCCGACCTGGGGGGCTGTGCGGGACGATGGGCATGCCCGTCGCCCGCTCGTGTGCTGCGTCCCGAGCTTCAGATAGAGCTCCTGCCGCAGGGACAATAGATAGGCTAGATTTTGAGGGTGTGGCCTGCTACCGTCCGTGGGGTTTCAATTAGTTAATTAATTGAGCGTTAGAGTTCGCCGAGGCCGGATCCAAGATTCACCTGGCACAGATTGGTAGCGACCGAGGGCGCTAATGAGGTGGTTGCCCTGAATTTGGGCGGTGCGAGGATAGAATTTCCGGGACAGTGTGTCCGTATAGTGGCGTCCTGGGAAGAGACACGCAGGACTTCACGGATGGTTTTACTCGATGTTAGGTAGTGGGCTTTGCACGCCCAGCACAATCCTCGGTCAAGAAGAGACTGAAGCTTTCGCTTATGGCTCTTGGCCAAGTAGCCCCATACTGGGATCGCGTAGGTAGCCATCGGCACCACATAGGTGGAGACGACAAGCTTCCCTGGGCGGCGGGGTAGTATTCGCAAAAGTAAATAGTCCGTTTAGGAGTAGATAGCCACTTCAAGCTAACTGGAAAGGTGTAATCCTAACACACTAGTTAAACAGTAACGATATCTGTTCGCGGTGTAAATCTGCATATAACTGTACCTGCAAGAAATATCTACACGGCCAGAAGCGACCCCCATGCCGGACTGAGTAAATTGACCCACTTATTCATCCAGATAATATCAACCCGTCTTCTGAAGGTTCTGCAGTCAACATGTCAGGGAAGTGAACTTATATTTGTTTACGTACAAATAAAGACTTTTTAAAAGAAAGGTTCTAATATAAGTCGCATGAGTAAAAACTTTATAGCTCAGAAAAATAGCAATTTACTTAATTGTACAAAAATTAATTTTAGTTTGTTTTACAAATGTCAACAGAGAAAAAATTAAGTTTTTTTTTTGTAAACTATATTAAAGGCTCAAGGTTGTCAGCAAAATTAATCTTCTTCTTCTATGGCGTCACAGTTCGAAGTCGAACCTTAGCCTCCATAATAATCCGCCTCCATTTTTTCCTCTCCTTGGCGATCGAGTCCATCGTTTTATTTTAAGTAAATAATCAGCATCCCTCGCCACTGCGTCAAACCAGCCATGCTTGGGTCTTCCGAAAGGCTTCTACCCTTAATCTGACTAAACAGTACCTTCCTAGCTATCGGTTACCTTCCATCCTAATGATGCGTCCTGCCCATTTCAATCTATGCAGTCGGATGGTGGTGCCCAGATAATTGTCTTTATACAGCTTCTATAGCTCCTCATTGTGACGCATTCTCCATATCCCATTGACTTGGATTGGTCCATATATTCTCCTTTCAAAAGTATTGACTATGTTAGCGGCTTGTTTGTTCAGAGTCCAAGCCTCGCTGCCATATGTTATCACCGGTCTAATCATATCTTTACATAATGTGACCTTGGACTGACGGTGGATATTCCTTGTCTTGAATATAGATGTCAACGAAGCATATGTTCTGTTTGCGGCCTGTATCCTTTTCCTTATTTCATTTATTTCTTCATTGTTTTAATAAATTAAAATTTTCAGTAAATTAAATTAAATTAAATTTCTTCAGTAGAATTAGTAGCATCATTAATAAAGCCGTTTGATTTCAATAACATCTATCTCGACTACATGTCCTATGCGACCCTGATACATTGCAATATATTATTACTTTATCAAATTAACAACTTTAAAAATGTATATTATTTTGCATTTATTTGATTTTTTTTACTAACGTATTATATATTTTGTATTTAAAATTTTCTAAATTTTCTCTAAAGACTCATTTTTGTAGCCTATATTCGTTTTAATAAAATTGCATTTTCTAAATTTTGGAATGTATAATTATCATCAAGCAAACGGATAGCCACATTATACTTACACATCTCTGATAGATAATTTTGTATTGAGTTTCTGGTTTTTAATTGGTATTCTTGCAGTTTAGACATTTCTAGTATTTATAATTACTTTACTGTTAGTATAAGATTAACTTATTTAATTCTCTTGAGGGTTGTAAAACGATCTGTAAACAAATTTAAGTTTGTTAAAAATTGTAATAATTACAATTCTTTTATTTATTAAAGTAATATATGTTAATATTGCTGCCATCATTTAGGTCTGGGCATGTGCACAGGGAAACAAAAATGAAAATATATAAGACTGTTATCAGACCGGTGCTATGCTACGGGTGTGAGGCATGGACAATCACACAGAAAACAGCCGACATAGTAGACACCTTTGAAAGAAAAATCCTCAGACGCATTATAGGCCCAATACAAGAAAATGACTCATGGAGACTAAGATACAACAACGAACTATATCAAATATATAAAGATATACCAGTCTCAAAATTTATAAGAATACAAAGATTGCGTTGGGCCGGACATGTTATGAGAATGGAGAATGGCAGGAACCCCAAGAGGGCTTTGCTGGGTACATGGGAGGGAACGAGACCTAGAGGTAGACCGAGGAAGAGGTGGGAAGATGGCGTTGAAGAGGACGCGAGGGACATGGATAAGAAACTGGAGGAGGGTTGCAGTGGATTGGAGGCGGAGATTGGTGGAGGCCAGGGCCCAACTTGGGCTGTAGGAGGAGGATTATATGTTACTATATATAACTGTATTTACCTATTTTATTTTCCTCAAATATATTGTACACATACATTAACATATAACATATATGTTATAAACAGTTGATTTAACCACTTGTATTTTAATATTTACTTAAATAGTTTACATGCTTTTACATCTAAGCGATTACAGTACAAATTAAAGCTGTTGAAACACTATAAAGATATAATTACTTATATTTTTTGAGGAAAATAATAATAACTATTCTTGGATTTCGTTGTCCATGGCGTGTCCGTTAATTAACTAAATATAATTACACCCCTACCGATTCGGAACACAAAGTTTTTTATTGGTAAAAACATAAAAGTTTCACCTTATAGCCTGAACCAGTTTTCGCTTATTATAAGCTTCGTCAAAGGCTTCCACTGGGAGCGCTGTTCGCTTGTTCTTGGCGACGGTGTCGACTTTTGAATGATCGATATTGTGTGTGTGGCGTGTGGTATGCTCGAATAATGCGTGTAATTTGAATCGTGTCTGTTCGTTTAGGATGTTGTTTTTATGTGTTTTTGTGTATACTGTATTTCCAATTGTTCAAGAGTGTCTAGTTTTCGGTCTTTTTTGTGTACGTGTAGAATGTCCATGTTAATGTCGATGTTTTTGTATGTGTGGTTTGTATGTGAGGCTATAAGGTAAAACATTTACGTTTTTACCAATAAAATACTTTGTGTTCCGAGTCGGTAGTGGTATAATTATATTTAATAATTATTCATTACTAAAGTAGAAGAAGAATAAAAGTGAACGATTCTGCACACATTATTTTTTTTCACACTGGAAAACTGCATTGTTTTTAAGAATTGCGTTTATCAAAGAACTGACTTTATTATCATATTAAAAAGAAAACTTCAAAACGCATAGGCAATAAGATAGAAAGTATGACCAATAATTGCACGTAGCGATAGTGGTACACAAGTTAAGTAAGAGGCAGTGTAAAAATCACCGTTGTTGTAAAAAGCAACTGTGTATGTAAGAGGGTTTATTGTGATGAGTAAGGGACATCAGAAATTGTTGAGTTGATGAAGTTGAAGACAAATTGAATCGAGACTGGAATTCCTGACGTAACAAGGGACAAAGCGTTGTGCCCTTCGAATGTGGCTGTAAGGTCACGCGCGTGATCGCCGACTTAGTTGTAAAACATAACATGACTTGACCAACACTGCTCTCTCACTAGTGACTAATGGTATCCCGTGTTAAGCAGTTTCGTAAAAACACAATAAATATGTTAACAGCCCATACAGGTTTTTGTTTGGACAAAACATTACGTTTTAATGGTTTTGGAAATTAACATGACTATGAGGTGCCTATATGCGAATTGGAAGGAGAGACGGTTAATTCGTAATCTGTACCTTGGACAGAAAGTGAGTGTGCAAATCGGAAAGGAAAGTTCAGATGGAATTAAAACTGGAAGAGGAGTAAGGCAAGGCTGCTGTATGTCACCAAATTTATTTAACATATATCTTGATGACTTGACTGCTCTGGCAAAACAAGAGGTGTGAATGTCGGTGGAAGAAGAATTGAATGGTATAGGGTTTGCTGATGACATGGCTGTTTTAGCAGATTTGAATTCAGTATGCGAGGAATGTGGAATGAGGGTTAATAAGGGAAAAACTCAGTGTATGGTGGTTAGCAGAGGAGGAAAAAGGGCGAAATAAAGATAGGGCAAGACAAACTACAACAGGTGGAGTTGTTTAAACATCTTGGAAGCTTGATTAGTGAAGATATATCCTGCACTCGTGAAATTAGAGCAAGAATTGCTATAGCGAAAGAAGTATTTAATGGGAAGAAAAAACTGCTGTGTAGAAAAATTAATAAGAATTTAAGAAAAAGGTTAACCAAATGTTATGTGTAGAACGTTGCTTTATATGGGGCACAGATAAGGACATTAGAAGCATCTGAGATGTGGGTTTGGCGAGCAACTGAAAAAGTGAGGTGGGTTGATAAAGTAAGGAATGATGAAGTTTCAAGAATAATAGGGGAAGAGAGAAGAATCCTGAAGGTAATAGAAAATAGGAAAAGGAATTGGTTAGGTCATTGTTTAAGAAGAGACTGCTTGCTTACAACTGCCATGGAGGGTGTCATAGAAGGAGAAAAAGAAGAGGACGCAGAAGAATGAAGTTTAATAGTCCCTTTACAGATTCGTTTATTTTTCGTACTTGTTTTAATTGTATTCACAACACGCGAATCTTTTGTTTATTACTCGATGTTCATATGATCGGTAATTTTTTTATATATAATTGTATGTTAACAGTTTTTCTATACTTTAATTGTTCTTGGTTCTATTCACTTTTATGCATTAATATGTATTATTTGTTTCCCACTAGATTTTGCACATGTGCGCGTCTTTATATTATTAATAATAATAATGGCTCCCATGTATAGCACAGAAGTAGCTTAGGAGTAGGCAGGGTAGGCTGCCTAATGTGAGCCGTACGGCATACAAGGAAGGCAGTGTGGCCAGCACTGCGCTTCAGCCGCCCATTATTATCCCCAGGATGTTATCCCAGGTACTCATTTTCAACAGGCTGAGTCGACCTGGGGACTGAAAAAAACACATTGATTTTATGGTGCGGGCCTGGGAATTGAACCCGGGACCTCTAGATTCGTAGCCAGGTGCCATACCCACTGGTCTACTGAGCCGCCAGTGGGTATTTATAATATGGCGTAATTTGTTTTGTCATATCTTACGCGCACTTACCACAATTTAAATAAATTACTTATTTAATTACATTTATTCAGGGGTGACGCTATGCCGGATTCAACTGGCTTACACTCACACATACAAAATACACTGTACAGAAACAGCTGTGTGTGGCGTGATCTGCATATACCGTCCTGCACATTCGGTGTTCCCCTTCGCTGGTTACTTACAGTTTCAATACGCATTTTTTAAATATTGACAATATTAATTATTTATTCTAATTTAACAGTTTTTTTAACTAACTGCGACAATGCACAGTAACGTACGCAGACGTACTGTTGCATTATATATTGCAACAAAACACAGGATGATGAGCTGTATTAAGTATATCAGAGCATGGATGACGGACATTGACAAGTTTCAAATAGATTTATACAATTTTTTGTCAATTAGCTATAAGTTTTGTATTTAGTGATGGATAAAGACTTATGTTATATCAAATTCTTTGTACAATTTTGTTCTTTTATGTCATGTACTTTTTGTGTCAATATGTGCGCGTGTGATAAACCTTATTCGCTATATCTTCCGTGTTAACTAAACCATCAACGTGAAACTTGGACAGTGAATTATTGAGGGTAATAGCTACAGTTTCGATATACTCTGTGGTTCCCAGCTATTTTATAAATGTGTTTTTTCTAGTAGTTAAAACCCTCAACTTTTTACTCTTATCTATGAAAGAGTAATAAGATTTCGAGATTAAATCTATGCAGGCTTTCGCCAACTTATACAAAGATTTGCCTGTTGCCCGACTATCTTTTGTTTTATCAACCACGTGGACAGCTGATTGACCAATCAGAAACCCCTAATTTCAGTAAGATCCGTAGGTTGTAAAGGCACGCATCGAGGCAGTTCATCGATAGCATTTGCCCAGTGAACGTGTGTTCCTCTCCAAAAGAGTTTTCCTTGCATGAACTAATATAAATCGAAAGTAAAAGCTTAGACTTGGGACTCTATTCGTTAAGAACCAAGCTGGTGAAAAACCATATTATTATTATTATTATTATTATTATTATTATTATTATTATTATTATTATTATTATTATTATATAAAGTGCTATCCGCGTAAGTGGAATATATCCGCATAAGACGATTTACTGACCGCGGTAAATCTATAGTTTCGCGGAACACTTCAAGATTTGCCGGAAGGTGTAAGCCCAATACACCGCTTTTTAAATAATTACTCATAATCATCCTGAGATTTAATTCCATTTCGATTAAATAAAATAATAACAAATTTCCTATCGATATAAACTCAAAGTTCGGAAAGTGACAGTTTATGTCACATCTGTAATTAGTGTTATCAGTTCCTACGGACCCAGCAGAGCGCAGAGAGAGAAAGAGAGAGGAGAGCGGTCAGTGCAGAGTGAGAGAGACGGAGAGAGTGAGCTGAGAGCGGTGTCATAGTGCAGAGATTCGCAGCAGGAGCGGCGGCGGAGAGAGTGACGTTACGCCGAGTATAAGGAATTCGTGATTTCAAATAAAAAACAACCAAATTGAACTATATAGACTCTTTAATAAACAAATTAAAAATACGCATGACATTTATGTAATTTAATACATATCGTATGAACCATAATTTCTTGTGTGTTAATAAATAATTCTTCATTACCTCCAATATAGACTTGTTTGTAGTTTATTTACACACACAGTATCCTATGCAAAAATATTACATTGTTCCGTTGCAATATATAATTCAGAGTCTGAGGATTTATGGGTACTGAATACAAATCCACACCGTTACACCGATTGCAACCAAATTTTGCAAAGGTAACCTTTGACACAAGGCGAAAAATACTGTCTAACCTGGAATTTGATATTTTGCCCCTTTCGAACGATTAGGCCCTTTTAATTATGCTTTTTCGTTGATGCGTATAAAGATGTCAACACGCCATGGAGACCAGAATTAATTACCGTAGTAACAAGTAAATAAACAAATGATATTCAACGGCATCGGAACTGTACCTTTATCCGTTCCTGCAGTTTTTTAATGTTTTTAATATGCGATTGTATCGATATATTTTTTAATTTTGTTTACAGATATATTCATATATTTTGTAATTGTCTTAAACGATTATAAAATTTATGTTTATACGTATTTCTGATTATGCAATGAATAAGTAATGAAATATATTAAATACTACTATTAAAGATGTCAACAACACCATGGAGACCAGAATTAATTACCACAGTAACAAGTAAATAAACAAAAGCTATTTAGCGGCATCGGAACTGTACATTTGTTCATTCCTGCAGTACATTTTCGATGCTTTATATAATATCCGATTGTACCGATATATCACGATGTGGAAAAGAAGAAGTTTACTAATTGTAAATTGTCCTATTACTTAATCCAAAGCAAATATACGTGTTGTTTTCATTTGTGAGGTTAGGTGACAACGGTTTTGGGTTTTTAGTTTACTGCTGAAATAAATAAAAGCCATGGTTGAGGAAAACATAACATTTAATGTGTTATACAATGCTTCTAACACAGTAACATTTAAAATAAAGAATTTAGCGTTTTTGATTTAACAGGCACTTTATAAATATCTCCAAAGGTTTCATAAACGGGCACTTTTAAATCTCCAAAGGCTGTTGTACTAACGTAATAAATTTAGTACAAGTTAAAATAATACAAGTGTTGAAAACAGCTTTGGAGAGAATTTGACTAATGAGTACAAAATTGTTATACAAGGTGACAGAACGCCATATAGACATAGACAATAAACATTATATTAAAATACTTATTAAAAGTCAAATATTCGCGTGCGAAGCCGCGGGTAACAGCTAGTAAGTAATATAATGTAAGCAACGGAAAAGATTACAAACAAAAAATTAATGAAGTTTGGAAGTGACATGTCTTACCCGATGCTCGGATTGGTTGATGCTCTTGATAACGTGTCACTTCGTATCGCATTAGTACGGTAGGAAAGAATTAGGAAACTGTGAAACCAAAACATTGCTACGATAGTTACGTAACACTCTCGAAAAGTCGGTAGGTGCAGTTACGTAACTGTTCTACACGTTTCTCGGCTAGCCGTGTGCGCTAAAGTACCTTCCAGACTGTTTGACACTTTGTAACTACGCAAATTATGTTGGCACGCGGCCAGAAGTATGGAAATTATTATGGAACATCTGCGGGTACTACATAAGCAACAGCAGCCTGCTTAGAAGTTAGTTACACCTGGCGAGATTGTAGAGTGCGGATCAAGTGATTGTTGCGGATTACTGAAAAGTGACTATTGTGCGGAACTCTAATAGTTGACATTATTATTGCGTGTGGACACGTTAAATTTCAATTACTGTGTTAGAGTATTTTGTTCATTTCAAATTGTTATTTGTGAGTAAATAAAGCTGTTAACTGTTTACTTCATCGGTGTCTGTATCTTGTTTCCACTGTAAAATAGGACGATCCGTGAGACCGTCATAACAATATATTCCACACATTGTATGTGCTTTAGGAAAATTAATGTTTTGCAACAAAAATCTGTTAGCTGTAACATCAGGTTGTTAATTATGTTATAATTAATTACCCTATAATATTATTATATTTACAACATCACCCATAGATAACTAATTAGTACCCAGACATACTAACCAAAGCTTTTTACTTAAGCATCTAAAACCGTAGACAAATTTTGTAAAAACAACGACAAGAAAAACAACAATGGTGCATGGAGGGGGATTTGCGGAACAAATGTTTTCTATGTGTGCTGGAAAACTGTAACAATAACAAATCTTTTATTTATATACTTCATATTTATTTATTGGAAATCAGAAAATACACTCGTTAAGCTATTCTGCTGATTAGTCTACATACATAAGAAATGTACAACTATACTGCTTCCCTTCTTAGCTTAATCCTGATGTAAACAAACAGGCGTGGGACATCTGAAACGCTATTTGCTACTTGAATTAGAGACGTGTCACTCTGACAGAAGGAGTACAGACAGGTTACATTTAAAATGTATCCTGTATAAACACGTGTAATTTGAATGATTAGTCCTGACCAAAATAAAATTTGCGAGACAGGTTAGACCGACAGGGAAAGATTTTGTAACACCAGTTTATGGCTTTTTTAAATTATTTAAGTATCGCGACAAACAAACAAGTAAAGTTCATTTAAAACGAAAATAGAAGCTTTGATAATTACCACTGTACTGAATACTATCAGTTTCTGTCAGAAAGTAATTCATTGCCTTTCATTTGTCCACAACGACGTCGGTAATGTGGGCCAGTTGCCATAGCTTATTATCTTCCTTGAATATACGCTGCATACAATGGCTCCACTTGTCCGTCGTTTTTTAATTACCGCCTTCTCAATAAAGTGTTTTATATCAAGCAGCTAATATTGTGTTGTGACGGGCAACACATCCTTTCAACTGGCTCCATATTAATTCAATATGATTTAGGATACAGTGATATGGAGGAAGTTTTAAAACGATGTGCCCCGATTTAAGTGGCAAGATAACTCTCACATGATTATACAGACATTCTACACATGCGCGTAATACATTACTGTGTGAATAGTGTCAACGCCTCTGACCAATAATAGCGTTTCAGATTTCCCACGTGGGTTTGTTTACATCAGGATTGAACTAAGAATGGAAAGAGTATAGATGCTGTGACATTCAGCGATGTCGCGTCATGGTCGTTAAAGGTCGGATGACCAGTGTTCTTGATCGCAGGCTGCTGTAGAAGTGGTACGATCAGCGGGGTACTATGGCCGTGAAGTCTTGTACGATTTCTAGTATCGCGTTCGTGGATAACTTCACGGATGTATGGAATACGAAAGTCTATCACGGTGTCGCACAGCTGTTTTGTTTGATATATTAAAATTATCATTTGATATCGTGTCATATTCAAGGTCCAGTCGCAATAAACCGATTGTACAAAATAAGTACATTGTACAGTGGAACCTCGCCGGTTCGTCACCCACTACGTAATTCGTCTCCCTCTGTAATTCGCCACCCACTCAAACTTTTTTTTAAATTGTATTTTTTAACAAGCGAGTAACATATACGGTCTAGTTATAGCCAGGAGAACGGATTGCGGGAGGTATTTGTTCCGAGAATGAGTATTTCGTACTTGTGTACGCGGCACAATAAGTGATGTGTTGCTACAGCGTAATACGTTTCCGAAAAATCAGTCGGATGATGATGCCTGGCAAAGTATTCCGGAAAACACTTTAAAATCTGCCTGAAATAAGTTACGGCCATCTGAATTACAACCAGCGTCAACAGAACTAGAAGGTCTTGACCCCACATCGGAATTGTTAGATATCTGCCGATTCCTACCAGCATTTAACAGTTTGGATGAACACGACGTCAAAAATCGGTTTGAAATAGACTTACTGGATGCAGGCTACGGAATGTTTAGTGATGATGAAATTGTTGCATACGTATCCACATACCCTTAACCCATAAACATTACCAATTTTTTTGCAATTACAGTGCTTAACTCGGTTGAATTTGAAAATTTTTAGCAATAAATATTGTTACGTAATGCGGAGCGTTCTGGTACACTGGAGAACGTTGTTCTACTCTGTTCCCGCAGATGTAATGCCTACGTGACGCTTGACACGCGAGACAGTGTTACGTAATTCGGAACGTCTCGTGCGTTCGATGGTGTCGATCTAGAAGCTTCTTGAACGGTGTGTGTTTCTCACATGGCGCGCTGAAGTATTCTCTAGAATTTTCAAGTGTTTGTTAAAGACGCATATTATGGGACCTGCAGACTATAAACAGCCCGTACCTGCCGCTTAGCGTTCAGTGTTATGTCGGGCGATTTATACAGTGTGTCGCAAGTGGTGTATTAGTGAAAAGTGATCACAGCTCGAAATTATATTGTAATGTAATCGAGATTTTGTATGTTCGGACGTTTGAATTTTATCACCCGTTCTTGTACTCGTATCGTAAATGAGTGTGACGAGCGTTTTTAATTCGCTCGTTGCGTTCGTAGTATAGTATGGGTGTATAATTGAGGGTATTAATCAGTTCAGTTACTTCTGTGAATGTTATTCGTATATAGCGAGTCGGGTTGTACTTTTTCTTAATACTTACGGGCAAACCGTATCTCTCGGCGTTCAGTTTGAATCTTACCGCCTCGTCACCTGATTGGCTCACGCCGTCTTGCAGTGTCGACTTCGCTAACTGTGGTGTTTTGTTGTTTTCACTTTAATAATTCTTTATATATTACTTTATTTTATACGAATCAAACATACAGCGTTGCAGAACAATAAGATTTATTAAACCCTTTCAAATTTTCAGTTATTCAATAGTACATTAATTTATATTGATGCCGGCTTTTACAGTTGCTCAGTTGGTATGCTCAGTCGTTTGTAGAGACGCCAGTAATGGCAGATATTGTTTATGTTTACAATGATTATTTGTCACAAGGCGTGTTAAAGTCCTTTTGACTACAGAAGTTTTGGATTATCGGTTAAAATGCACAAAATTATAATATTTCTTAAAACTATGTACACAATATTTAATACACTAATACATACAAGTAAGTTATCAGCATTGAGAATTAGAATAGTGTTTGGTTAGAATTTTGACAACAAGTTATGTTCGTTAATAATTTATTATAAATCAGTTTCAACGGTTGTTAATTGATTAAGTTTCCTTAATAGTGATATTTTAATTACTTTCAGTTCTTGTTCAAAATAGTGATCAGTGAAGTGAAAATTGTAACTCGTTATTATGGATAAAAAGGGGAATTCGTTTTTTAAGTGAAATTATTAGTTTATACTCATCGGGTTCTCGTTGGGGCTTCCTCGATGTTCGTCTACTTCTTCCGGATGGGTCTAGTCGTCTTCTCCTCCTCAGATGTTCATCAATTCCCGTTCAGATGGTTTTCACATAAAGTTCGGCTTCCCTCTTGTTCCGCAGTCGTTTGTATTCTCAGGTTGAAGTAGGTCGATCCTTTTCTTCCTTCGGGATGGGTCGCCTGTTACATTCCTTCGAAGTCTTCTTATTTTTTATTGATATTTTATGTTGTGAGTAATTTAATAATGGTTTACTATACTTCTTCCTTCTGGTTTTTGTTAAAATTTACGTTTTTATAGTTAAATTTGGGTTGAGAGCTGCATACATCCGCCCTCCGCGTCAGTCAATAATGGATTAATTAGAATTCCAACGGTTTTTTGGTAATAAATTTCAGTTGCTATGGTTACCTATTAAATTATGCTAATTCTCATTGGTCGTTATTTTATGTCATTGTTATATTCTAACGTTTTATTTTAGTTTAAATCTATAAAATATCTTCAAATTAAGATTTCTTTCTTATATTAGTAGTTATGTTAATTACATGAATACCATTGTTCTTATTTTTTGTTAAGGATTATTTTGATACCCCTCATGGTTACTTTTGAATAGTTAATCACATTTTCGTTATTTTCTTATTTATATTTCTTATATATTTAATCTAAAACTGGATGTTATTTATACATTTTTGTATTAGGTATACCTACTTAACTGTTTAAACATTTGGTATAGTCTGATTAATACTGGGCTATTGTTTTGTTTTTAAATTTACAAAGTTCCTTCATTAAATGTTAGGTCTAGAGCTAAGATTTCCCCATACTACTATTTAACATTCTTTGTAACTTATTAACATTATATCTGGTACATTAAAACAATTTTTATATAAACAAATAATAAAACATTGGTGATTCTAACTACACCTCCTATTATAAAATATTCCTTGTCAGGTTCAAGCCTGAAATTAAACTTTAACTAATTTTCTGTTTTTTACTACTATCTGGTTTAACTTATAATTTATTACATTATATGGTTTTTTAAACGATAACAAAACTCTTATAATACTACTGTTAAACTGTACCTTACACAATATACTTTACTCACTAATTCCTTCACTAGAATACAGTGTCTATCTTTCTTATTTACCTTTCATTCTAATGACTTAATTTTTATCTTATTTTATAATTCTCATTAACTATTACTTAAATTAATCACAGTACAATTAGTTCATCTTACTTGCTAACATAAAGTTTATCACAGGTTGTTTAGATATTTTATTACAGTCTACATTTAAAATACCTTTTTCTGTTCACCCACTACACTTTTTCCTTCATAGAAGGTTTTTTTATTTATTCACTTTCACCTTTTTTTTATAACATGCTATACCTGGCATGTCACCACTTATTTATATTGATACACTCTTTATTCCACTCACTTGATATTATTCACTACGTTGTCTAATTATTTTAACATCATCGTGTGGTTATTGGTTATGAGTAATTAATTTATTTTCCATTCACTTTGATCACCTTTGATTATTAACTATGGCCTTTATTTGCCTCAGAGTATGGTTTACTGGTTTTGACTGTTTATCACTATTCATTTGGGTATGTTTATTTTTAACTCCCTACCTTATATTTATAAGTACATTTTCTTCATTCATATAATATGCATAATATTACTATCTTATTTGTTATTATTAACATAGGTACATCTCATTTATGCTCTAATTATATTAGTGCATTTGTTTATATACATTTTGTAGTCATTATTTGGGGATTACAATGTTCGTTATCAATTTCTTGATTACATCTGGTTTCTGGTTCCTTCTTCCTTGTTCCATTTTATCTTCCTTGTGTTCATCCAATCTATTGGGTCAAGTCATCGTCAGTTTATTAGTCATTTGTCATTTTGGTAATTCTGTCATTAATCTCTGAAGTATAAGTTTCTTGACCTTTCTTCTTGTCTTCAGCTTCTTTGTTTTATAATTAATTATCAATGTATTTTCACTATCTTATGTCATGTTACAATATTTGACATTATTATTGCGTGTGGACAAATCTAACTGGAATTATTGTATGAGTTGATTATAAACTGTTATTTGTGATAATTAAAGCTGATTTTTAGTGACTTCATTGATGTCTTGTATTTTGTTTTCCACTGTACCGTACGACGATCACTAGACCGTCGTAATAATATGTTCGAGCATAACATTATTACTGTCCATTGCTAGTGTTGTACTAAAGCATTTTTTGTTGTCTTTAATGGTTTTGTTTCTTACTCCCTCACTAATTCGTCTGTTTCATTAATTCGTCACCCTTCGGTCCCGTAGGCGACGAATTAGTGAGGTCCTACAGTATTTTATATTGTATATATGTAGCAGAACCATATTTATAAGAGTTCATAGGAAGTGTATAAACGCCTCTTTGAAAACATAAACAGCCAACAGGGTAAGTAGTGGCGGCGATAAAGTAGGTCAGCGGAATCGGGTTAATTCCGCATTATGTGTCGGTAGAAGCTAAGCTACCGGTATCTGTACTGCTAGTTTGGTATTCAATGCGTTGCCGCGGAAGCTTTACTGCGTCGACGGGTCGATACGGAACATGGAATACATTAACGTTAGAAACTTCACTTTAACTTCGGTACAGGCTGCAATTGTTTCCTTAAGAGGTTTCTCTTGCCGCTTAAGACAAATCTGAATCTAATATTAGATGTCTGTGTTGTATAAAATCAACCGCTTGTGTCCTTTCTTCACTTGGCAGTCCACCAAGTTTACTAAGTTTCCCGGTCCGCGCTAGACTTCATCTCTTCTTCTTCTGATAGTTTCGGATGTTGGATATCATACAGGCTATTTTAAATTTCTGCACTGCTGTACGGAATAAGTCAGTTGTATTCATGCCAAACCAGGTCCTTAAATTTCTCAGCCATGATACTCTCGGTCGCCCAACTCCTCTCTTTCCAAGTACTTTTCCCTGTAGTATGGACTGCAATAAGAGTAAAATCTCTGTTCATTTCTCATGAGATGTCCCAGATACTGAAGCTTTATTATCTTCACTGTGTTAATAACTTCCCATATCTTTCTTCATCTTTCTAAGAACTTCAACATTAGTTATATTTGCTGTCCATGAAATTCTCAGTATTCTACGGTAGAGCCACATTTCGAAAGAACAAGTTCACAAACTGCACACTTACTATAAATCTAACGCCAGTTGAACGTGTAAGCCAATTTACATATCTTGGTACTATAGTCAATGAACATTGGGACCACTCTCAAGAAATAAAGAGCAGAATCGAAAAGGCAATGAGCAGTTTATTCAAAAGTCACGATTTAACAATAAACACAAAGATGAGACTTCTACGCTGCTACGTATTCTCGGTCCTCTTCTACGGTGTAGAATCTTGGACTTTGACTGAAGCCAAAACTAAGAAATTATACTTCATCTACTGCTCCCAATATTAATCCAATCCATCCCCCCTTCTTTATTTCATCACGCAACTCAACGATCGTTGTACCAACTGACGGCTTCAGCACACATACGTTATAGCAACTAATTTCTTCTTTTGTCTTGCACCCTTGAGTATCTGACTTTCTTCTCGAACCATTTCCATCAATTCGTTGTACCTTATTTTCTACTTTCTCATAGTGTCGTCTTTCATTCTCCGCCGTGTCCAATACATTCCCAGTGCTGTCGATCTCGCCATCCTTAGTCACCAAATTTCACAACGGTAATACGATATTCATAGCTTCATTCTTACACCACGTCTGTGAGAAAGTCAACATTACACAGGAGGAAGAAAAACTGATTGTTTCAGCCTTCCTATATATTTTATTTAATTGTCCTGCATTTTTCTCGATAAGGTACTAAACTGCTGTGAGGACATTTAAAATAGAATAATCTTCAAAAATTATTTAACAATATTTTAAAATCACATACGTAGTATTGGAATATTAAAACTCAATAAAGATAAAATTCTGATGTACGTGTTTTCAATTGACTGTATATAATATAACATTTTTTCTGACAAGGAATATTAGAATCACTGGACACAATGTGAAAACACGGTATTTCCATTCCATATATACAATTATAACAACACAGACTTCGGGAGGTTTTCCAGTGGCTCCTATTTGTGACAGCGCTGACTATTCCAGTTTCACGCATTGGACGTAATAGAGTATTAAAAAAAAGAGGCATTTCAAACCAACTACTCTGCAAGTAGATTACTGATTAGTATACATGACTGCGGACGGATGGACAGAGGCTGACAGGTCTGAGGACTGAACTTACGGGCTGGTCGACTGCGTGCTTGAGATAGAAGGATCATACTGACCGTATGCCGGCGATTGCCAGGCATTTCAGTTCCTGAAAGGCCATCAGGACACGACGCTAGATAGGCCTACATTTACTGGATGAAAAAAGGTGGATGCAGTAAATAGGTTGGAGGTATCGTCAACATCATGATCATCACTTAATGGATAGGATTTCTTCTCCTGTTCCGGCCTCATGACTTCCGCCACCTTGTGACTGGCCTACCTACAGATCTTCTTCCAACCGGCTCGTACTCATAAGCCAACTTCGGAAAGCGGGTATTGTCCATTCTGTCTAGACGTTGTTTCCAGCAATTTTTATAATTCTGAATGAGTTCATTTAGGGAAACTATATCAAGTCCTCGTCTAATACGGCTGCCTTTTAAGTCTTTACAAACGACCACTAGATGACGCTAGTGAGATGTGACATTATCATTGCTGAAACATTTGTCATATGTTATTTGTAAAACAATTGCAGCTCAGATATTGGCCGAGTAGTTTGTTTACAGTGAGCGTTTAAAACAAATGTGCTTGTGAAAAAATGGAAATTTCATGTGAAGGTTTTCGTTGGATGATTTTTTACGATTTTAATAAAGGCCTAACTCAACAATAATGCCTCAAATCGCTTCGTACAACTTTTGGTAATCAATCACCATCAGAAAAGACTGTTTACAATTGGTTTGCGGAATTTCGCCGTGGTCGTGCTTCAGTCAGCGACGAATTTCGTGAAGGTCGACCTAAATCGATTGTTGTTCCCAAAAACATCGATGCTGTGCACAACATGATTAAAGAAGATCGGCATGTGACTTACCGTGAGATAGAGGCATCCTTAGGCATATCGAAGACTGCAGTACATTCGATTTTACATGAACATTTAGCTGTTAAAAAGATCTGTTCCCGATGGATTCCGCATAATTTGACCGAAACTCAAAAACAGGCTCGTGTCAATTGGTGTAAGGAAATGATCCAAAAATTCTACCGAGGAAATGCAAAATCCGTATACAACATCGTAACAGGAGACGAAACTTGGATATATTCGTACGAGCCGGAAACTAAGCAACAATCAACTGTTTGGGTGTTCCAAGATGAACCGAAGCCAACAAAAGTGGTTCGTTCACGAAGCACTTCCAAGAAAATGATCGCTTGTTTCTTTGCTTACACTAGACTTGTCGCGACCATTGATTTAGAAGATCGAAGAACAGTTAATGCTGAATGGTATACAACAATTTGTTAGCCACAATTGATCGATGAAATCAGGAAACACAACCGAAAACGTCGCATCATTCTTCATCATAACAATGCCAGCTCTCACACAGCACGTCAAACAATTGATTATTTGAAGGAGGAAAACATCGAATTAATGTCTCATTGCCCGTATTCACCTGATTTATCGCCAAACGACTTCTTTTTGTTCCCGAATGTCAAACAAAAAATGCGTGGACAGCGATTTTCATCACCTCAAGAAGCTGTTGAATCCGTCCAAAACCATATTTCTGAGGTACCAATATCAGAGTGGAAAAAATGTTTCGAGACTTGGTTCGAACGCATGCAAAAGTGTGTAAATCTCAAAGGCGAATATTTTGAGAAACAATAAAACGATTTGTATCAAAAAATGTTTTTTCTTTCATTGTCTTTGTAAAAACTTAAAAGGTAGCCTATGTATACTCGTTTCTTATATGATCGAGTCGCGTATATCCCTTTTGTCGATCTCAAATAGTTCATCCCTGCAGCCTTTAACTGGCACCAGTCCTTCTTCCTTATAGTTCAGGTCTCGCATCATACAGCAGTGCTGGTATTGCCATTGTCTTATAGAATTTGTTACACGTTGTATAGGTATTTTCAGGAAGTTAAAAAGAAGGGGTGTTCAAAATGAGAAACTTCCTTCTAAAGACATCTAGCTCTTGTAGATCTAGAACCTACAAAGCCTCAAAGATCTATTAGCTGAGAAACATAGATCTTATGATAGTAGGAGATATGACTCTTTCTACTTTAATCTTCAAGATCTTGTAGCTGAGGAACATAGATCTTATAATAGTTGAATATATAAATCTTTCTACGTTAAAAGGCGACGAGAAAGAGAACAAAAGATATTAAACTATCACAAATAACTTAATACAATCATTATATTAGGAAGTGTATTGACTGTGGTAGATGATTTGAAAACGCTTACTGCATGAAATACAGGTTCCTTTAGAGGAATAACAGCACAGGAAGTCAGAGAACAATAAAGAAGAGTACGTACTTCAATGTTAAACAATGCAAGGTGGGCTGACAAAAACAGTTTACATTCAGTGCACATTGTAGGAAGATTAAAGTAACTTAGTTACTAAAAAGACAAACTTTGTATAAAAATAATCAAATAAACAAAATCAAGTCATTTGTAGAAGACGTTTTCTGTTTTATGCTAACAAATATTTTGTTGGTAACATTTGTCCTTAAGACCACATCCGAGACATTCATAGTATGGTAATTGAGATCAAGGTTGAGTTTTGATAGATGGCGCTCAGAACTTCAGACAAGGAACTCTAAAAGCAGTAAATTTCTCAGCGCACTCGGTGTGTAATCTGGGACACGGTGACGGTAAGTTTGCGAGTTATGTTGCCTGCTGAAAGGAAAGGATAATCAAGTTAGTTGTAACTGTTTTACACAAACACGTTACTACGGAAGCAGTAAAACTGTCTTTAGAAATCTGAATCGCTACAGTAAGAACCATTGACAGAAACTGTCCCACAGTATTTGAGATGTCGGATAAGAGGTCTGTAAAGTTGAAGTGAATTATGCCTGTGCAATGTCAACGCAACTATTGACTCTGCGTACCAAAGTAACCTCTTATCTTTGGTTTCTCAGGTGTGTGCCGATCTCCCTCTTGGTGTTCTCTTCTGTCAACCACCAACAGGTATAGACCGGAAAGATTCCAATCGAAAACCCTCCGTTCCTTGTCGGGACATCCTTAGTTTTTCAGGAATCATGTAATTCGAGGAGGTCTTCGAGCTCCTACACTGTCTGATATTCTTCGGTCGTTACATGTACCTCTCTTTGCAGCTGCGACCTCATCCTTCCCCTACATAAGGGCCGTCAGCACCATGCAACCTCCTCCACCGATCCGGGTCAAACGCCCTCGGGCGATTCTTGATGACTCGCCATAAAGTAACTACTTGCCTCAGCCCCAGAGTAACAAGGTTCAGCCATCAAAAGCTGTCCTTTCTTCCTTCTTCGCACGCTGACCGCGACGCTTGCCGCTGTACTATCAGCAGTTCGCCTTTGCTACCGAACAAGGAATGTGGTGACGTATGCCATTCCACTGCACGCAGCACTGTAATACTACACATTTAAAATACGTTTAACACAGTTTCGGTGTGACTTGACTGTCTCTCACAAGGTATTTCTTGTACCGAATAAAAAAACACACTTTAACAAAATATTAAATAAATTACACTTACATATAAAATGTACAAACTTTCAATCTAATACACACTCAAAATCACAACTAAATACGTCTTCTGAACAATGTTTTCAGAACTAGTAATACCCCACCAACGCAAGCACGCACTATCATTGAGTAGACCCTCCGCTCCTCAGGCGTCTCGGCAGCAAAACTGGTGTGCGTACAGTACCTCTGCCACCGGCCTTGTGACGAACGACTCACGCTTCAAGGCGTCGCTAGATGGACTTGAGACAGCCAACACCTGTCGCCTGAATGGGTTCCAGCGGCAGTGCCATACACTAAACTCTTCTTCTCCTCGCCATCTAGGGAATGGCCGTGTTGCGGTTGTCCAGTCCAGTATTAGGACCTGTCTACTGGATCATCACTACGTCTATCATCTGGCAGACACTGGGCTTGACCCAGATGCTGAAATATGCCATGGGTTCAAAGACATCCCGCTCCAATAATGCAATGCAGCGAAACTAAATTACCGCTTACGGAAACAAACAGTATATAAAATGGAGCAAACAACACGTTTACTTAGAGATTGCTAGTGATGACTCATTGGTTAGCGTTGTGCATAAAAACTGGGCAGAATAAATTTGGAGGGTTTTTTTGTGAGAATAACCACTCTGGGGAAATTTTTAAGACTAGAATAAGGATACAGAAAAGTTGGCAGGAAAATATTTGCGAGTATACTCAGTACAATTGCCCAATACCGGTTAAAACAATTGGAACATCTTAACCAAATGGATGTGTGCCGCATCGCAAATAACTATTGGATTATTATTATTCCGGCTGTACAATATTTACACGTTTTCCGGAACCAAAGATTACACAAGTGACTGAATTCTCATCTTCCACTGCTGCTTGCCAATCCAAAGTTTTTCTTCAATTTCTCGTTCCCTCAATATAGTATGAATTTCTTCTATCCAGGTGATAGGTGGTCTTTCTCTTTACCTTCTTCCTGGTGAGGTCCATTCCACAACTCTCCTTGGCAATATTTCTTGTGTCATTCTTTTTGTATGCCCATACCATTGTAATGTTTTGTTAGGATCAAATCAACAATTGAATTTTTCACATTCATTCTGTCTTTAACGACTTCATTTATAATTTTCTCACGTCTGAATACTCTTCCAGAACGTCTCCAAAAGTCCATGTCTGTTGTCATTAAGTTTGTTCTTGTGTGTTTATTAGTAGTCCAAACGTCTGAGCCGTAAGTCATGATACTTCTAACAATGGTTTTAAATATTTTGGCCTGAGTTTCTGCTGTAATTTGCTTATCTCACAGTATTCCATTTAATGTAGATATAGCCATCTTTCTCAAATTAATTCTGGATTTTATTTCTTTGTCTTGCTTCCCACTGGCCATAATTTTTACCCTTAAATACTTGTATTCCTCTGTATATGAAATCTTCCCCATGTCTTCCTCCAATATCAAGTCTTGATGAAGGTCACCTATTGCTATATATTTTGTTTTATTCATATTTACCTTTAGTCCCAATTTCTGATATTCCTGTATCGATTTCCTGTATCATGTACTCTATGTCTTCAAAATCTTTAGCCAAAAGTAATTGGTCATAAGCAAACTACAGTGAATGAACTGTATCACGACCACGTGGAATTCCTATGTTCCTGCACATTTTTTTCAAGGCTCTATTGCTTACTCCGTATAAATTTTGAAAAGAGTGGGTGATAGACAACATCCCTGGTGTAAGCCTTTGGTCACTTGAAACCCTGGTGACAAATTGTTTCCTATTACTTCCATATTCCTTAAGGAATGGAAGTATGGTGATGGCAAAAAAAATCGTGTTCGAGATTATTGCAGATTCTGATTCTACTACACTCAAAACATGAAAAAAAGTCGTTTTCCGAAAAGTGTCTGTGTGTGTGTCTGTGTGTCTGTCTGTCTGTGTGTCTGTCTGTAGATTTTTTTTCTATGGCAAACGATAACAGCCGCAAATTCAAACAGAATCAAATAATTTTTTACATACAGCCCTGATTTGTAGAGTACTCGCGACCTATTGTTTTTGGTGAAGATCGGTTGAGGGAAAGGGGTAGTTTACCTGCAACGGTTTTTTTTATCAAGGGAAATTTTTTTTTTTTGGCAAACGATAACAGCCGCAAATTCAAACAGAATCAAATAATTTTTCGCATACAGCCCTGAATTGTAGAGTTCTCAAGATCTGTTGTTTTTGGTGAAGATCGGTTAAGGGAAAGGGGTAGTTTACCTGTAACGTTTTATGTTTTAACAAGGGTATTTCCTATGGCAAACGATAACAGCCGCAAATTCACACAGAATCAAAAGATTATTTGCATACAGCCCTAAATTGTAGAGTTCTCAAGACCTATTGTTTTTGATGAAGATCGGTTAAGGGAAAGGGGTAGTTTACCTACAACGTTTTTTTAACAAGGGTATTTTCTATGGCAAACGATAACAGCCGCAAGTTCAAACAGAATCAAATAATTTTCTGCATACAGCCCTGATTTGTAGAGTACTCAAGACCTATTGTTTTTGGTGAAGATCGGTTGAGGGGAAGGGGTAGTTTACCTGCAACGTTTTTTTTCTATGGCAAACGATAACTGCCGCAAATTCAAACAGAATCAAATAATTTTTTGCATACATCCCTGAATTGTAGAGGTCTCAAGGACTTTCGATTTTGGTGACGATCGGTTAAGGGGAAGGGGTAGTTTACCTGCAACCTTTTACGTTTTAACAAGAGTAAAGTACTTGAAAATTTATTTAAACTTTTTGAAACAATGGTAATTGTTGAAAATAAAATAATTTTGTTGCCAGGTAACAAAAATAAAGTTATTTTGATTATAAAATATAAATATTTACAAGAAAAGAATTTTCAGTTTTCAAAATTTAAATATATTTTTATAAAACAATGGGTTCTTCATTGAGGTGGGGACTTGACGACAGTGACAGGGCTTTCCACCAAATTCAGCAGAGTGACAGGTAGGCCCAACTCTGATTGGCTCCTCAGATTTCCCCAGCGTTAGTAGGTTCTATGAAAATATTTTATTTCAAAAATGATTTTAAATATAAATCTTAGATATGTTTTATAAATCTTATGTTTTATGTTTTAACATGGGTAATTTTTTATATGACGAACCATAACTGCCGTAAATTCAAACAGAATCAAATAATTTTTTACATATGTGACTGAGCTATAGAGAACTCAATGTCTGTTGATTTTGGTGAAGATCGGTTACGGGAAAAGGGCAGTTTACCTGAAACATTTTTTGTTGTAACATGAGTAAAGTACTTAATTTTGATAAAGTATCCTGATAAGATCTTAATAATCCACTGTAGAAACGTAGATGAAATATCTATAAATGAAGAGGCTAGTTGAACGGGCTGGGGGTAATTTTCTATAAATCAAAATTATAGTTGAAGGGGGAGGGGATAATTTTTTTTTATATGTGTACTACGTTATTGGCAACAAAGAAGTATTTTTTTGTTAAAATTCCTTCCCTGGCTGTTTGGCTGAAAATGATTTTAAATATAAATCTTAGAATATGGAAGTCATGTATGGTTCTCCATACCGATATTTTTTATTCTTGATATTGAATTGTTACAGAAAGTTTGTATAGATTTTATGATAATGGGGTTGATCTTAAAGCTGCCCACAGATTGGCTTACCCTACATTGTCATAGGCTTTTTCAAACTCAATAAAAACTAAATGAAACGGGTGTGATCGAACTGTTTGTATGTGTTATGTGATAACTATTGGATTATAATCCAAAAGGACGGAGAGATCTGAGGGACGTTCGAAGAACTGTTGGAGGGATCCGCTCTAGTTTATCTGCTTGCTTTTTGCGAAAGTAACCATTTTTGGTTTAATCCTTGCTGAATATAATGAAGAAGTATTACGTTTGGCACTAATTGGCATTCCTTTCACTACTATTTTAAACATTCTAAATAAATGTTTCATTTCTGTTAAACACTAAAAATGTGTTTCACGGTTAATTGTCAAGTAATATGTCTGGAACAGAATTTACAACAGAATTTCCTAATAATTCTTCTGAAGTTGACTGGATGACATTTGGCGTTGGCAATTGGCTTTATTATAGTACACATGAAACGCAGCATAACATTTGAATCGTATATGTTTCATTAAATGTCATGCGATTTCTTGTTTCCATAAATAAAACTGGGTGGTGATGTTGACAACCGGTGTTGACAATGTATTTCCAATTAGTAGAAAACAATTTCCGCGTGTCCTGCAACTGGACAAATTAAACAACAACGATACGAAATACAGTGTTGACTGCGAAAACACTGTGGGCCTGCATAGAAAATAACAGAAACAATTGCATGTTTTTTAACAAACAAAAATCAGGAGAATATTCATATCTGTTCAACAAACATAATAATATATTGTTAGTTTTTAATTTTCACTTTTTTTTATTGTCAACTTTATTTACATTCACTCGTTTTACTAGAATAGACAACATTTTATTTTATATTATTTTGTAACGACGGGTGACACCGATCGTAGTATTGTACAGTGGAAACAACATAACGTCACTCATTATTACCAACTTTATATTAGCAATTTGGAATCAACAAAAGCACCCGCATACAATAATTCAAGCCAAATTTGTCCACACCCAATAATAAAAAATTAGTTTTGCACTAAATAAAAAAATAATAAACCTCTGCTCAACAGTCTCCGTAAAGGAACAAGGCACACCGCGCGGCTTTTGTGTTAGTGGGACGGTTGTATGACCAGTACAACGCGCGCGTCGCCAGCCGCTAGTTGCGGTAACCCACCGCAGCCCGTACTGAACCGGGGACAACGCGCACAAGAATCGCGTTTGCTAGCCATTAGACCACCTGGTGGCTCATAGTGCCGCACTAGTTAACACAATAATCATACACACATACATACATACTTGGCTCTACACCCCGATCGAGCCTTGGCCTCCAAAAGAAATTCCTGTCTTTTGATGTTTTTTAACAAACAAAAAATCAGGAAAATATATACATATGTTCAATAAACATAATAATATTTCATTGGTTTTTCATTTCTACGTTTTTATTGGTAACTTTATTTACACTCACTCGTTTCACTAATAAACAGACTAATAACGAATAGACAAAAAATTGTATTCATTGGTGTCAGATCGAGACACTTATTCCTGTCTTCAGCCACCCGCCACCAATTCACTGCGCCCAGCTTCCTTGCATCACTGCCGACCTGGTCCAACGATCTGTTCTCGGTCTTCCAATCTTCCTTTTCACTATTGACTTGTGTTTCATAATTCTTTTTGGCGTACGTTCGTCATCCATTATCTGAACGTGTCCTGCCCATCGTAATCTATTGATTTTCGCAAATCCGACAACTGTAATGTTATTGTACTTAGCATATAATTCATTATTATTTCTCTTTCTCCAGACTCCGTCCTGTTGAATTGGCCCACATATATCCTCCTCACTATCTTCCTTTCAAACACAGCCAGCCTCTGTTCATCAATTTTCTTGAGTACCCAGCACTCAGAGCCATATGTCAATACAGGCCTTACCAATGTCTTATAAAGCGTGGCTTTAGATTCTATGGTTAATAGTATTTATTTAAAATGTTTATTCAGCCCGTAACAACTTCTATTATCAGTCACAATTCTTCTTTCAATTTCTTTTGTGCAGTTATTCTCAGCAACGACATGTGTCCCCAGATATACGAAGACTTTTCCTCTTTCAAAAGTATAGCCATCTACTAGTATATTTGAAATTATTCAAATGTGGAATTAACACAATAATCGCTTTCCAGTAATCCGCATCAATCACTTGATCCGCACTTGAAAACAATCAATATTAAAAACAATACGACTCTAGTGTAAACGTATGGATAAGCAGGCCAAGTTTTATAAAAATCAGTTGAGACATTCAAAAGGTATTATGAGATGTAATCCACAAAGAAATAAGACAGACAAATGCCAAATGGTTGAGTTAAAACTGAGATTAATCCTTTTTAGAAAAATAGTAACAAAAAATGCAAATTCTTGAACAAACTTTTAAATCCCTTGCAATGGTTTAAAAATTGGTTGCCTCTAAACCTTTTAATATTGCAATAATTTTTTTTCAACCATGAGAACAGACTAATCGTTTCCAACACCTCTTCCCAACTGCCTGTCATGGACAGATCCAACATATCAGTATTAAATATCTGATAATTTGTATTAACTTATGGTTTAATGAAAATGCCTTCCGACATCCTCATTTCTAACGCAGTTGGGAAGCCTATTGGACATTCCACAAAATCCTTCTCCTGAAGACAATTTCCACTGCCCGGTGCCTTCGGGAGTATCTTTCATTTATCTCCGAAGTTTCAGACCTCCAGTCACTTTTTAAGACAGCAAAGTCAATCATCTGTTTGGTGTTTGCGGTTATTTTCCTATTTGAAAGCACAGAATCCAGCTGGTCTGTGACCATTGCTTTCCACCTGATATCTTCATTACTTCTGCCATGTTTTGATAATCATCGTCGTCATCTTCAAGGATTAAACCAAGGATGGTTTGTTCCGGTTTCAAACAGCCAAAGATTAGAGCTAGTCACTCCAGTGCTTCCTCGGACGTCCCACACCTCTCCGTCCCCTCGGCTTATAATTCCATAGTTGTTTGAGGGTGCGGCAGTCATCCATTGGGCAAAGATGCCCCCACCAATTCAGCCGATACTGGGCAATCCTGTCGAGTATACTCATAATATTCAGATTCTGCCTATGGAGAGTATATCTATGGATCCTGCCGCCTATGATCATGAAGAGTATATACTGCCACGTGCCTGAGAAATCTTATTTCAGCTGCTTGGATGAAACTGGCTTAGCCTTTTATTAGAGTCCAATATTCAGACCCATAAAGACGTTTGGGAAGGGACATCACCGTTTACAATTTTAGACGTGTTCCTTTACTTGCTAACTTAAGAATTCGCCTAATTGTCCCGCACACAAGGTTGAACTTATGCAACTTATGCACCACGTCGTTGCTTCCATTATAAGACACACTGTAGCCCAGGTATTCAAAACTGCTAACTTTTTCCAGGACAGTACCATCTATAACAATTTTTGCTCGTACGGGATCAGATGTTTCGATAATGTCAATTCAAAATATCTAAAAAAAGCACTAGAGTATACTCCCGATTATCCGCGGAATTGGGCGGCGCTATCGCCGCGGATAAAAAAACGTCGCGCCCGGATTATTCGCCATATGTACAAAAAGGGGAGAAATTAATAAAAATTCTCTGTTAACCTTAGCGTCTTCAACGTTTTCATGCGCATCAGGGATTAGTTTCAGTAAGGAATTACTTTAAACAAATATTGAAAAATGTCAGAAAAGTACATGCTAGTAGACTCAATGCTGACCTGAGAAGCTGCCTTCAGTGTAGCCAACAAAAAAAGTCTGATAATGTGGGCAGCCTGATAATAAGCCTACTGTTTAGACAACAGCCATAACACATCAAGTCCTGTAAACGGATGTGTGGCTCTCTGGCCTAGACATTTAAGTGCGTAGTACTTTATAATTGTATTGGCTCAAATACAGTGTAGAATATGAAATTTTGCACACAAAAAAAGTGCATCCGTATTCTGTTAACTATTAATACTTCAAAAACACAACAAAAATTCAATCAATTTTTATATTTCAATGTTAATGTCCCCTTCTTAATGCCCCCCTTAATCTTCCTATGGAGAGATTCCTTAACACTTTATTTTGAAAACTTCGAGTTGCTGTTTGCGATGGAAAGGCAGATTTCTATTCTTAACGCTAAGCTTCACTAGCTCGTTTTCTTCTTCTTCTTCTTCTTCTTCTTCTTCTTCTTCTTCTTCTTCTTCTTCTTCTTCTTCTTCTTCTTCTTCTTCTTCTTCTCCTTCTCCTTCTCCTTCTCCTTCTCCTTCTCCTTCTCCTTCTCCTTCTCCTTCTCCTTCTTCTTCTTCTTCTTATTATTATTATTATTATTTAATATACCGTACATTTAATTAGTCCTGGATATATTTAATTATTTAATTAGCCCTGGATACAGAAAACATTGCGAGTCTATCAGGTGATTATGTGGGCGGTTATTATTCTCATTCTGTTATTGCTTTCAAACCTACACTGGTCATAAGCGATCACAATATTGCGGCTTATACTGCATGTTCTGTTCACGAGACCGCCAAGGAGAAGGGGGTGATTAGCATACCACAAAACATATGACGCACGCATGCACGCCGCCTTCAATTCCACACGCACTCATGCTTGTATTCTTTTTATTTTGTTTCAATTTTTTGTTTGTAACTTTTATTTGTTTGTTTTTTATTTTATTTTCACGATTATTTAATTTACATTACGTTACTTACATAATCTAGGATTTTGAATTAATACTGTTTTGGAAAAAAAAAAACGAACGGCATCTTCCTCATTTCGGACGACAGTTAGCAACTCAATCAAAGTCATTTTGAATAAAGTAAAGTAATATAAATAATAAAAGCATGTAGTAATAACGTAAATAATAAACATGAAAGAAATTTAAAGAATGAAAGAAACAAAATAAACGTATGAAAGAAGAAACGAATGTAAATAACTAACGAAAGAGTAGCGCTGAAAAATGAAGCGATGTAATAAACTGCACAACGTAAAGGTAGAAGCATAGATTCTAAAGAGAAACGATAAATGTGTATGTGTTCAGTGGTATGCTAATCACCCCTTCTTCACACCGCTACTGGAGGAAGGGGACTGGCGGGAACGTTGGTGGGGGAGCTTGGCGGGCTAGTGAACGCTGCGAGAGTTGTTTGTAGACACATAATGGAAAAGACAAAAAAGACCTAATAAATATACTTCAGTACTGTAACTATAAAACCTAGAATCATAAAACACACTTCTAGCTTTGAGGTGTGCTTTGTATGGCTGTGTAGACATAGTCCTGCAGAGAGAAAACATCGCGAATCTATCAGGTGATTACGAGGGCGGTTAATATTTTCATTCTGTTACTGCTTACAAACCTACACTGGTCATAAGCGATCACAATAATGCGGCCTATACCGTATATTTGGTTATAATTTGGAATGAGGCGGCAGTCAAAAGAATGAAGAGCAAGTTATTTTCAACACGGAAGAAACAAAAATCGCAGTAGACGACTTAAACAACCGAAACCAGAGGAAAATATTATTATTCCAAAAGGGTAATAAAATATTATAGTCGAACTGAACCGCTGAATGGGTAATAAAATATTATAGTCGAACTGAACCGGTGGAAGGGTAATAAAATATTATAGGTACTTCAAGGAAAGCACAGCGGAAAATCAAGTGCTGAATTCAGTTGGTGTGAAAAATGTGCAGCAGTAATACTGCGGCTCCGTTTCTTCCAGGTCAGTTCTCAGAAGTAACAAGGCGTTGTAGTCTAGTTATGACGTACGTAGCGCTGGTTTGTTTGGCTGCCTCGTGACTGTTTGTGTGGCGAACGATATCTAATGTTCTAACATTCAAACATAATTACACAACTCACAGGTTTTTAATGTCTTTATGTGTTTAAGATTCGTGTATGTCGTCTTTTAATGTAATGTTAAAGATTCTTGGATTTCGTTGTCCATGACGTGTCCGTTACTTAACTAAATATCACTATTACATTAACGACTCGGAACACTAGGTTTTTTATAAGTAAAAGCATAAAGTTTTACCTTATAGCCTGAACCGGTTTTCTTCTTTAAAAGGCTTCTTCAGAGGCTGCCGCTAGTAGCGCTGTCCGTCTTGTTGTGGGCGACGGAATCGAATTTCGAAAGATCGGTACTGTGTGTGTGGGGTGAGATATGTTCGAATAATGCGTGCGATTTGAATTGTGTCTGTTCGTTTAGGATGTCGTTTTTATTTGTTTTTGTGTGTTTGTATATTTCTAATTGTTCTAGAGTGTCTAGTTTTTGGCCTTTTGTGTGTACGTGTAGAATGTTCATGTTATTGTCGACGTTTTTATATGTGTGGTTTGCTTCAATGAGGTGGTTTGCAAAGGTAGATTCTGTAGTGGAGTGGAGTGCCTTTGTGTGTTCAATGTATCTCTGTTTGAAGCTACGTCCTGTCTGGCCTATGTAGAATTTATTGCAATTAAGTCGTTAATGTAATAGTGATATTTAGTTAATGTTTAAGATTGCTGGTGTTAGTGCGAATTTAACGTGATTTTAGTAAAGTATCAGGAATAATACAAAACTTATATATATATATATATTGTTATATATATATATATATATATATTGTTACGACATTACAAAACAATCTACGTGTTTCTCGAATGTTCCAGGAGAATCCGGCTATAATGTTGTGTGCGTACGTGTTTTCAATATGCCCTCGCGAGACTTTTGTAGACGTCGCCAGCCGCGCGCACTGTGTCAAGGCCGCAATCAATTACGCCCTACTATAGAGATGATGCGTAGTATGTGGAATGTTCTGGTGTCTGTGCGGGGTATAAAAATACAAGGCTTCAGCGGCGCTTAGTTTTCAATTTGAGTTGCGATATATTCGAGTGCGGTTCGTCAGTTATTGTCGGCCGATTATACAGTGCGTTTAAGTGACGATTTACACAGTGCGGTTTGAAGTATTGTGGCGAAGTATTATGTGTTTTATAATAATCGTGCGGTATTCTATTAGTGGACATTTTTATTCCGTGTGAACAATTTTTATTTGAGTTATTGTAAGAGACTATCTTGTTAATTAGAAACTGTTTAATTGTGATAATTAAAGCTGGTGATTAGTGACTTAATTGGTGTCTTGTATTTTGTTTTCCACTGTACCATACGACGATCAAGTAGACCGTCGCGTCGTAACAATGTATTAATTATGTATATAGATTATGATATATGAATGGAAGATTGACGAATGAATACAAAGTAATAAGTAAAATGAATATATACACTGTCAGACAAGTTATCAGGTTTGTGGCCCTGAAAAGGCCCGTTGGGCGAGGACGGTATTGTTGCGGTTGTGGGGAGTGTTCCGCGCGAGCCGCGGTGTTATGGTCGGCTGTTGGTTGTGAGTCGCAGTCCTCTTCACGCAGCAGCGGGATGTGGAGCCCGCAGCTGTCCCAGTCGATGGGCTTCGCTTCTTCTTCTTCCTCCATATTCTGCTGTTCTCTTCTTCCTTCCCAAAGGTTTCTTCCTTCGCGTTGTCCTTCGTGTCGAATAAATTGTTGACGGACTGACTCTGGGCTGTGTGGTTGTGCGTCGCAGAGACGTGCCACTTGGGAATCTGAGTTCCGAGCTACCTTCTGCAGCTCCTGCCTCATGACCCTGCCCAAGTAGGGCGGTTTTGCTCTTTAGCAGGCCTTACATCGGCTGTTTGTGCTAGCCTACATTAGAGCAGTACCTATATACGCGTACACCGAGGCTGTTGCCACGAATCACCTGGAAACACACATATGAAAAAATCAACCAAGGACTGGATTCCAGGCTCCGGAAGAAGAAATAGAGCGGTGTTGGAAACACCGTCCGGGCTTGGAGTTTTTGTTGTCTTAAGTTCAGCGAGCCGACCTGAGGCCTCTATCCAAAGAGATGGGTTCGGGCTCCTTAGTGATCAGGAGAGACAGACAATTTTTCACGTCCATCTCGACTTGTACGTCGAAGTCCCAGTCCATGGGCGGGTTGGGCGCAAACGGTTCCTCGAAATACAAGCTCAAGTACTCACCCTTATCCTCCGGGCGACCTAGAGGGATTGTCCGTTCGGTCCAACGATGGTGGGGAGAGGAGGTCATCGCCTCCGTCCCGTCATCGTGCTAGGTATTCTGTACGGGTGAATGGGGGTCCGCACCCCTCCCCTCTTCTGGCCACGGCGAGTTCGCAACAGCTTCGGCGAAATACCTTCAGACTGCGACGCAGTCGTCCAGTGAGTCGTCCTTATCAGCCGGATCACGAGTCCTCTGTCAACGTTTCCGGAAGTAATTCCTCTCGCGACCGAGAAGAGAGACTTCCTCAAGAACACGTTGGTAGTCGGGCGTGAGACCAGCTCGCATTCGTGAAGACCCTTCCACCGCTGAAATGACTGTCTCATCGAATCTTATGCGGTACTGGCCCAGACAGGTTATAAGAGTATTATCTGGGAACCTTCCCGCACGTGCATACAATTTACGTGCAAGACGCTGATAGTGTCGTTGAAAGCGTGAAGTAAATCGACGGGGAACTTTGGCCGTTAGTCGAAGACCCCTGTCGAGGACGCTTGACAACTTCTTTTTATGCATGGCGGCAAGGTATGCCCATGGAATTTTTTGTAGCTTGTAATTTTGTGAGAGCGGGGTGTCTTTGCACCCGTGGTAGGATTGCAGCATCTGGTTCGAGCCCAATGGCTTCCAGAATTTAACTTAGTGTTGGTACAATCGACGGGTAACCTAAAACGGGAAAGGAAACCGCCAACACGATCATTCGCTTGCCGGGTTGGGGGGGGGGGGGAAGAAGACTTTTATTTGTCGCGCTGCTGCTGGAACCGATTCAGATGTAGATGTGGCAATGGATTGCTGGAACATTGTAACGGTAAGCATACATTATGTTAACATTGTAACGGAACATTATGTCTGTAAGCATACATTTGGAGAAGCATTATAAACATTGAACATTACTTACTCTTGGGCTGTCGTGAATTTACCGCCTTCTAATATAGCCATAACTAAACTTCTGGGTCAAGACAAATAATCCAGAGCTGTAAACGAATTTCATGCACATAGTTTTGTACGAATTGCGAAATGCGAAGGTTGAAGAGATTTAAAAGGCAGATTAAATCACTATTAATTGTTCTATTCTCCTTTTCCTGTTATACTTAAATGCAGAGTTTTCTTTCTTTTTATGTGTTTACTTTATAATTATGTTATTTTAAAATATAAGCATATAATTTATTTATAAATGCTCAAATTTTTCTTGTTATGTATTTTATATTATTATTATTATTATTATTATTAATAAGTAAATCTTTTTACATCATCTTCAGATATAAATTTATACATTAACAAATTTTAAATTAATCGTTCAAAACAGCTGTTTTATATGTAGACTAAATTTATGGTTTTTATATGTGTATATAAAATATGTTATATAATTACTTGTAAAATATAATATACATATTATTTTATTAAATTAATAATTTTGAAAATATTATCATTTGTTTTTTTCAATCTGAATTTGTTCTGGTACGAATTTATTACTTGTTTTATGTTTAAATATATATAAATTTTCCTAGAAGGTCATTTACAAATTTAAATAACATCGGTTTATTAAACCAAATTTTAAAAGGTCAAAAAATTACCTTATGAGTAAATCTAGATATATTTAAACATAAACCAAGTAATAAATTAGGCCTAATACCAGAACAAATTCAGGTTATTGCAAAAAATAATAGTATTTCCAGAATTACTAATAAACTAATAAATATTTATATTATATTTTACAATTAATTATATATAACATATTTTATATCCACATATATATAAACATTAAATTTAGTCTACATATAAAACACCTGTTTTGCACAGTTGATTTAAATGTTTGAATTTATTAATTTATATATGACGATGGTAGTTGGATTACTATCGAAACATATGTAATTTACAAAATAAAGTATATTCTTGTAAGTGTTTTATTTATTATTAATAATAATTAGCGTATAATTGAACACAAAAAATCATGTAACTCAGTCATATAATCGTAATAATTAATCAGTCCCACTGAGAAAACACTCAATGTTGCCAAATCAAACTCTTATTATTTCATTGAGATAGACAGATGGATAAATAAATAAATAAAGCAATATTGGACTCGATATTAATGGTTCCTTATATCTCTTGTAAAAAATGTCTACACGACTAGGGAAAGACACGTGTGCTGACGCACTTCAGCAGACATTTACTTCAGTAGACATTGAGGGTTGTTTCAAGTGGCTGTCGCTCACTACGGACGAGTTGTGTTTGTCACTCCCCCCCCCCCCAAGCAACAGACGCAATACTGCGCACACAAATGTACTCTGTGTAACAACGAGCACGTGTTGAAGCATACAGTTGTGCTAAATAACGTTGTATTGCCTGCATACTGTATTGACAGACCGTCAATACACTGAGCGTCGTATGCTACAGTTGAACACAAAATACAAGACACCAATCAAGTCACTAATAACCAACTTTAATTTATCACAAATGACAGTTTATAATCAACAAGTTATTCAACAAGATTATACTCGTACAATAATTCAAGTTAATTTGTCCACACGCAATAATAATGTCAACTAATCGAGTCCCGCACAATAATCACTTTCCACTAATACACCACTAGAGACGCACTGAGTAAATCGCCCGAAGTAAAACTGAACTGACCGTCGCTGGAAGCTTACATTTGTACCCCGCTGAGATGCCAGAATAATCTGTCACTTTGGATGAGGTGATAAACAAACTGCGCCTCTGGAATCCACTAGAAACAGTGTCTTTGAACACAATGCGCTGACCAGTATGGTCTGGATTTTTGACGCACGATAAGTGTCACGTAATTGTCTTTCATCTCAAAGTAGCAGCAATATGTACGCACACACACATTACTGCTGGGCTCTGCTGGGATAGCCGAGATACTTGTAGAACTTTCCGTATTACAGGAGGAGAAGGAGGACAAGAAGAAGAAGGAGAAGATGAAGAAGATGAAGAAGAAGGAGGAGGAGAAGAAGAAGAAGAAGAAGAAGAAGAAGAAGAAGAAGAAGAAGAAGAAGAAGAAGAAGAAGATGATGATGATGTAGGAGTGGAGTTTTTGCCATTCACAATAGCATTAATTTACTTATTATTTAACTTATTTCTATTTAACGTGCTGTGTACAGCGGCAAGGCTAGCCGCTGTTGGGCCGTGACACTGTTAAATGCTGGTATAAATGTCAGTAGACTTCAAGAAGCAAAGCAGTTGATCAGCACTTTCCGAACTACAAAGGTTTTTAAAAAAACAAAAAAAACACTTGGTGAGTTTCTCGATGTATTCTTCACCTCTGATAACTGTTTCAGCCTATTAAGGTATTCTTAGCTTATACATATACAACTTTGTAAATTTGTTACTATGAAAATACGGGTAGTGAAACAAGACATAATTGTTTAAACAAGAACAAAGCTCCGACTAAGCAAAAATTTATTTACAAAAATTGATGCCGGTATATTGCTATAGAAGAAAAAAAGTTCGTGAAGAACAGCGATGTAATATACTTGTTTGACACAAGGGAATAACTTACAGATATACACACTAAGTTTCGTTTATTACTTTCTTTTCTCTTTCGCCATGAAGCAGCCGAATTGCATGTTTGAGTCCCAGAGGAAATACATCAACTTCACCAATGCTTCCTAGGACGTCCACTGCATATTTGTCTTAACAGGCTTGAACTACAAATATCCTTGGGCAACCTGCATCCAGCATCATGTAAGAATTATGCGCACCTGCTGACAGAAATAGTATAGTAAAAGCTACAGGCCAATGAGAAGAAGAGATTTTGTAACAATGATGCTAAGTTGGTGAAGCCGGAACGGATAAAGGCGCCTATTTCTCCGAGGAAAGAACAAGTAGAAGCAAAAAAAGTACCATACGAAGAAGAAAGAACAAAGAAGAAGAAGAAGAAGAAGAAGAAGAAGAAGAAGAAGAAGAAGAAGAAGAAGGTGCAGGAGGAGAATGAAAAAAGAAGTAGAGAGAAGGAGCTGGAGAAAAAGAGGAAGTAGAAGGTGATTGAGAAGAAGAAGAAGATGGAGGAGGAGGAGAAGGAGAATAAGAAAGAGAAGAAGAAGAGAAGATGTAGGAGAGAAGGAGGAGGAGGAAAAGCGGGAGCTGGAGCAGGAGAAGATAAGAAGTAAGAGCGTCAGCAGGAGAAGAAGTTGGAAAGGAAGAGGAATAATAATAACATAATTATAATGATAAAGAAGAATAAGAAGAAAAAGCAGAAGCAGAAGAAGAAGTGAAGGAAAAGGATAGGAGTAGGCGGAGGGGGAGGAGGAATAATGGAGCAGAAGAAGAAGAAGAAGAAGAAAGAGGAACATGGGAGGAGACGGTAATAATCTGAAATAAATGGTACCGACGGGATGGGTATAAATGTATAAATGTATAAATGTATAAATGTAACCGTTCTTGTTTGTAATAGCGACGAACAAATTGCACGATATGTACAAATTGCACTCTGAAAATAAAACCAGATTAATTTTTATTCAGAAACAAACACAATTGTGGCTCGCATGCTTACATACACTGCATATGCTTGCACAGTTACATAATTGATTGCATACACTAGTGTACAGTAATTAAGATAGACAGGTTACCTGTCCTGGCAGTAATTACCATTCTAGCGCGGGAGGTTGACAAGTAGTTACGCCGCGTACTACTATAATACGGATTACTTGTGTAGAATGCTCACACCCACATGCGCGCGCGCCAACGCAAACGTTCCTATTCCGTTAATGCAGTATTTTGAGTTTCTTTATTCAGAACATGGACGGTTTTCTGTTTAATGGTGAGAATAAATTATAAACCTGTATTGGCTATTGTGACTAAATTGCTCTCTATTAAACTGCATCGTACTCCCAATGCATAAAATACAATTAATTGTATTGCCCAAGACATAATCTGAACATATTTGACAACGATTCTATTTTTCTTCAAAATAAATTTTTTTAGAACTAAATTTTTTTTGCACATTACTTTAATAAAACTATAAAATACTACTACTACTACTACTAATGCTGCTGCTGCTGCTGCTGCTGCTACTACTACTACTACTACTACTACTACTACTACTACTACTACTACTACTACTACTACTCCTACTACTACTAACTCCTGTCGCTCTCTGCAGAGCATAGGACCTCCACGAAGCTATGCCAACGGACTTTATTTTGTGCGAGGACTCTGAGCTCTTCAAAGCACTTCCCCTCCTTTTCTGCATCCATCTCGACAGTTGTCCTCCAAGAGATTCTTGTTCTTCCTCGTCTTCTTCTTCCCTGCGGGTTCTAAAAAGGACTTGTCGATTAATTGTATTTAGGTTCTTCCGCCTAAATTTTGCATTTTGGGCAAGGTATACCCAATCCACCTCCACTTTCTCCTTTTGATCTGTGTGGCAATGGACATCGTTTGTCCTCATCCTGAAATATCTTCATTTGTAACAATGTTTGGGCACTTGGCCAGAAAATTTAAAGTATTTTCCTCAGGCACCTGTTGATGAAGACCTTCAGACACTTGGTAATTTCCATTGTGACTTTTCAAGTCTCGCTCCCATACAACACAATAGCTTTGACATTGGTCGTCAAGCTTTGTTGCAGTTGATATTTCTATATTTCGCTTATTTTTTTATATTCTGTAACATAATAATAATAATAATAACAATCATCATCATCATCATACTTTTTTACGAGGCTAGGTGGAAAAATTTGGTGACAAATGTAAGGAAATCTGCACTCTTAGCCACTCCGCTCTCCTCTTCTCAAACAGTAACTTGGAACTGCTTGACACATTACTTCGGACTAGGCCTGTTGCTCTTCAGCGCTGGTGCTCACGTCTGACTTGTTATTATTCTTCTATATTGTCTTGTCCAAGTCTATCTTATTAGCCCGGAGAATCTCTTCTATGGAGCGTACCACACAGTTCCAGGAGTCCTCACCTCGATGCATCTTTTGGAGAAGACTATGCTATCCTTCCTAATATCCTCTTGCAACAATCTCCTGTGTTGCTCCTGTCTGTCTCAGATGAAGAAGGTATGTATGATATAATCCGCAGTACCCGGGAAGTACAGGTATTCTGGTGACACAGCCTTCCCAACATTTTCATATATGACCCCAAATACACATATCCAGCCAGACACTGGGTAAGGTAATTGTCGATCTCCCCGAGCTTTCTCATTGCCCACCGTACATCGTCTAGTTCCTGTTTAAGGAGAGTACAGTCTACTTCGTCTACTTTCCCCCATCCTACAAAGGAACAGGCCGTGACAATTTATAAATTCTGTCAGAAAATAATTTATCTCTCCATGTTCAAGGATAGTCCACTCAGCCAACCAACTGCTTTATGAACCTGGCAATCCATCATCCCTTCCTGTCATTGGTCCACCTTTCCTGCCACTGGACCATACAGTGGGCTCTGGCACTTTGGCCTCCTTTTGCGCTTGTGTTTACCCTACTTTTGCTTGCCTTTTGTAAAGGTGTTTCCGCTCCTGTGCTATCAGATCGATTGGAATTATTCCCGCGACTACAAGAACTGGGGACTCCGATACCGCGCGGTAGGAGCAAGCCACTCTGATACGATAACGTATGACATATCTGATGGAGATAGAATACAGATATGTCGTAAGTTGTGTTATAAGATGACATATAACTCCATTACAGAATACAGCCAAGAGGTATTATAGGGACAGCCAAGTGGTTGTGAGGTATTATAAGAATAAAAAAAATACCGGTTTGCTTTGCTTTGCACTGGGTAGTGGGGCGTCTTTGCACCCGTGGCCTAATTGCAGCTTCCGAGACGTGCTCGATGACTGCCAGATGAAAACAGTGCTGGACTTTCTTCAGAGGGTACCTAAAAACTGGGATATCCGATAATCCGCAGATTGTGCCAGAATTTGGACAGAATGTTCATTATGATTTAGGAGCACTACCCCTGGTGGCGATGCGGATGGCAGGTGCCGCCCGCCTAGAACATAGTAGACAGACACCTTGGGGCATCGGTCATTTTCCGCGAGGCAGAGAACCTCAGTGCCGGTGGCAAATGGTAACAGTGCCAAACAGCATGCTAGAAACACATTTGGGGAAGGATTTCCCTGAGGAGCGAAGATGTTACAGAAAGAAGAGGAAGATGCTCGGAGCTATTTAGAAATACAGTAGAGTAACGAGGGTGACTTTACACGGTCATCAAGAGTTGCCCGAGGGCGTTACCATGTTTGGAGGAGGTGGTGGAGACGTACTAATGGTTCTGAGGTAGGGGAAGGAAGAGGTCGCTGTGGAAGCAAAGAATTTCAGCGAGCGACCGGAGAAAAGCAGCAAGAGTAGGAACTCGAAGGCCTTCACGAATTACATCATTTCTGATGAACGAAGGAGACCCCGACAAGTAACGGAACAATTAACGGCAGCACGTCAGTATCTATATAAAGCTTTGCCAAACCTTTGAGAGTCAAACTGGTTTGTGTATGACTTCAGACATCAAGTCGGATTGCTGCGTTGTGATTGGCTCTCTGGGTTGATCGCAAGTTATATAGGGAACCTCTCTTTATCGGAAACTTATTGCTAATACCTCTGTTTCGGGGTACAGGCCGACATCCCGAATGTCGAACATTTTTTACTACTGAAGAAAACCAAAACGTTTAGAGAATAATTTGTATCAATCTATAGGCAATCGACTGCGACCAAACAGTCCGGTAGTTTTTGATTCTTATAATGTTGACTACGGCTGTAGTAGCCTCCGTAACAGTCTACAGACAAGAGTAATCTTTAATTCTGAGTAAAGTTGACCTTATTTAGGAAAGCAGTACTAATTTTATACATCTGCTAACAAAGATGTTTTCTTTCTTGTCACACACTGTAGTTGACGCATGCGCAAGAGGTGTATTGCCCAGTCGTAGTAACCTCTAATGAATAACGTACAATGGAAGGAAACCTTAGTGTTATGCGCTCATCGAAAAAACCTTAGCAAAATTATTTCATTGGTTTATTATTTTTTAAACTCCGTATCGATATGAAACTTTTAATATAATCATCACCATCACCATCATTATCATCTAAAGGCCAGGCCTTGTCGAGATAGTCACGTCTCTCTCTCTCTTTCTATCACTGTTTTCTTTAAATCTCAGTACGACAGGAAGTTCATCTCGTTTCCCATTTCTTTGAAGAAGGCTGTCCTTGGTAGTCCTCTTGGGGTTTCCCCCAACAGTTGTCCTTCAAAAATGTTAAGAATTGTGTTACTCAAGAATTGATTATGTCGTAACAAGTGCCCGATCAATTTTGCTCTTCTTCTACCAATCATTTTTACAAATAATCTATCTTCGTTCACTTCTGCGAGGAATTACTTTTCTTATCCATCCAATTCGTCCGCGTCTCTCCTCAACATAATATACATACAATATTTATATTACTAAATGTTACGATGTTTTCCTTATATATACAATAGTTGAGGCCTTGTTTTTAAAATAATATAGGTTATTCTCCAAAGATAATGTCTCTTCACTCAAGCCACGTCTCTAAGTCAACTGCAACTCGCTTCAGAACTGTGCAGCTTCTACAGTGCACATTTTTACTGCTCTTTGTAAAGAGGAGATCACCCTTTGTAAAATGTTGTGCTGAGTGTCACTGCTTTGCCCAGCAACAAATGTGTTGATAATTTTTTTTTTATGTATAGTAATTTCTGTCGCTTCTAGAACCACTCTCACGGGTTCTGACGATCATACTTATTCTGCCTTACCCCCGTGTGGTCCTGAAGGTAGTTGTTGCAACATTGGTGAAACGTTGTCTGAGAAGACATATTCAATGCGGTCCGTACCGGAAGACGACTTCCAAAACAGTGTAGTCACCGACCCCGAAGCCTGTATGAGAATACAATAAAAGAGTTGAATCTAATTAAATCTCTAGTAAAATAAATTTTGTTTATTTTTATACATTTTTAATCTAAGGTGTAGAACACCTTAAATCAAGCGATAATTTATCAAGATAAATTTTCAACAAATTGACAGTTTGTTGTTGTTAGAGATTTGGAATAAAATGTGCAGGAACATGGGAATTCCACTTGATGGTGATACAGTTTATTCATTACAATTTGCTGATGACCAATTACTTTTGACTCAAGATTTTGAAGACATAGAGTACATGACTGGAAAATTGATACAGGAATATCAGAAATGGGGACTAGAGGCAAACATCCATAAAACAAAATACATGGCAATAGATGACCTTTATCAAGACTTGATATTGGAGGAAGACGATGGGGAAGATTTCATGTACAGAAGAACTTAGGTGTAAAAATTACGTCCAGTTGGAAGCAAGACAAAGAAATACAATCCAGAATTAATTTGGAAAAGATGGCTATATCCTACATTAAACGGAATCCTATCCTATGGGATAAGCAAATTACAGCAGAAACTAAAACCAAAATATTTAAAACCATTTTTAGAAATATTATGACTTACGGCTCAGAAGTTTGGACTACTAATAAACAAATTAATGACAGCAGAGACAGACTTTTGGAAACGTTCGGCAAGAGCATCTAGACTTGAGAAAATTAGAAGTGAAGTCTTTAAGGACAGAATAAATGTGAAAAATTTAATTGTTGATTTTATCCAAACAAAACAATTGAAATGGTATGGGCTGACGAAAATAATGGCACAGGAAAGATTGCCAAGGATAGTTATGGAATGGACCCCACCAACAAGAAGGAAAAGAGGAAGACCACCTATCACCTGGATAGAAGAAATTCAGACTATATTGAGGAAACAAGAAATTGAAAACGATCTGTGGATGGACAAGCAACAGTGGAAGATGAGAATTGAATCACGTCTGAAATCTTTGGTTCTGGAAAATGTGTAAACATTGCATAACCGGAATAATAGTAACCAATTTTATTGGCAGATTAAAAAAGAAAAATAATTTTTGATTAAACTCGAAAATACTCAAAACCTTAAATTTATATACTATTGTCTAGTACTAAACAAGAAGTGGGTCTGATCTAACGACACTCGGACACAATGTAGGGCAAACGTTTCATGCCTGGAGCAATGACAGTCTTCCAGCCTACAGACCGACGTATAGCCTACATTGACAAACACACACACGAGTAGGAAACAGACACGTGTCCAAACAGTACAAGAGTTACTTATCCGCCCACCCTAGCACAGAATTAGACATTGAGGGTACGTCAAAGTGGCCACACGCGTAAGTGTTTGTCACTCACCCCAACTGCGCAGCAAAATTGTGTCAAGAGTCATCTCAAACATTACTAGATAACAGGAACTTACTGTGCGTGTGTTTAGAAGCCTTTATTTTATAATAACTCTTACAATTCTATGGAATATTGTAAATTTTACATATATTTTTGTGATTAATGTTTTTTACAACATTAATGGACAATGGACACTATTACCAATTAACTAATGAGAAACATGTTTCCTCTTCTTCCAATATAGCCCATGTCAAGCCTTGGGTAGGCTCCTCAGCTCACCTCGACCAGGCATCTCGGTTCGTTGCCTCTCTCACAATATTTATCATTTTCCTGGCATTTATCATTACTACACTTTCCCTCCACCGCATTCTCGATTTTCCATCTGGTTGGTCCATATATACTTCCGGACATTCGCAGTACTATTAGACATACTTCCGGACATACTTTCTGCCTATTAGAGTCGCTCTTTTGGAGGCGACTGCATAATCGAGAGTTGTACGAAAGGTTTAAAGATCTTTCGATCGTGCAACTCATACAAATTAACAGATTGCGTTGGGCTGGACATGTGCAGAGAATGGCGGAGGATAGAATCCCAAAAAGAGTTATTAATTATTTGCCGATGGGAAGGAGAAGGAAAGGAAGACCGCGTACAAGATGGCTGGACCAGGTTGGTAAGGAGGCAGTGAGGCTGGGTGCAGCAAAATGGTGGACATTGGGCGGGTTTTGGACGATTTCATTTGGAGGCCGGGGCCCGGACTGGGCTCTAGCGGCGAGGATGTATGTATGTATGTATGTATTAGAGTCGCTCAGCTTTATATTATCCGAGAGTTCGGGTTCGTTGTATAATGCGCACAACTTACGATTGTACCGAACTCTCCAATTTCTTCTTCGTTCACAGGTCCGAATATCCTACGCAACAACTTCCTCACAAATATATGTCCGGCACGTTTCAAGATTTCTTTGTTAAAAATCAATTCTCGAATCCGTAGGATATCACCGTTGGGACAAGAGTTTTTCTACAGCTGAAGGTTTGTTTTTGGTTGGTCATTACGAGAGTTTGTAACGGTCACAAGGGGAGAAGATGGTGCTATTTCCTGTACAGCCAGTTTCTTCTGGATCTTTTTTAGCTCGTCATTATTTCTTCCTCAGTGTGATTATCCTCTCACCGCCTGAAAATCTTCTTTTTTTTTCCACCACGGATATTAGGTGCACTGCTTGTTTTGCCTTCGTCATGGTTGCCCTCGGTCTTTTAACGTCTTGTTTCCCCCAGGGTTATAATAAACTATAATCTTTTGGAGTTTGCCTGGGTCCAATCTATCGAAATGGCACTTCCGCTTTGATTTATAGACAGCATCATCATCATCATCATCATCATCATCATCATCATCATCATCATCATCATCATCATCATCATCATCATCATCATCATCATCATCATCGTTGTCGTCGTCGTCACCATCATCGTAATTTAGCGAATTCGTTCCGGCTGTCCGCGCTTCTCTCATTCTAGCTTTCATCGGCACCGATCGAATCAGTCCTCTTGTGTGAGGCCTGTTGATCTCATGGCGTCATCAACAATATTTACGCCTTCCTTTTCTCTAGTAATATTCTTCTTCTAGTAGTATTTTTCAACTAACATTTCCTTTGAATTTATTTATTTAATCTAAAGCACCGAGAGGACGAGAGATCGTTTGATAAAAATGCGTTTTTTAAATAACTATTACTGACGAAGTTTAAGTGACAGTTATGTGAACACTAATGGATACAGAATGTTTTAAAACATTTGTGTCAAAATTGCCGACAAAATTTATATCATTTATTATCGTCATCAAAAGGGTTCCCTCTTCTACAAATTTAATGAGCCCATTTAATAGACATATTAATATTAGTCTAATATTGTTACGACGGTCTCACGGATCGTCGTATGGTACAGTGGAAACAAAGTACAGACACAATAAAGTCACTAATTACCAGCTTTAATTTGTTACGAATAACAATTTGTAATCAACAATGTACTCTCATTTGTATGAGAGTACAAGTTAAAATTGTCCACGCACCATAATAATGTCACCTATAAGAGTTCCGCATTAACTGTAACTAAATAAAGACTTTCCACTAATGCCTTTCATTTATAGATACATAATTTACCATTTTAGAGTGGATTAATATGTCCTCATTTTCAAGGCACTTATTTATCAAAATTAGATACTTTACGCTTAATAAAACAGAAAACAATGCAGATAAACTACCCCTCCCACTTTACCGAACAACCCCATTTTTGATATTTACACTTTTTTTGAGTACTAGTTTCATTATATGTAATTACTAAGGTATCTTATCCTTAAAAATGGAAAGGATAAGACATGAAAAGGGTAGTTTTCAAAAAGTTACCCTCTCCCCCTTCAACTACTCTTTTATTTATAGATATTTCATCTATCTTTCTACCGTGGATTATTATGACCTTCTTTTCAGGATACTTTATTTATCAAAGTTAAGTACTTTACTCTTGTTAAAACGTAAAACGTTGCAGGTAAAATACCCCTCCCCCTTAACCGATCTTTACCAAAATCAATAGGCATTGAGTTCTCTACAGCTCGGTCACATATGCAAAAGATTATTTGATTTTTTTTTAATTTTCGGCAGTTATCGTTCACCGTAGAAAAAATTCTACATACAGACACAGAGAAACATAGTATGACACACACACACACACACACACACACACACACATTTTCAGAAAATGACTTTTTTCACGTTTTGAGGATAGTACAATCAGAATCAGCCCTTATCTCGAATACGATTTTTTTCGTGACCACCATTCTTCCATTTCCTTACGGAACATGGAAGTAAAAAGGAATCTCCAGGTAATATGGAACTATATGTATATGGGAAACATTGCGCGCACAAGAGTTGCTATCCTACACTATCCTATGCTAAACATTCTGCCTGAGACCATACAGTTTCACGTGTTTCGTCGAATACATGTGTTTGAAAAATTCTTCGTAATGATTTAAACATGCAGCTGTGCAGCCGTACAAAATTCAAATATTGGAAACCTTAAGTGACAGTGAAAAACTAAACCGTGTGACTTTTTGCCGCCAGTTCTCGTATGTCATAAATAATAACGCAGACGTTATTCACAATACGCTAATGAGTAATGAAACGTATTTCCATCTGAGGGGATATGTAAATAAACAAACCTTTCGGTATCGGAAACCAAATAAGCGTCGACAATGGGAATTCCATTACTGTCACATCAGAGCAATGTGTCCAAATGATTAACGAATTTTTTCTCCCCTAGTCGCAGAAAAGTCTGAAATCACACCAAACAATATAGGGAGCAACCAGCCATAGGGCTAGGCGATCAATGGATGCAGTTTAACGAGTTACCTTCAGGAGTGGGAACATTCCGTGGCCCTGAAGATTGCCAGCGTGAAATTTATTATACTGTGGATATTTTGTAAGATGTACAATGATCCACCCCCATGAAACATCGAAACACTCAAAGTTGGTGTAATTTCTGTTCATATGTTACACCGTGTAATGGAAAACGTAAAAACTCGATTTCAAAGTAAGTTGAAATTGTCGCCACATTCGGGGCGTAGTGCTAACAAAACTTGTAGTTTCTGCGTCTAGTTAAATGCTATTATGTATACTTTCAATTTAGTGTAAATGTTAATTTTGCAATCCATAAATAAAAACTCAAATAAATTTTTAAAGTCACCCATTTCATTGACTTACCCTATATTTTAAGAATTATTTTTTACAAATGTTTAAAGGAATTACATCATAGTGGCATCGTAGTATGTTATATTTCCTAAAACCCCAAAATACAGCACTTAATTCTCACTATTTGTATAATAGTAAACCATTTAGAAAAGAATAAATTAAAAAATTTCATTGTTGTAATTGTTAATAATAATATGTTCGTTTCTAAGCAATTGATAGAAATTAAATGAAATTATTTAGTTTAATTCAAACCAGCAACGATAACAGATGTGTCCTCTCGGTGTCTCTGCAGATAAATTCAGCTTGTGACTCCCTTACCCACTGTGAAATACTCCAGGTAATTGAATTTTTGCTACTCTGACTGTCACTATTAGGATACGGGCATCACACTCACACACACCCGATTGGCGGACACATGTCCTGCGTTGCAGTCTGCGTGTTGGGAGTCAGTGCAAGCACGCGCCTTGCATTGACTTCAACACGCATTCTGGTAAGCGCGAGCATGTGTTGCCCGCGCGTACAGACTCGCATCGCACCGCTGAGCCGACACGTCCTGCGATGCAGTCTGCGTTTTGGGGGTCAGTGCAAACGCGCGCCTTGCATTGACTTCATCACGCACTCTGGTACGTCGCACGCATGTGCGCTCGCGGTGTACACACATGCTTCGTTGTTTTAATAGTGGCAATCACAGTAGTAAAATTTTGCAACTGGAGTATGTTCGTAATGGGCAAATTCAGCCAGGTTTGAATTTATTGTAGAGACAACATACAAAACACCAAAACACGTTACATGTTCAGGACTATGATTCCACAAAGAAATATATACGACACTCGTACACTTCTGGTGGATGAACACGTACACCATGTTGGACTTGTAATATATACATATTAACAGAAACTACAAATTTGAGTTTTTTTGTTACTTCATTTAATGTATTTCTGTAATGAATAGTTTCCATATTCTTTAATAAATTTGTAAAAAATTCGTTATACTTCCTTGATTTACTTGTGGTAATATAATTCTCATTTTTCAAATAATTTTGTTTATTTGGGGTTGTGTTTAGTCAATATTTCTAATTAATTTGAAAATTGAATTTTAGAGTTCAAAGGTATGATGCAGTAATTTTCTTTCAGCCTATGGAGCTCAGTTACACATATAATTTCATGTTTTCTTGGTCTATAATAGTTTTGGTTTTGCATCGTTTAACTGTGATGTTTGTATGAATTGTTTGACTTATTAAGTGTACACAGGCAGTTCAGGGACCACGACACGACATGACGCTACACATCCCTACTGGTGTCTTGCATTAGGCTGCTGTCTTTTGTATAGTCAACACTGCATATGCCTGTGAGAGATAGGCAAGCGACGCGCACGCAGGTGTGTGTGTGCGTGAGTGTACAAGATTAGCATTTATGAAGTACTGAAGTTTCCAGTGTCTTGTAGAGACCTTAACCCAAGTTCTGAAAGCTGTATATTCATCTCGCCACCTCAGCGGGGTATAAATACCCCGTTTTCACTGTCAGTTTTTGATGTGTAGTTTGGTGTGCGTTATCAGAACTGTTGTAATTGTGACTTGTGGTTATTGTGTGCAGATTTGCAATATTTATTGTGATCAGTCGAGAGCATTCCAGGTGCTATAACTAGAATCTTGTGGAACAAACTATGATAGTATAAATGTATAGTACATTGATTCAGAACATAGTAGTGTATTCTATAAATAGTGTCTATAATATTGTGCATTTTTATATATAATATATAATATGTAATATGTAATATATAATATATATTATATAGCCTATATAATATATATAATATATTTGTTTAATTTTTTGTTATTGGTGTTGCTCCTATCGTAGAAGGCGATGTCGTACAATGTAGGTTGTACTTTGTAAAAGGCTTAACTTTAACATTTGAAAATTAACTTTACGTTAAAATTCAATTACATATTTTTAGTTTCGTTCTTCTTCTTCTCCTCAACCCAGAGGTTAGTGGGCTTGCAATTTCTTCCTTACATAGACAGCCTTTTGATCACCACGTACCTTCTTCGTTTTCTTACCCGAACCGTGTACCCTTTGTCTACCTTGGCCTGGGCCTTTCCATCCCACTACGCCCTCGACCGGGGCGGCGAACCAGTTTGAATGGCATACCAGGTGTCCATCTGCCCATCCAAATTTTTCTTTCCACAACTTATCTAATCAATTTATTTTTAGTTTTATAAGCACATGAATCCATAGAAGTCTCTTTTATGTACTTACTTTAATAATGTCTTCCCACTTTAACCTGGTTACCTTCCACTTCTCTCTTCTCCTTTTACCTTCTGGTTTTGCTTCCCACGCCCTTCTAGGGTTTGTTCGATTTTCTATTCTACAGACGAGGCTAAACAGTCTCAACTGTGAGCTTTGTATCATATCAATTAGAGGGATCATCTGAAAGTTCCTTCGGACAGTGAGGCTTCGTATTATACCTGTTACTATTTTAATAAAACATTTAATTTCATTCGCATACTTATACCGACTGTCACTTGGTGGAGCCTTATTGACAATTTTTTCTACATTTATTCTGAAGAAACCTTTATGCCTTCCAGAATGAGTTCGTCAAATGTGCTATCCACCTCGACTGAATTTTTACAAAACAACTCCAAATCTTATCAGAAAGCGTACATCAAAGAACTGTTACCGTTAAAACTTAATCACACAACATTTCAACTACTAAACAATCTGTAATCGTCTCCAAGTGTAAGGTAAACCAGTACATTAAATACAAACTTAATTCTACTCGAGATTCGTTCATTAACAAGCGTGGACCGCAAAAAAAGAAAAACCTCCATCTTTTACAAAGTTAAATACAACTACAGAAAATCTATGTAAAAAGAACTATATATACTTACTCTCTAAGTCCGCTGGACAGGACCGGTAAGCACCACCACACTGACGCAAGTGTACACAAGGAACAACCTTGCGTCAGTGGTGGTTTTTCTCGGTTCTATCCAGCGGACTTAGAGGGTAAGTAGTGGTATGTAGGTAGGACTTGTGTGTGGTAAATTCTAACGATGGGACTTTTCCGACCTAACCCTGCTGCTGACAGTGTTCACGTGCCACCGAAAGTCAGGTTCAAAGATTGAACTCCAAATCTTAAGATTGAAGTTTCCAGTTTAAGAGTTATACTCTAGTTATTCTACGCCCAATCTTTCTCATTTTAATGTCTATTAATCTTCAGTAATATTGGAAATATATTAGGTCGTTCCCTGTCTTAACCCCTTCTGTATTAGATAATATGTACATTTTGATTTTACGTGTTATTTTATTGTCTACGAGATACAATAAACTTATTTGTGTAATGAAAGGCAATTTAGTGTACATGTTTTTCAGTGGTATCCAATTTACTTGTTTGAATAGAAAATCTAACCTTTCCAATCCGCCTTGTGACTTCTTGTTTACAATTAATGACCGCATCTCAAAGCATATAGTTCATCGTCAGATAATTAATATTTACTAGACTGGATAGTTTGGTTTTGAGTGTACATGCTGCTGTATTGACCTTTAATGAAGGTAATTTAAGTAAGTGTAAGCTAAGCGCTTTACATAAATTAGTGGTCAAACCAGGATAAAGACGATGAAACAAAATTTACTTTCAACGAATCCTTGAGGCGAAGACAGCAGTAGATTAACTGATGGAAAAAGGTTAGGCAGTCATCTAGAAATGTGAAGAGAAAACTAGAGGCCCAGATGGACATAACTGAAGACCCAGGGTATCGAACTGGACTATTTTAAATCAGGTAGAACAATAAAACTCTGTTTTAAAAACTTAAATTACGTTTTTTTGAAAATCTATTTTTTTTTAAATAAATGACCCTTTATCTCGGAAACTAAGTGAAATACCAAGCTGATTTTGTTGTTGTTGTGAAATTTGGAGAAATAACTACACTCCTACAACTATACAGTTTTGAAAAATAAAAACGAAAATAAATATTATGTATGCTTTTTGTAAGAAAATGTTTAGAGAAAAACATAAAAAGTTACAAAAAATCAAAAAATTAAGTTATATTTGTAGTAGCGTTTGTAGTTTATAATGTTTTTTGTGCTAAAATTTCAGACTTTTAGCTTTTACAGATTTTGAGATAATGGGTCTGAAAATTGATGAATTAAACACAATAAGCATAGACAGTTACGAGTGTTCTTAATTAAACTTCAGGTAAAGTACAGACGATAAATATTTTGGCAAGAGCTTTGGTCACCTTTGAAGAAAATACTTAATTTAATATAATAAATTGTAAACTGATACATCTTATTTATTTTACTTTAAAATCAGATTACAGTGTACAGAATTAACCATTAACAAAAGTTAGTGAAAACACGCAACGGACAAATATGTTTGAGGCTAGTTAGTCGAACATTACGTGGGTAGTGGAAGCGAGTAGGAAGATGAACAGTAGAGTGAGAGCCTATTTTTTCACGTTAATTGCGTTCATTATAAATATTTGCGTTCATTATCGTTATGCTAAAGAATATCTCGTTCGTTGTAATTACTTCGTAAGACTGGAAAGGAAATAATGGATATTGGAAATTGTAGACTATATAGACTATACCGCTAGTGCGGTGAATACCAATTTGTTCAAGTAACTTTGTTCGTTAAACAAGCAAAGCGATCGAGTTCTCCGTTTAAGTCAACCGTTTGGGATTCGTCTCTCTGCCTGACTATCCGCGTATTGTGTCTCACGATAACTTTTGAGTGCGTCAAACGATTTTTACAAAACCTAGCATATATGTCCCCATACACACATACATTTTATACATATACATATATATTGCAATGATACAAATTATGACTGCATACATAGGTTACTTTGAAATTATTACACAGAGTCTATATCTGGAGGTAGGAAAATTTTATTCATTAACACATTAAAATTGACTATTGTCTTATGGCTTTATAATATAAAATTGTTAAAAAAAATTGTCTTTCAGCATATGAGTCTATTGGCTTGTTTTACATATAAGTTACTTGTAGGTAGAATTCCATCTGTTTGCGTAAGCACCAGGCGCTCCGCTCGCTGCTCGTCTGCACGTCGACCGACCGAAGATCACTAACGCTGAATATCTACGTCGCGGCGCACACACCAACTGCGATATGAAACTGTTACTGTTTATAACTTGAATACTCTTAATCTCAGGGATCAAAACTGGGTAAAAATAGATCGTGTATTAGGCTTACACAAATCCGGCTTCTTGAAGTGTTCTCAGAATATCACGTTAGATAATCTGCCCCAGTCCGGAAATCTTCCACTCTACGCAAAAAAGCACAAGAAATTAATCTATTTAAATATTATTGGAGTTCTATAATGGCAATAGTTACGAAGAACTCGTACCGTGAAACAACTTCTAAGTCTTATGGAAATCGAGTTGTCTTGTCACGAAAATCTTGCCACAGCCTTAACCACAGTACTGTGGTCACTAACGTATACCACCTCACGTTAGCGTACTCGATTTTCAGATTTTCACTGAAGATGGTAGTCGATAGCACTGCCGAAACGTCTGGTTTAGCAGAAAACATTGGACCACGGAGAAACAGCCCGGGAAGGAATTTTAACAACATTGACTCCATGTAAGCCTACGAAGTACATTATACATATAACATTAAAGAAGAAAACTAAGAGAGGGAACAAGGGGTAAAACAATGGCAACGCCTGTAAAGTTATATTCCTGTGAATCGTGGATGTCTACTGGACACCAGGATGCACCCTGTTGTATTTAGTACTAGCCGTGCTACTCGAGGTCTCTGTCGCGGTGGTCTGGCACTCGTGGGAACAAAATTCGAAGTTCTCAAAATAATTCTCGGGTTGAGGAGTCCCTTAAAAAGCATCGTCTAGAAAAAACCCCGTTAATGAAATGCACTAATAAAGTAATAACGTTAAATTTGTGAATTGCTACTTACAATTTAAAATTAGAGAGTGCTTTTTACTTTTACGGTTATTTATAAAAAAAGAAAACATTGATCGGTTATGATGCCGGCTGGAGGGCTTCTGAGTTTAATTGTTGTCCTCAGTCACTTTTAAGTTGCAGAGACCATTGGCTTAGGTTTAGAAGGCAGGTTGCGTCTTCGAGACTTGCCCCGAAATGACGTTACAGCATTGCGACTATAAGGGTACGGTTACACGAGATTCTTTCCGGCCGTGCACGTTCGTGGAGTTTGGAAAAACGCACAATGGTCACACATGCGCATTTTTCTCGTAGGTGCACGGACGGAAGTGTAGTCGCACAGGCGGTTTATAATCGGACGGCAGCGCTGGGACGTCTTGGACGCGCATCCCCACATCTCTGGCTATAAAGGTTAAATGTGTGTATATAAAGGTTAAAACGGAACTGCACAGAAACTGCACAGAAACGTAAGTGTTTAGATTAAAGAAAACATTGGTTATCAGTAGTGAAGAAATCATTATTAAGAACATTTTTTTATATTACATAGTTTTTGATAAAGATCTCAACAACACCATGAGACCAAAATTAATTACCATAGGTACAAGTAAATAAACAAATTCTATTTTAGCGGTATCTTTGAACAGTCCGTGTGACCACCCTCGCGCGTTTTAAAAATGGACTAAAAACGCAGCACGTTGCGTTTCCATGCGGGAGACCTTGAAAACGCGGCAGAGTTGACGACCCGTGCGTTTTTTCCACGTCCGTGTGACCAATTTCATTGCCGCCTGTGTGTTAAATTCAATGCGTTTACCAACCGCACGCACACGGCCGGGAAAAACGCTCGTGTAACCGTACCCTAACAGTACGAAGCAGTATTGTGTGTGGGTACTGCGTCTATGCGGACGCTGCTGCCACGGTCGGGCCGTCCACAAAACACTAATTATTCATTGCCCAACAGCTCCAAGTTCAGTGCGTATACATACGATGCCCACGTGGTAGCACATCGAGTTTTCATATCTCTGTAGTATAGCTTATTATTTACTTTTAGCTGTTTTTGTTTAATCTGCTTCTTGTTCTTCCTCATTCCAGGATTAGGCGACATAACCTGTTCCGGTCTCTATTTTCAAGCCACCTTTTGAATGGTCTTCCCACATCTCTTTTCCCTTTAGGCGCACATTGTAAAACTTGTCGAGGCAGCCTTTTCGCTTCCATTCTACCTATATGTTCAGTCCATCTCAGCTTATATTCCTCGAGTCTTGCATTTACAAAGAACATACCAAATTCATGTCTTATCACATCGTTTCCGATTCTATTGTATCGTTTCCGTTTACGTATCTCAAAAACTTAATTTCTGACTTGTACCTCTTTTTAGGCAGTAGCCTACTAATGTTTCGGAATCGTATAAAAGAGTGGCGGACCGACATAACTTATAGAACTTGATTCGAGTTTCCTTTCTTGTACTTTTGTTTAATAAAAATGTAATCATCATCATATTGTGTACACCATTATGTACACAGTTGATCTGACAGCGATTGAAAGAGAAATGTTGAATTACTAACAGGCAAACAGAAGCTGCAACAAAAAAGTAACAGGTTACGAGTCTTCTACAGTAACTTTTGTGTCTTCTGCATCTTTCGCTGTAAAGGCTCCTGATGCACCAATCGCCGTGTTGCAAGCCATTTTTGCCTGCAGCAATTGAGGATCTTCACTCTGAGACAGATTGTCAAAAACAGTCTAGTAATCGTAAAGGAAGTTCACGTTGAGTAGCAGACAATACTTGAACGGGTGCGCACCCTACATCACGTGCACATAATATGCTTGTTTCTGCAATTTTATTTTTTGACAAACGCAGTTTTGTGTGATATGTGTGTTTTTGGTTTTTAAACGTCTGATGATGAGGCATACGCCTTGAAACGCGTAACGTAACCAAGTTTGAGAAGTCACACGGCGGACCGCATACAGGTAATCACTTACTATTATATAAAAGTGACTTGGATACCATACGAAACATGAATGTTAAAGAAGTTCACGTTGGTTTTCTTGATTTGGAAAAAAACATTCGATTGAATGCACTGGAAGAAAATGTGGCAAAGACTAGAAACTTATAATGTTGGAGCTGGGCTTATCAAAGCTATTCAAAGTTTTTACAAGAACTGCCGCAACTATATCAGAACTTCAAACGAAACATCAAGCGAGTTTAGCACCTCAGCTGGAGTGAGACAAGAGGATATTCTTTCACATTACCTTTCTGTTGTATTGACGGAGGCTATTGTCAAGGAGTGTCAACAGAGAAGTAGGAAGTTTAAGGTAGGCAACTGAGGGCTGCAACCAGTGTATTTCGCAGACCTTACTTTTGCCGACGACATAGTTCTGATTTTGCCAGCACAGCACAGAATCTTCAGCATAACATAAACATTTGGGAAGAAACGATTAAGAGGAAAAGTATGATTATTAGCCCCACCAAAACAAAGACAATGATAATTAGTAGACAAGAGAAACAACGCAGAATAGTAATCAACAATAAGAAAATTAAAGAAGTGGCGACGTTCAAATGTTTAGGTGCCGTTTTCAATGAGTATGGCAGAAGCGAGTCACAGTTAAACATTAGGATCTCAGCTACAAGCAAGCTTTACGGTGCTATCAACAGGAAGTTTCTCGAGAAAAGCGAAGTGTCACAGAAAACCAAACTGGCAGTATACAAATATGAATATGCTCCAACACTGACGTACAGTTGCGAGTCATGGATTCTGAATGACAGACATAAAAAGATAATACAAGCAATAGAGATGAGATTCCGGAGGATGATTGAGAAGAAAACTCATAGAAATAGGGTGGAAAATGTTAACATCTGGATAAATGTGAAGATATTCTCTTTAAATGATAAAATTGAAAGCTCGCAACTGCGTTGGTTTGGCCACGTCTGTAGGATGAATGAGGAAAGGTACCCGCGACGAGCGTGGGAGGCAAAACCAGAAGGCTGAAGAGAAAGAGGGCGGCCCAGAACGAAACGGGAGGATAGCATCAAGCAGAATGTAGAAGGCAGAGGAGTAGTTTGGGGGCCCGTGCCAGTGTTTACTTTATAAATTTCAGTAGCTTTAGGCTCTTGTAGGCAATTTGAAAGCAGCATTGCTTTTGCATAACACGACAGGCGTCACGGCTTTTAACAGACTCCTGCATTTCCATTAAAAATTACGAAACAAAAACAACACGTACTACTGGTGCTGCTGCTGCTGCTGCTGCTACTACTACTACTACTACTACTACTGCTGCTGCTGCTACTACTACTACTACTACTACTACTACTACTACTACTACTACTACTACTACTATTACTACTACTATTTTTATAATGTAAAATAAGCATAAAATAAGAACATAATATATACACTCCCGCCAAATATATTCAATACCTCCAAATAACATAAGTTGAAAATGATTTTGGGGAAGTTAAGAGACTTCTTCTCACAAGATGTAAATTTCATGCGAGCTAGTGACTAGCGTTCTGCTAAAACGTCATCGGTAATTACGGTCTTCACTAACGAGGTGGCGTCTCATTGGCTCCACGGATGACATCGTATACAGAGTTCGCCAAAGTCGCACAGACCATATCCTGTGAGGAACTGCAGGTAAGTTGTCTAAAGTTGTCATCCTCAAAGGGAAAGTCCTTGCAGCCAATCTACTGGCTACGCCATTGGACCATCTCTGTATCTCGGAGGCAAAGTCGAACATAGCCGGGGTCTCATTGATAGATGTGGAGGAGGGGAGGAGATAAACAAGAGGAAAAGGAAGGTTACGATGTGGTTGGAAGAATTAACAGACAGATGAATCCTATGAGGACAATATTACATTCTACATGCCTGTTTCTATTCCACAATCTACCTTTTTGTAGGCTACCAACCTTTCCTCGGCTTCTAGGGTTGTAATCTTTTGCTTCGGCATTCTACTTTCTTCCATTCTACCTATGTGTTGAATTCATTTTCTTCTGTATTCTTCAATCCTTACATTAACTGCAAAAATATCTAAATCACTCCTTATGTCTTCATTTCTTATACGATCTCGTCTATCACACCTTTTAACTGATCTAAAAAATTTCATTTCTGCTGTTTGTATCTTCTGTTCTACAGTTGTGTAGGTATTGCCTTTGTTTTATAAAATTTTATTTGGATTTATTTTTTAGACCTATTTTTCAACGTTCTTCAAATAGTTCCAGACATTCTTGTAAAATTCTTCAATTTATTTTCTATATATCTATCTTGATCATAAGTAAGTCGCGCCCAAGATAGCTGAAATGTCTTACTTGTTCTAGCCATCTGTTGTCTATGCATATTTTGGTCCAAACCGGTTCATCTCCTGTAAAGGCCATTACTTTTGTCTTTGATTCAGATATGTTACAGTTATATTCTTTTAATTTTTTATGTAAGATGTATATTTTTCGCTGGAGATCGTCCTCTGAAGTCGCAAATATAGCTTGGCCATCCGCGAAGAGAATTGGTTTTCAACCTTTTATTTCGGTAGATTTTAATACCGTCAGGGGATTGTTGTTTCCATTTTTTGAGGAGATTATCTAGTTAAAGGTTAAATAGTAGTGGTGAGAGACAACAACCTTGTCTTACGCCTTGGTTTGTTTCAATCGGGATAGATTCTTCTCCGTCGTCTATGATTATCGCGGTGTGTCTATATAAACTCTTTATGGCCTAAACTAGGTGTTGTGGTATTTTCAAATATGTCCCATAATTTCGGTTTACTTAATTATTTTGGAGGAAATTAATTATTACATGTGGGGAATATGAGACGTGGGGTATAAAAATTAGTACTGGGAAAGAAGCACAGACCTGTGTGTGTGGAAGGTATAAATAGTAAAACAAAGTTTTTTTTTTTTTTTTTTTTTTAAGAAAACTAAAAACTTGTTTTCGTGATTTTCACTCGTCATTTATTTGAAAAAATATACACCACGACAGCTGTTTCGACACACAGTGCCTACTAAATTATTTAAAACAAAGTTTGACAATGGAGAAAAGATGTGTTGTAGGTAGTGCAACTATTCCGTTGGCCCTGTTAATGAAGACTGGAGGCGAACGAAATATTTTAGAAATAAAATAACATAGGAAAGAATTACCACAATGAAATTGACTTGGATATAACATAATAAAATTATATTTAAAAAATACAAATGAGGATATATGATGTCATTGTAAGTCAAGAGAAGTTAGAGAGGTGGTATCTTTGTACCGTGTTAACTGGGCACTGGTACTCACAAAATCCGAGGGTTGGATGAAGTGACGTTAGCTCCCAAAGGAGCCCTTAGCCTCTCTCTCTCCAGCCAAGACCGTACTGCATGGTGAAGTGTCACATCCTAAAACAGCTGACCCTTTGAAGCAGAACAGTAGGGATCTAGAGCGGAAGGTCGATAAATATTTGTGGTGGAGGGCAACAGTAGCCACCAGTACCAAGTTAGGGCGTAAGGGAAACAATCCTGGACCGGCTTATCTTTGGAGTATTACAGGCGGGAATCTAACTGGATTTAGTCGGCTGTAATACTGCGTCCTATTGTTATAGGATTATATTTTGCCAGTTGGGTGTTGGAGAATCAAAGGCTAGGGGAAGACAAATAAAAATTACCGAGAGTCATGGCCCGTAAGCGGAGAGCACCTCCTCGTGACGGGGATCTTAATTTAATTTACTCACAACTTTCAACGAACACAGTGGTAGACTTAGGAAGAGATGGCTGGATAAATTTTTATGGCTGGATAAAGCTTGCCTATGACGTGTTGTGAAGAAGAAGATGAAAGTGATGATGATGATAATTCTTTAAGAAGCGATTGACAAAGTTGGCTAAGAAGAATGTGCGCGGTAAAAATTGATGCCTTCGGGGGGTCTACTGTGAAAATACATCCTTTATAATGAAAATAAGTGTGATTAATAATTTTGATTTTCTGGTTAGTATCTTAACGTCACTAATGCGGGATAAGATAAGTATTGCAACTCGGTGGTTTCATATTTTACACTACTAGTATGTTATTTATCATGTGCTGTATTAAATATACATTGCTTACCAGTTTACAATCCTCTGTGTATTTGCCTTTTATTAAAAAAATATGGCTTCATGAAGTACTGTAAAGTAGATGATTTATATAGCAAGTGAAACTAGACCGCGTGTAACTATAGTTTCATTATTAGTTAGTTATACACGGTGAGGGAACGCGGTAAGCGGGAGCAAAATGAGAAAGAACGAAGAGTAGAGAAAAGCGAGAGAAACCGTATTAACTGTGTTCATTATAAACATTTGCATGAGTAGAGCGAGGAATACCTTGTTTTAATAACGATGAAAGCTTGAACTGAAGTAATGACTATTGGAAACTGCAGAACACTATATATGCTTCTGTGGTGAATAATAAAGGAGCTATTCACTACGATATATATATATATATATACACACACACACACACAGACACACAAAATATATACACACATACACACGCACACACACAACACATATATACACAATTAAACCTTTATTCTCTTTATTCTGTAGGCCGATTGTACGCCTGTATGATATGGTGTGCCGATTTCTAATTTATAAAAAAATATATTAAAACTACAATTACATTCATATTTTTACCACAATTATTCTTTTCCATTATAAACACTAATAACCAACAATATTTGTTATTTTTGTATAAGAAGATATTGTTACGACGGTGTCACTGATCGTCGTACGGTGCAGTGGAAAACAAAATACAAGACACCAATGAAGTCACTAATCGCCAGCTTTAATTATCACAATTAAACAGTTTGTAATCAACAAGATGGCCTCTTACAACAAATCAAATACAAAAATTGTTCACACGCAATAAAATGTCAACTAATATAAAACACAATTGTATTACAATTGTGCTGCACGAAATTATAAAACACATAACACTTCGCCAAAATAATTACTTTTCACTAATAACCACTTGAACGCACAGAGTAATCGCCCGATAATAACTGACCGAGCGTCGCCGAGTACTTGTATTTATACCTCGCTGAGGTTCCGGAATATTCGCTAATAGGCGTCTACTAGAAAACACTAGAACGTAATTCATTGCTGTCTTGAACACAGCCCGCGCGTACCGGTATGGTCTGGTATAGATCCGAAAGTTGACGCGTAATTGTCTTTCACCGCAAAGTAGCAGCATTACGCGCGCGCGCACACACACACACACACACTACAGCTAGAATATTCGAGAAACATGTAGAACGGTCCGTATTACGTAACACTTTTTTCGCATTACTTGACAATATGTTCCTTTACAATGCCTTTTGAAACGACAAAAACGTAAAAACTACAACTTGCAGAAGAACCTACAGTACTTATATTGAATAATATCATAATATTATAATTGCTGCAAGAAACTTTGAGTTACGTATATAGAAAGTGATGAATGCAAAATTTATACACGGGTTATATTTATATAAAATCATGTTATATAAATTAATAGATAAGTATAATGTAAATATTCATTATTTTATTAAATTCGTATTTTTGAAAATACTATCGTTTTTTGGTATTGATTTAGATTTGTTAGATTTTTAACTTTTCCTAAGGGTCATTTTTGTTTAGAAGTTGTCATTCTCATAAAAACATATTTTCGAAGGCCAAAAATGACAAATATAAACACAAAAAATATTTACTTGTGTAAAAATAACAAATATTATTTGTTATTATTTAATATGTATTTACTATTTTACATTTAGTATATATTGTTTCCTTACTTGGCACATGCTTCGGGAATTAAATATTTTTTCCATCCTCAGCCATCTTGGTTTTTGATCTTGTTGAATATTTGTGCTCTGGTTGGTTGTTGCTATGGGTTCCCGTTAGGTTTTGGTAGTTGAAATTGTTATTATTGTGTGTGGGTGTGGTATATACCTATATTTAACACACATACTACATTGAAGCATTATCATGGGCGAAACGATTGGTTTTGAAATAAATAAGATGACTATGTTGAGCCGAAACATAATGTTGTTATTCAGTGAAAAGTGAAAACTCTCACGGCCGATGTGATTATAGTTGTTAGAAACATCCAACCGGTCCAATACAAACATTTTTCTGAAACGCCAGACTGTTCGGCGGCACTAGCGGCGGCCATCTTCATTGTAGCAGGAACAATGCAGTACTGACCGCTAAGGAATAAAATAAGATAAGAAGAGTGGAGGGGTGTTTGCGCACGTGGCTGGATTGCAGCTTCCGAGACGTACCCAAAGACGACAGATGAAAACAGTGCTGGACGTTCTGACGGATACATCAAAATGGGAGGTACTATAGTGATTTTAGTGCACAGAGCCAGGCGCACAGTGGGGCCAAATGCCAAAAAGCTGGCCATAACATGAAAACCTCTTATTATCAGTATGAAATAAGAGGTTTCTGAGGTTTCTTATTATCATCTCAAGGTTGCTGATTGCAAATAGGAAGTCGAATTCTAAAAAAAAAAAAACAAAATGGTGGATCCAATTTGGCGGCCAGAAACGTAAAAAAACATTTCATACTAATAAAACACATTTTTTTTTGTTTCCGATTATCGCTGATTACGATTTAAATTGGCAAATGAAAAAAATTTAATGATTAAAAAATTGTTTTTAAAAAGCACAATCAAAAAATAAATGTTGGTCAAATATTTTTAAGTTGATTAATTAAAAATATAAGGTCACTGTTATTTTAAAAATTTACCCTTTGCGACACAGAATATATATAGCCTACAAATATTGACTAATAATGCTAATATATTTATAATTAATTATTATATATTTAGTTACTAATATTTCAAATTAATAATAAAAAATAATTTGTAAGGGAGAATATATAATTATTGTTTAATAATTGATATTATAACTGAACATAGGCTTACGCGAGTTAGATAAGTATTCGAAAGTAAATGTAGTAATAAAGAAAAAGAAAAAGTAGTAAGCTACTTTAATCTACTGGTTTTTATTTTTGTTCGTTATTAAATAGTAGGCCTAAATAGTAGGTTTTTCCATTCAACTCTGCTTGATTATATTATTTTTTGTTATTAAAAACATGTTTTTTGCGTAAATAATGTAGTTCTTTTTACGCGCCAAACATTTGGAAATACCACTTTTCCTATTTTTAGTTAACTTTCATGAAAACTATGTGAGTTGGACTTAATTTTAGCTAATGATTTCATTTTCCAGAATTAAAAACGGACGATTTTTTGAGTTTATAAGAGTTTTGACAGAGACGCACTGTCGACTCACCACTGCGTGCTGAACGTGCTCCTTGCGCGAAGGTCACTTTACAATTGTGTTCAGGTTTGGTGAGAGGTTTTCCGACTATTGACCTGTACACGCTGAATCTTGAACTGTTACCCTGACCATCCTTTATAATTCAGAAAACCTAAATAGCAACTTTATTTTTCGACTTTTTAGTCTATTACGTGAGGAATTATCTGCCGATTTTGAGTCAGTGTCCATGTAATTTTTTGATTCCTTTTGCTATCGCTTCCTAAAAGGTTCTAGAACAAAGTTAAGGAAACATTTTGGCCCGCTCTCACCCTTAAAGGGTTGAAGGCTACCCCAAAATGTTTAAATATGAAACGACGCGAGGTTGCGTTTTGAAGCCCTGAAATTAAGTACTTATAGGTGTTGGGGGGTGCTAGTTACGATGCTGACGTCCAAAATTATATTCGACGCAAAAGCACGCAATAGACTATTTGGCCAGATTTTATATATTTGGCCCCACTGTGAGGAAACACGAGAGCATGGGAAACAGTTTGACTCCGACAACGCTAGCCTTGTTGAGGGTGTCAGTCATGTGGGCGTTGAAGGTAAGACGCCAGTGAAACCGGATGCCTAAATAGTTCGCCGACTCCTTCCAGGCAAAGGGCCTCACTTCATCGGGAAATGAGTTTAGGAACGATTTCGATTTTCTTTGTGTTGATCGCCACTTCCGTAGCCAGTTTTCCAGGTATATATTGGAGAACGTGGGGGTCTTTTCCACCTTTTCCAATTTCATTTTCCTTGATCACTTTGTTAGTCGTAAAATAGTACGTGATATTTAATTATCCTGCTTTATAATACGGGTTGTGTGGTCAAAGAACGTATTTCTTCAACAGTACAGATATAACTGATTGCAAACCACTTTATAAAGCTATATGTAACAACATAAATATACATATACAATCGTGTTAATTAAACCGGTTTATCCACGATGGAATGGCGGAGTACGCACGGGAGTGTGTGAACAAGAAAGAGAGGGAGAGAGGGAGAGAGAAAATAAGAGATCGAGAGCGAGAGAGAAGCACGAAGCCTTATTAAGTATGTTCATTAAAAATGTTTGCCTGAATAGAGTAGGGAATTTCTCATTTTAATTACGATGTAAAACTAGGACAGAAATAACCAGTATAAAATAGTGTACAACGCAGTATCCATGTTCTGTGGGGAAACCAACTAATCATTCTGTGTAACAAGGTATTCTCATTATTAATATTTTAACTAAATAGTCTCATTATATTACAGTGTATATAATACATTGATAGGTTTTATTTAAAAAATTAAAGTTTACAGTAAACTGCATATTGGTTAAACTAGGAGATATTGACACACATTAAAAAGTATATTCCAATCCAGGAATGTATAAAAAGATATCAAAAATAAAATATACACCACGGTAGTCAGACCTGTAGTTAACATATGTAAGCGAGACATTGGAGCTAAAGTTGGAAATTATGAAAAACCTTGGTGTTTGGAGACAAAAATTTTGAGAATTTATGGACTAGTGTGGGACGGAGAGATGTGGAGGATAAGAAAGAAGCATGAGCTAAGAGAGCTTAGTGGAGAAGCGGACATAGTTGCAACAGTGAGCGCGCAAAGGTTGAAATGGTTGGGGGTTGGATGGGTGGTGAGAATGAGAATTGATCGAGGCCCAAAAATGGCACTGGAAAGGAAGCTGGAGGGAGTACGGAGGCGAGGACGTCCAAGGAGGAAATAGTATGAAGATGTGGAAGGCGATTTGAGGGAGAAGTGTGTGGCAGGTTGGAGGAGTAAGGCTCTGGACAGAGAACAATGGAGGGTTCTACAGGGACCGTAGTGCCAGAGGAAAGAGAGAAAGCCGAGATTTCCTCATAAAATTAAATGAAAACGCAATAAAATATAACATTGAAAAATCAACTCAACTGGATTTGTACAGCATCTAGAACGACTCCCCATACCCTAGCGTTAGCTAAATCTATCCAGACCAGTGGTGTAACTGGGGGGGGGGGGATCAATCCCCCACATTGAGATATTTCAAAAGTCAGTAACATTCCATAATCGCTTAACGCATGGTCTATGTCTGAGCCAGTTGCGTTTGTTAAAATCGGTCTCGGTCTGTTGCGACGAAACAACGTTTTTACCTGTTCTTACGCGGTCAAAGCGCCGGGCACGCTTACTTACTGACCGAATCTGCCATTTATAAACATTCCTATTCTGAACTTAGATGAGATTTCAATTCTGCAACTTTTCGTTTCTGCGAGTAACTTCTTTCTTTCAATATTTTTGTTAGGTTAGGTTAGATTAGGTTTTATAACATGAAAATGTCATTGATCGCAACTGACCGGGTTCCAATTTCTCCGTTGGTCGCAACGGACAGGGTTTTATACGATTGGGTTGCAGCTGACCACGGTTCCCATCTGGTGTTGATAACAATCAATAATGGAAGAACCAAATACAGCTACAAGCGAACTGAATACAATTATGGAGTACCCAAATTACAAAGCGTAATATGAATAACATGTATAAAATGATAATAGAGAGAGCAGTCTTATATGGGCCAGAATTGTAGGAGGTAAAACGACGACGTCGTCGTCGTCGTCGTCGTCGTCGTCGTCTTCTTCTTCTTCTTCTTCTTCTTCTTCTTCTTCTTCTTCTTCTTCTTCTTCTTCTTCTTCTTCTTCTTCTTCTTCTTCTTCTTCTTCTTCTTCTTCTTCTTCTTCTTCTTCTTCTTCTTCTTCTTCTTCAACAATAATTAAAAGAAAAATGGTTTGGTCCGTTTAGAAGCAGGTAGACTACAGCTTGTCACTCCAACGCTTCTTTGATGTTGGGACGAATTGTTTACCTAAAGTAAAAATCACACATCTTGTTAAATTTGTCTACTAAATAAGATTATAATGTTATCTTAACAAAAGTCGGTATGCATGCTTAACGCAATCTGACCTTAGAACAGCACATAAAGAAAGAACACATTTTTTCTACATTTTCTCTATAAATGTTAATATACTTTTGTAGATAATTTCATGTATTATCATGAAAAATATATTTTTCTCATTAGTTTATCAGCATACTACTCTGACTTTCGTTTTTTGTTTTTGTGTAGAAGAACAATAATAACAAACTGAATCAATCAGATATTTAATTGCATTTTGTATTATAAAATGAAGAATCTTTAATTGCTGAACTAACTGTTTTAGTATTTCTGTATTATTACAATATTGTTACGACATCACAGAAGAAATATAGAAATATAGACCGTCGATAAATTAATATGTGACGTAGTAATACATTTCTAAATGTTTCAGATTGTTTTATTAATTTTACTTATTCTTTTATTTATTTTAGGTAAATACAAGACAAGAGTCAAAAATTACATCAATGAAGATGTATTACTGCTGACGATGCTGTAGACGAACTAGATTCGATAGAACTAAGAATGTAAATATAAGAGCGGAATTGGGGATTAGCGTAGACATACGAGGCGATTAGAAACAGTTGACGTGAAAATGTTGGATTGGCTTATCTAAGGCGCATGTCAAGGTAGAAATGGCCAATGGGAATCAATGTCACTCAATAAAAGGAAAAAAGGAAGGTCTAGACACATCTGGAGGTCTGGAGTAAAGACGGTGATAACGTCACGAGTGCAAGAGGACAGTTTGGTTCGGTGTAGGTGGGACAAAGTCGTTAAATGGTGATGATTATTGGACGTAATTTGTCTCGACATGATATGGGTTGGATACATATCTCGAAGGACAATACTACTTAATGTATTAATTTACATGAAGAGGCAATAGGTTGTTAGTGTACAAACGTTTTTGTTATTATATTAATAACGATGATGACGCATATCCCTACGGTATATTAAATAATAATAATAATAATAAGAAGAAGAAGGAGAAGGAGAAGGAGAAGGAGAAGGAGAAGGAGAAGGAGAAGGAGAAGGAGAAGGAGAAGAAGAAGAAGAAGAAGAAGAAGAAGAAGAAGAAGAAGAAGAAGAAGAAGAAGAAGAAGAAGAAGAAGAAGAAGAAGAAAACGAGCTAGTGAAGCTTAGCGTTAAGAATAGAAATCTGCCTTTCCATCGCAAACAGCAACTCGAAGTTTTCAAAATAAAGTGTTAAGGAATCTCTCCATAGGAAGATTAAGGGGGGCATTAAGAAGGGGACATTAACATTGAAATATAAAAATTGATTGAATTTTTGTTGTGTTTTTGAAGTATTAATAGTTAACAGAATACGGATGCACTTTTTTTGTGTGCAAAATTTCATATTCTACACTGTATTTGAGCCAATACAATTATAAAGTACTACGCACTTAAATGTCTAGGCCAGAGAGCCACACATCCGTTTACAGGACTTGATGTGTTATGGCTGTTGTCTAAACAGTAGGCTTATTATCAGGCTGCCCACATTATCAGACTTTTTTTGTTGGCTACACTGAAGGCAGCTTCTCAGGTCAGCATTGAGTCTACTAGCATGTACTTTTCTGACATTTTTCAATATTTGTTTAAAGTAATTCCTTACTGAAACTAATCCCTGATGCGCATGAAAACGTTGAAGACGCTAAGGTTAACAGAGAATTTTTATTAATTTCTCCCCTTTTTGTACATATGGCGAATAATCCGGGCGCGACGTTTTTTTATCCGCGGCGATAGCGCCGCCCAATTCCGCGGATAATCGGGAGTATACTCTAGTGCTTTTTTTAGATATTTTGAATTGACATTATCGAAACATCTGATCCCGTACGAGCAAAAATTGTTATAGATGGTACTGTCCTGGAAAAAGTTAGCAGTTTTGAATACCTGGGCTACAGTGTGTCTTATAATGGAAGCAACGACGTGGTGCATAAGTTGCATAAGTTCAACCTTGTGTGCGGGACAATTAGGCGAATTCTTAAGTTAGCAAGTAAAGGAACACGTCTAAAATTGTAAACGGTGATGTCCCTTCCCAAACGTCTTTATGGGTCTGAATATTGGACTCTAATAAAAGGCTAAGCCAGTTTCATCCAAGCAGCTGAAATAAGATTTCTCAGGCACGTGGCAGTATATACTCTTCATGATCATAGGCGGCAGGATCCATAGATATACTCTCCATAGGCAGAATCTGAATATTATGAGTATACTCGACAGGATTGCCCAGTATCGGCTGAATTGGTGGGGGCATCTTTGCCCAATGGATGACTGCCGCACCCTCAAACAACTATGGAATTATAAGCCGAGGGGACGGAGAGGTGTGGGACGTCCGAGGAAGCACTGGAGTGACTAGCTCTAATCTTTGGCTGTTTGAAACCGGAACAAACCATCCTTGGTTTAATCCTTGAAGATGACGACGATGATTATCAAAACATGGCAGAAGTAATGAAGATATCAGGTGGAAAGCAATGGTCACAGACCAGCTGGATTCTGTGCTTTCAAATAGGAAAATAACCGCAAACACCAAACAGATGATTGAATTTGCTGTCTTAAAAAGTGACTGGAGGTCTGAAACTTCGGAGATAAATGAAAGATACTCCCGAAGGCACCGGGCAGTGGAAATTGTCTTCAGGAGAAGGATTTTGTGGAATGTCCAATAGGCTTCCCAACTGCGTTAGAAATGAGGATGTCGGAAGGCATTTTCATTAAACCATAAGTTAATACAAATTATCAGATATTTAATACTGATATGTTGGATCTGTCCATGACAGGCAGTTGGGAAGAGGTGTTGGAAACGATTAGTCTGTTCTCATGGTTGAAAAAAAATTATTGCAATATTAAAAGGTTTAGAGGCAACCAATTTTTAAACCATTGCAAGGGATTTAAAAGTTTGTTCAAGAATTTGCATTTTTTGTTACTATTTTTCTAAAAAGGATTAATCTCAGTTTTAACTCAACCATTTGGCATTTGTCTGTCTTATTTCTTTGTGGATTACATCTCATAATACCTTTTGAATGTCTCAACTGATTTTTATAGAACTTGGCCTGCTTATCCATACGTTTACACTAGAGTCGTATTGTTTTTAATATTGATTGTTTTCAAGTGCGGATCAAGTGATTGATGCGGATTACTGGAAAGCGATTATTGTGTTAATTCCAATAATGATAACATTTCAAATATACTAGTAGATGGCTATACTTTTGAAAGAGGAAAAGTCTTCGTATATCTGGGGACACATGTCGTTGCTGAGAATAACTGCACAAAAGAAATTGAAAGAAGAATTGTGACTGATAATAGAAGTTGTTACGGGCTGAATAAACATTTTAAATCAAGACTATTAACCATAGAATCTAAAGCCACGCTTTATAAGACATTGGTAAGGCCTGTATTGACATATGGCTCTGAGTGCTGGGTACTCAAGAAAATTGATGAACAGAGGCTGGCTGTGTTTGAAAGGAAGATAGTGAGGAGGATATATGTGGGCCAATTCAACAGGACGGAGTCTGGAGAAAGAGAAATAATAATGAATTATATGCTAAGTACAATAACATTACAGTTGTCGGATTTGCGAAAATCAATAGATTACGATGGGCAGGACACGTTCAGATAATGGTGACGAACGTACGCCAAAAAGAATTATGAAACACAAGTCAATAGTGAAAAGGAAGATTGGAAGACCGAGAACAGATCGTTGGACCAGGTCGGCAGTGATGCAAGGAAGCTGGGCGCAGTGAATTGGTGGCGGGTGGCTGAAGACAGGAATAAGTGTCTCGATCTGACACCAATGAATACAATTTTTTGTCTATTCGTTATTAGTCTGTTTATTAGTGAAACGAGTGAGTGTAAATAAAGTTACCAATAAAAACGTAGAAATGAAAAACCAATGAAATATTATTATGTTTATTGAACATATGTATATATTTTCCTGATTTTTTGTTTGTTAAAAAACATCAAAAGACAGGAATTTCTTTTGGAGGCCAAGGCTCGATCGGGGTGTAGAGCCAAGTATGTATGTATGTGTGTATGATTATTGTGTTAACTAGTGCGGCACTATGAGCCACCAGGTGGTCTAATGGCTAGCAAACGCGATTCTTGTGCGCGTTGTCCCCGGTTCAGTACGGGCTGCGGTGGGTTACCGCAACTAGCGGCTGGCGACGCGCGCGTTGTACTGGTCATACAACCCAAACACAAACTGGTCCCACTAACACAAAAGCCGCGCGGTGTGCCTTGTTCCTTTACGGAGACTGTTGAGCAGAGGTTTATTATTTTTTTATTTAGTGCAAAACTAATTTTTTATTATTGGGTGTGGACAAATTTGGCTTGAATTATTGTATGCGGGTGCTTTTGTTGATTCCAAATTGCTAATATAAAGTTGGTAATAATGAGTGACGTTATGTTGTTTCCACTGTACAATACTACGATCGGTGTCACCCGTCGTTACAAAATAATATAAAATAAAATTTTGTCTATTCTAGTAAAACGAGTGAATGTAAATAAAGTTGACAATAAAAAAAAGTGAAAATTAAAAACTAACAATATATTATTATGTTTGTTGAACAGATATGAATATTCTCCTGATTTTTGTTTGTTAAAAAACATGCAATTGTTTCTGTTATTTTCTATGCAGGCCCACAGTGTTTTCGCAGTCAACACTGTATTTCGTATCGTTGTTGTTTAATTTGTCCAGTTGCAGGACACGCGGAAATTGTTTTCTACTAATTGGAAATACATTGTCAACACCGGTTGTCAACATCACCACCCAGTTTTATTTATGGAAACAAGAAATCGCATGACATTTAATGAAACATATACGATTCAAATGTTATGCTGCGTTTCATGTGTACTATAATAAAGCCAATTGCCAACGCCAAATGTCATCCAGTCAACTTCAGAAGAATTATTAGGAAATTCTGTTGTAAATTCTGTTCCAGACATATTACTTGACAATTAACCGTGAAACACATTTTTAGTGTTTAACAGAAATGAAACATTTATTTAGAATGTTTAAAATAGTAGTGAAAGGAATGCCAATTAGTGCCAAACGTAATACTTCTTCATTATATTCAGCAAGGATTAAACCAAAAATGGTTACTTTCGCAAAAAGCAAGCAGATAAACTAGAGCGGATCCCTCCAACAGTTCTTCGAACGTCCCTCAGATCTCTCCGTCCTTTTGGATTATAATCCAATAGTTATCACATAACACATACAAACAGTTCGATCACACCCGTTTCATTTAGTTTTTATTGAGTTTGAAAAAGCCTATGACAATGTAGGGTAAGCCAATCTGTGGGCAGCTTTAAGATCAACCCCATTATCATAAAATCTATACAAACTTTCTGTAACAATTCAATATCAAGAATAAAAAATATCGGTATGGAGAACCATACATGACTTCCATATTCTAAGATTTATATTTAAAATCATTTTCAGCCAAACAGCCAGGGAAGGAATTTTAACAAAAAAATACTTCTTTGTTGCCAATAACGTAGTACACATATAAAAAAAAATTATCCCCTCCCCCTTCAACTATAATTTTGATTTATAGAAAATTACCCCCAGCCCGTTCAACTAGCCTCTTCATTTATAGATATTTCATCTACGTTTCTACAGTGGATTATTAAGATCTTATCAGGATACTTTATCAAAATTAAGTACTTTACTCATGTTACAACAAAAAATGTTTCAGGTAAACTGCCCTTTTCCCGTAACCGATCTTCACCAAAATCAACAGACATTGAGTTCTCTATAGCTCAGTCACATATGTAAAAAATTATTTGATTCTGTTTGAATTTACGGCAGTTATGGTTCGTCATATAAAAAATTACCCATGTTAAAACATAAAACATAAGATTTATAAAACATATCTAAGATTTATATTTAAAATCATTTTTGAAATAAAATATTTTCATAGAACCTACTAACGCTGGGGAAATCTGAGGAGCCAATCAGAGTTGGGCCTACCTGTCACTCTGCTGAATTTGGTGGAAAGCCCTGTCACTGTCGTCAAGTCCCCACCTCAATGAAGAACCCATTGTTTTATAAAAATATATTTAAATTTTGAAAACTGAAAATTCTTTTCTTGTAAATATTTATATTTTATAATCAAAATAACTTTATTTTTGTTACCTGGCAACAAAATTATTTTATTTTCAACAATTACCATTGTTTCAAAAAGTTTAAATAAATTTTCAAGTACTTTACTCTTGTTAAAACGTAAAAGGTTGCAGGTAAACTACCCCTTCCCCTTAACCGATCGTCACCAAAATCGAAAGTCCTTGAGACCTCTACAATTCAGGGATGTATGCAAAAAATTATTTGATTCTGTTTGAATTTGCGGCAGTTATCGTTTGCCATAGAAAAAAAACGTTGCAGGTAAACTACCCCTTCCCCTCAACCGATCTTCACCAAAAACAATAGGTCTTGAGTACTCTACAAATCAGGGCTGTATGCAGAAAATTATTTGATTCTGTTTGAACTTGCGGCTGTTATCGTTTGCCATAGAAAATACCCTTGTTAAAAAAACGTTGTAGGTAAACTACCCCTTTCCCTTAACCGATCTTCACCAAAAACAATAGGTCTTGAGAACTCTACAATTTAGGGCTGTATGCAAATAATCTTTTGATTCTGTGTGAATTTGCGGCTGTTATCGTTTGCCATAGGAAATACCCTTGTTAAAACATAAAACGTTACAGGTAAACTACCCCTTTCCCTTAACCGATCTTCACCAAAAACAACAGGTCTTGAGAACTCTACAATTCAGGGCTGTATGCGAAAAATTATTTGATTCTGTTTGAATTTGCGGCTGTTATCGTTTGCCAAAAAAAAAAAAATTTCCCTTGATAAAAAAAAACCGTTGCAGGTAAACTACCCCTTTCCCTCAACCTATCTTCACCAAAAACAATAGGTCGCGAGTACTCTACAAATAAGGGCTGTATGTAAAAAATTATTTGATTCTGTTTGAATTTGCGGCAGTTATCGTTTGCCATAGAAAAAAAATCTACAGACAGACACACAGACACACACACAGACACTTTTCGGAAAACGACTTTTTTTCATGTTTTGAGTGTAGTAGAATCAGAATCTGCAATAATCTCGAACACGATTTTTTTTGCCATCACCATACTTCCATTCCTTAAGGAATATGGAAGTAATAGGAAACAATTTGTCACCAGGGTTTCAAGTGACCAAAGGCTTACACCAGGGATGTTGTCTATCACCCACTCTTTTAAAAATTTATACGGAGTAAGCAATAGAGCCTTGAAAAAAATGTGCAGGAACATAGGAATTCCACGTGGCCGTGATACAGTTCATTCACTGTAGTTTGCTTATGACCAATTACTTTTGGCTAAAGATTTTGAAGACATAGAGTACATGATACAGGAAATCGATACAGGAATATCAGAAATTGGGACTAAAGGTAAATATGAATAAAACAAAATATATAGCAATAGGTGACCTTCATCAAGACTTGATATTGGAGGAAGACATGGGGAAGATTTCATATACAGAGGAATACAAGTATTTAAGGGTAAAAATTATGGCCAGTGGGAAGCAAGACAAAGAAATAAAATCCAGAATTAATTTGAGAAAGATGGCTATATCTACATTAAATGGAATACTGTGAGATAAGCAAATTACAGCAGAAACTCAGGCCAAAATATTTAAAACCATTGTTAGAAGTATCATGACTTACGGCTCAGACGTTTGGACTACTAATAAACACACAAGAACAAACTTAATGACAACAGACATGGACTTTTGGAGACGTTCTGGAAGAGTATTCAGACGTGAGAAAATTATAAATGAAGTCGTTAAAGACAGAATGAATGTGAAAAATTCAATTGTTGATTTGATCCTAACAAAACATTACAATGGTATGGGCATACAAAAAGAATGACACAAGAAATATTGCCAAGGAGAGTTGTGGAATGGACCTCACCAGGAAGAAGGTAAAGAGAAAGACCACCTATCACCTGGATAGAAGAAATTCATACTATATTGAGGGAACGAGAAATTGAAGAAAAACTTTGGATTGGCAAGCAGCAGTGGAAGATGAGAATTCAGTCACTTGTGTAATCTTTGGTTCCGGAAAACGTGTAAATATTGTACAGCCGGAATAATAATAATCCAGTAGTTATTTGCGATGCGGCACACATCCATTTGGTTAAGATGTTCCAATTGTTTTAACCGGTATTGGGCAATTGTACTGAGTATACTCGCAAATATTTTCCTGCCAACTTTTCTGTATCCTTATTCTAGTCTTAAAAATTTCCCCAGAGTGGTTATTCTCACAAAAAACCCTCCAAATTTATTCTGCCCAGTTTTTATGCACAACGCTAACCAATGAGTCATCACTAGCAATCTCTAAGTAAACGTGTTGTTTGCTCCATTTTATATACTGTTTGTTTCCGTAAGCGGTAATTTAGTTTCGCTGCATTGCATTATTGGAGCGGGATGTCTTTGAACCCATGGCATATTTCAGCATCTGGGTCAAGCCCAGTGTCTGCCAGATGATAGACGTAGTGATGATCCAGTAGACAGGTCCTAATACTGGACTGGACAACCGCTAACACGGCCATTCCCTAGATGGCGAGGAGAAGAAGAGTTTAGTGTATGGCACTGCCGCTGGAACCCATTCAGGCGACAGGTGTTGGCTGTCTCAAGTCCATCTAGCGACGCCTTGAAGCGTGAGTCGTTCGTCACAAGGCCGGTGGCAGAGGTACTGTACGCACACCAGTTTTGCTGCCGAGACGCCTGAGGAGCGGAGGGTCTACTCAATGATAGTGCGTGCTTGCGTTGGTGGGGTATTACTAGTTCTGAAAACATTGTTCAGAAGACGTATTTAGTTGTGATTTTGAGTGTGTATTAGATTGAAAGTTTGTACATTTTATATGTAAGTGTAATTTATTTAATATTTTGTTAAAGTGTGTTTTTTATTCGGTACAAGAAATACCTTGTGAGAGACAGTCAAGTCACACCGAAACTGTGTTAAACGTATTTTAAATGTGTAGTATTACAGTGCTGCGTGCAGTGGAATGGCATACGTCACCACATTCCTTGTTCGGTAGCAAAGGCGAACTGCTGATAGTACAGCGGCAAGCGTCGCGGTCAGCGTGCGAAGAAGGAAGAAAGGACAGCTTTTGATGGCTGAACCTTGTTACTCTGGGGCTGAGGCAAGTAGTTACTTTATGGCGAGTCATCAAGAATCGCCCGAGGGCGTTTGACCCGGATCGGTGGAGGAGGTTGCATGGTGCTGACGGCCCTTATGTAGGGGAAGGATGAGGTCGCAGCTGCAAAGAGAGGTACATGTAACGACCGAAGAATATCAGACAGTGTAGGAGCTCGAAGACCTCCTCGAATTACATGATTCCTGAAAAACTAAGGATGTCCCGACAAGGAACGGAGGGTTTTCGATTGGAATCTTTCCGGTCTATACCTGTTGGTGGTTGACAGAAGAGAACACCAAGAGGGAGATCGGCACACACCTGAGAAACCAAAGATAAGAGGTTACTTTGGTACGCAGAGTCAATAGTTGCGTTGACATTGCACAGGCATAATTCACTTCAACTTTACAGACCTCTTATCCGACATCTCAAATACTGTGGGACAGTTTCTGTCAATGGTTCTTACTGTAGCGATTCAGATTTCTAAAGACAGTTTTACTGCTTCCGTAGTAACGTGTTTGTGTAAAACAGTTACAACTAACTTGATTATCCTTTCCTTTCAGCAGGCAACATAACTCACAAACTTACCGTCACCGTGTCCCAGATTACACACCGAGTGCGCTGAGAAATTTACTGCTTTTAGAGTTCCTTGTCTGAAGTTCTGAGCGCCATCTATCAAAACTCAACCTTGATCTCAATTACCATACTATGAATGTCTCGGATGTGGTCTTAAGGACAAATGTTACCAACAAAATATTTGTTAGCATAAAACAGAAAACGTCTTCTACAAATGACTTGATTTTGTTTATTTGATTATTTTTATACAAAGTTTGTCTTTTTAGTAACTAAGTTACTTTAATCTTCCTACAATGTGCACTGAATGTAAACTGTGTTTGTCAGCCCACCTTGCATTGTTTAACATTGAAGTACGTACTCTTCTTTATTGTTCTCTGACTTCCTGTGCTGTTATTCCTCTAAAGGAACCTGTATTTCATGCAGTAAGCGTTTTCAAATCATCTACCACAGTCAATACACTTCCTAATATAATGATTGTATTAAGTTATTTGTGATAGTTTAATATCTTTTGTTCTCTTTCTCGTCGCCTTTTAACGTAGAAAGATTTATATATTCAACTATTATAAGATCTATGTTCCTCAGCTACAAGATCTTGAAGATTAAAGTAGAAAGAGTCATATCTCCTACTATCATAAGATCTATGTTTCTCAGCTAATAGATCTTTGAGGCTTTGTAGGTTCTAGATCTACAAGAGCTAGATGTCTTTAGAAGGAAGTTTCTCATTTTGAACACCCCTTCTTTTTAACTTCCTGAAAATACCTATACAACGTGTAACAAATTCTATAAGACAATGGCAATACCAGCACTGCTGTATGATGCGAGACCTGAACTATAAGGAAGAAGGACTGGTGCCAGTTAAAGGCTGCAGGGATGAACTATTTGAGATCGACAAAAGGGATATACGCGACTCGATCATATAAGAAACGAGTATACATAGGCTACCTTTTAAGTTTTTACAAAGACAATGAAAGAAAAAACATTTTTTGATACAAATCGTTTTATTGTTTCTCAAAATATTCGCCTTTGAGATTTACACACTTTTGCATGCGTTCGAACCAAGTCTCGAAACATTTTTTCCACTCTGATATTGGTACCTCAGAAATATGGTTTTGGACGGATTCAACAGCTTCTTGAGGTGATGAAAATCGCTGTCCACGCATTTTTTGTTTGACATTCGGGAACAAAAAGAAGTCGTTTGGCGATAAATCAGATGAATACGGGCAATGAGACATTAATTCGATGTTTTCCTCCTTCAAATAATCAATTGTTTGACGTGCTGTGTGAGAGCTGGCATTGTTATGATGAAGAATGATGCGACGTTTTCGGTTGTGTTTCCTGATTTCATCGATCACTTGTGGCTAACAAATTGTTGTATACCATTCAGCATTAACTGTTCTTCGATCTTCTAAATCAATGGTCGCGACATGTCTAGTGTAAGCAAAGAAACAAGCGATCATTTTCTTGGAAGTGCTTCGTGAACGAACCACTTTTGTTGGCTTCGGTTCATCTTGGAACACCCAAACAGTTGATTGTTGCTTAGTTTCCGGCTCGTACGAATATATCCAAGTTTCGTCTCCTGTTACGATGTTGTATACGGATTTTGCATTTCCTCGGTAGAATTTTTGGATCATTTCCTTACACCAATTGACACGAGCCTGTTTTTGAGTTTCGGTCAAATTATGCGGAATCCATCGGGAACAGATCTTTTTAACAGCTAAATGTTCATGTAAAATCGAATGTACTGCAGTCTTCGATATGCCTAAGGATGCCTCTATCTCACGGTAAGTCACATGCCGATCTTCTTTAATCATGTTGTGCACAGCATCGATGTTTTTGGGAACAACAATCGATTTAGGTCGACCTTCACGAAATTCGTCGCTGACTGAAGCACGACCACGGCGAAATTCCGCAAACCAATTGTAAACAGTCTTTTCTGATGGTGATTGATTACCAAAAGTTGTACGAAGCGATTTGAGGCATTATTGTTGAGTTAGGCCTTTATTAAAATCGTAAAAAATCATCCAACGAAAACCTTCACATGAAATTTCCATTTTTTCACAAACACATTTGTTTTAAACGCTCACTGTAAACAAACTACTCGGCCAATATCTGAGCTGCAATTGTTTTACAAATAACATATGACAAATGTTTCAGCAATGATAATGTCACATCTCACTAGCGTCATCTAGTGGTCGTTTGTAAAGACTTAAAAGGCAGCCGTATTAGACGAGGACTTGATATAGTTTCCCTAAATGAACTCATTCAGAATTATAAAAATTGCTGGAAACAACGTCTAGACAGAATGGACAATACCCGCTTTCCGAAGTTGGCTTATGAGTACGAGCCGGTTGGAAGAAGATCTGTAGGTAGGCCAGTCACAAGGTGGCGGAAGTCATGAGGCCGGAACAGGAGAAGAAATCCTATCCATTAAGTGATGATCATGATGTTGACGATACCTCCAACCTATTTACTGCATCCACCTTTTTTCATCCAGTAAATGTAGGCCTATCTAGCGTCGTGTCCTGATGGCCTTTCAGGAACTGAAATGCCTGGCAATCGCCGGCATACGGCCAGTATGATCCTTCTATCTCAAGCACGCAGTCGACCAGCCCGTAAGTTCAGTCCTCAGACCTGTCAGCCTCTGTCCATCCGTCCGCAGTCATGTATACTAATCAGTAATCTACTTGCAGAGTAGTTGGTTTGAAATGCCTCTTTTTTTTAATACTCTATTACGTCCAATGCGTGAAACTGGAATAGTCAGCGCTGTCACAAATAGGAGCCACTGGAAAACCTCCCGAAGTCTGTGTTGTTATAATTGTATATATGGAATGGAAATACCGTGTTTTCACATTGTGTCCAGTGATTCTAATATTCCTTGTCAGAAAAAATGTTATATTATATACAGTCAATTGAAAACACGTACATCAGAATTTTATCTTTATTGAGTTTTAATATTCCAATACTACGTATGTGATTTTAAAATATTGTTAAATAATTTTTGAAGATTATTCTATTTTAAATGTCCTCACAGCAGTTTAGTACCTTATCGAGAAAAATGCAGGACAATTAAATAAAATATATAGGAAGGCTGAAACAATCAGTTTTTCTTCCTCCTGTGTAATGTTGACTTTCTCACAGACGTGGTGTAAGAATGAAGCTATGAATATCGTATTACCGTTGTGAAATTTGGTGACTAAGGATGGCGAGATCGACAGCACTGGGAATGTATTGGACACGGCGGAGAATGAAAGACGACACTATGAGAAAGTAGAAAATAAGGTACAACGAATTGATGGAAATGGTTCGAGAAGAAAGTCAGATACTCAAGGGTGCAAGACAAAAGAAGAAATTAGTTGCTATAACGTATGTGTGCTGAAGCCGTCAGTTGGTACAACGATCGTTGAGTTGCGTGATGAAATAAAGAAGGGGGGATGGATTGGATTAATATTGGGAGCAGTAGATGAAGTATAATTTCTTAGTTTTGGCTTCAGTCAAAGTCCAAGATTCTACACCGTAGAAGAGGACCGAGAATACGTAGCAGCGTAGAAGTCTCATCTTTGTGTTTATTGTTAAATCGTGACTTTTGAATAAACTGCTCATTGCCTTTTCGATTCTGCTCTTTATTTCTTGAGAGTGGTCCCAATGTTCATTGACTATAGTACCAAGATATGTAAATTGGCTTACACGTTCAACTGGCGTTAGATTTATAGTAAGTGTGTAGTGTGTGAACTTATTCTTTCGAAATGTGGCTCTACCGTAGAATACTGAGAATTTCATGGACAGCAAATATAACTAATGTTGAAGTTCTTAGAAAGATGAAGAAAGATATGGGAAGTTATTAACACAGTGAAGATAATAAAGCTTCAGTATCTGGGACATCTCATGAGAAATGAACAGAGATTTTACTCTTATTGCAGTCCATACTACAGGGAAAAGTACTTGGAAAGAGAGGAGTTGGGCGACCGAGAGTATCATGGCTGAGAAATTTAAGGACCTGGTTTGGCATGAATACAACTGACTTATTCCGTACAGCAGTGCAGAAATTTAAAATAGCCTGTATGATATCCAACATCCGAAACTATCAGAAGAAGAAGAGATGAAGTCTAGCGCGGACCGGGAAACTTAGTAAACTTGGTGGACTGCCAAGTGAAGAAAGGCAGGACACAAGCGGTTGATTTTATACAACACAGACATCTAATATTAGATTCAGATTTGTCTTAAGCGGCAAGAGAAACCTCTTAAGGAAACAATTGCAGCCTGTACCGAAGTTAAAGTGAAGTTTCTAACGTTAATGTATTCCATGTTCCGTATCGACCCGTCGACGCAGTAAAGCTTCCGCGGCAACGCATTGAATACCAAACTAGCAGTACAGATACCGGTAGCTTAGCTTCTACCGACACATAATGCGGAATTAACCCGATTCCGCTGACCTACTTTATCGCCGCCACTACTTACCCTGTTGGCTGTTTATGTTTTCAAAGAGGCGTTTATACACTTCCTATGAACTCTTATAAATATGGTTCTGCTACATATATACAATATAAAATACTGTAGGACCTCACTAATTCGTCGCCTACGGGACCGAAGGGTGACGAATTAATGAAACAGACGAATTAGTGAGGGAGTAAGAAACAAAACCATTAAAGACAACAAAAAATGCTTTAGTACAACACTAGCAATGGACAGTAATAATGTTATGCTCGAACATATTATTACGACGGTCTAGTGATCGTCGTACGGTACAGTGGAAAACAAAATACAAGACATCAATGAAGTCACTAAAAATCAGCTTTAATTATCACAAATAACAGTTTATAATCAACTCATACAATAATTCCAGTTAGATTTGTCCACACGCAATAATAATGTCAAATATTGTAACATGACTTAAGATAGTGAAAATACATTGATAATTAATTATAAAACAAAGAAGCTGAAGACAAGAAGAAAGGTCAAGAAACTTATACTTCAGAGATTAATGACAGAATTACCAAAATGACAAATGACTAATAAACTGACGATGACTTGACCCAATAGATTGGATGAACACAAGGAAGATAAAATGGAACAAGGAAGAAGGAACCAGAAACCAGATGTAATCAAGAAATTGATAACGAACATTGTAATCCCCAAATAATGACTACAAAATGTATATAAACAAATGCACTAATATAATTAGAGCATAAATGAGATGTACCTATGTTAATAATAACAAATAAGATAGTAATATTATGCATATTATATGAATGAAGAAAATGTACTTATAAATATAAGGTAGGGAGTTAAAAATAAACATACCCAAATGAATAGTGATAAACAGTCAAAACCAGTAAACCATACTCTGAGGCAAATAAAGGCCATAGTTAATAATCAAAGGTGATCAAAGTGAATGGAAAATAAATTAATTACTCATAACCAATAACCACATGATGATGTTAAAATAATTAGACAACGTAGTGAATAATATCAAGTGAGTGGAATAAAGAGTGTATCAATATAAATAAGTGGTGACATGCCAGGTATAGCATGTTATAAAAAAAAGGTGAAAGTGAATAAATAAAAAAACCTTCTATGAAGGAAAAAGTGTAGTGGGTGAACAGAAAAAGGTATTTTAAATGTAGACTGTAATAAAATATCTAAACAACCTGTGATAAACTTTATGTTAGCAAGTAAGATGAACTAATTGTACTGTGATTAATTTAAGTAATAGTTAATGAGAATTATAAAATAAGATAAAAATTAAGTCATTAGAATGAAAGGTAAATAAGAAAGATAGACACTGTATTCTAGTGAAGGAATTAGTGAGTAAAGTATATTGTGTAAGGTACAGTTTAACAGTAGTATTATAAGAGTTTTGTTATCGTTTAAAAAACCATATAATGTAATAAATTATAAGTTAAACCAGATAGTAGTAAAAAACAGAAAATTAGTTAGAAGTTTAATTTCAGGCTTGAACCTGACAAGGAATATTTTATAATAGGAGGTGTAGTTAGAATCACCAATGTTTTATTATTTGTTTATACAAAAATTGTTTTAATGTACCAGATATAATGTTAATAAGTTACAAAGAATGTTAAATAGTAGTATGGGGAAATCTTAGCTCTAGACCTAACATTTAATGAAGGAACTTTGTAAATTTAAAAACAAAACAATAGCCCAGTATTAATCAGACTATACCAAATGTTTAAACAGTTAAGTAGGTATACCTAATACAAAAATGTATAAATAACATCCAGTTTTAGATTAAATATATAAGAAATATAAATAAGAAAATAACGAAAATGTGATTAACTATTCAAAAGTAACCATGAGGGGTATCAAAATAATCCTTAACAAAAAATAAGAACAATGGTATTCATGTAATTAACATAACTACTAATATAAGAAAGAAATCTTAATTTGAAGATATTTTATAGATTTAAACTAAAATAAAACGTTAGAATATAACAATGACATAAAATAACGACCAATGAGAATTAGCATAATTTAATAGGTAACCATAGCAACTGAAATTTATTACCAAAAAACCGTTGGAATTCTAATTAATCCATTATTGACTGACGCGGAGGGCGGTTGTATGCAGCTCTCAACCCAAATTTAACTATAAAAACGTAAATTTTAACAAAAACCAGAAGGAAGAAGTATAGTAAACCATTATTAAATTACTCACAACATAAAATATCAATAAAAAATAAGAAGACTTCGAAGGAATGTAACAGGCGACCCATCCCGAAGGAAGAAAAGGATCGACCTACTTCAACCTGAGAATACAAACGACTGCGGAACAAGAGGGAAGCCGAACTTTATGTGAAAACCATCTGAACGGGAATTGATGAACATTTGAGGAGGAGAAGACGACTAGACCCATCCGGAAGAAGTAGACGAACATCGAGGAAGCCCCAACGAGAACCCGATGAGTATAAACTAATAATTTCACTTAAAAAACGAATTCCCCTTTTTATCCATAATAACGAGTTACAATTTTCACTTCACTGATCACTATTTTGAACAAGAACTGAAAGTAATTAAAATATCACTATTAAGGAAACTTAATCAATTAACAACCGTTGAAACTGATTTATAATAAATTATTAACGAACATAACTTGTTGTCAAAATTCTAACCAAACACTATTCTAATTCTCAATGCTGATAACTTACTTGTATGTATTAGTGTATTAAATATTGTGTACATAGTTTTAAAAATATTATAATTTTGTGCATTTTAACCGATAATCCAAAACTTCTGTAGTCAAAAGGACTTTAACACGCCTTGTGACAAATAATCATTGTAAACATAAACAATATCTGCCATTACTGGCGTCTCTACAAACGACTGAGCATACCAACTGAGCAACTGTAAAAGCCGGCATCAATATAAATTAATGTACTATTGAATAACTGAAAATTTGAAAGGGTTTAATAAATCTTATTGTTCTGCAACGCTGTATGTTTGATTCGTATAAAATAAAGTAATATATAAAGAATTATTAAAGTGAAAACAACAAAACACCACAGTTAGCGAAGTCGACACTGCAAGACGGCGTGAGCCAATCAGGTGACGAGGCGGTAAGATTCAAACTGAACGCCGAGAGATACGGTTTGCCCGTAAGTATTAAGAAAAAGTACAACCCGACTCGCTATATACGAATAACATTCACAGAAGTAACTGAACTGATTAATACCCTCAATTATACACCCATACTATACTACGAACGCAACGAGCGAATTAAAAACGCTCGTCACACTCATTTACGATACGAGTACAAGAACGGGTGATAAAATTCAAACGTCCGAACATACAAAATCTCGATTACATTACAATATAATTTCGAGCTGTGATCACTTTTCACTAATACACCACTTGCGACACACTGTATAAATCGCCCGGCATAACACTGAACGCTAAGCGGCAGGTACGGGCTGTTTATAGTCTGCAGGTCCCATAATATGCGTCTTTAACAAACACTTGAAAATTCTAGAGAATACTTCAGCGCGCCATGTGAGAAACACACACCGTTCAAGAAGCTTCTAGATCGACACCATCGAACGCACGAGACGTTCCGAATTATGTAACACTGTCTCGCATGTCAAGCGTCACGTAGGCATTACATCTGCGGGAACAGAGTAGAACAACGTTCTCCAGTGTACCAGAACGCTCCGTAATGGGGTAACACTTTTTCGCGTTACGTAACAATATTTATTGCTAAAAATTTTCAAATTCAACCGAGTTAAGCACTGTAATTGCAAAAAAATTGGTAATGTTTATGGGTTAAGGGTATGTGGATACGTATGCAACAATTTCATCATCACTAAACATTCCGTAGCCTGCATCCAGTAAGTCTATTTCAAACCGATTTTTGACGTCGTCTTTATTCAAATTGTTAAATGCTGGTAGGAATCGGCAGATGTCTAACAATTCCGATGTGGGGTCAAGACCTTCTAGTTCTGTTGACGCTGGTTGTAATTCAGATGGCCGTAACTTATTTCAGGCAGATTTTAAAGTGTTTTCCGGAATACTTTGCCAGGCATCATCATCCGACTGATTTTTCGGAAACGTATTACGCTGTAGCAACACATCACTTATTGTGCCGTGTACACAAGTACGAAATACTCATTCTCGGAACAAATACCTCCCGCAATCCGTTCTCCTGGCTATAACTAGACCGTATATGTTACTCGCTTGTTAAAAAATACAATTTAAAAAAAAGTTTGAGTGGGTGGCGAACTACAGAGGGAGACGAATTACGTAGTGGGTGACGAACCGGCGAGGTTCCACTGTACAATGTACTTATTTTGTACAATCGGTTTATTGCGACTGGACCTTGAATATGACACGATATGAAATGATAATTTTAATATATCAAACAAAACAGCTGTGCGACACGGTGATAGACTTTCGTATTCCATACATCCGTGAAGTTATCCACGAACGCGATACTAGAAATCGTACAAGACTTCACGGCCATAGTACCCCGCTGATCGTACCACTTCTACAGCAGCCTGCGGTCAAGAACACTGGTCATCCGACCTTTAACGACCATGAGGTGACATCGCTGAATGTCACAGCATCTATACTCTTTCCATTCTTAGTTCAATCCTGATGTAAACAAACCCACGTGGGAAATCTGAAACGCTATTATTGGTCAGAGGCGTTGACACTGTTCACACAGTAATGTATTACGCGCATGTGTAGAATGTCTGTATAATCATGTGAGAGTTATCTTGCCACTTAAATCGGGGCACATCGTTTTAAAACTTCCTCCATATCACTGTATCCTAAATCATATTGAATTAATATGGAGCCAGTTGAAAGGATGTGTTGCCCGTCACAACACAATATTAGCTGCTTGATATAAAACACTTTATTGAGAAGGCGGTAATTAAAAAACGACGGACAAGTGGAGCCATTGTATGCAGCGTATATTCAAGGAAGATAATAAGCTATGGCAACTGGCCCACATTACCGACGTCGTTGTGGACAAATGAAAGGCAATGAATTACTTTCTGACAGAAACTGATAGTATTCAGTACAGTGGTAATTATCAAAGCTTCTATTTTCGTTTTAAATAAACTTTACTTTTTTGTTTGTCGCGATACTTAAATAATTTAAAAAAGCCATAAACTGGTGTTACAAAATCTTTCCCTGTCGGTCTAACCTGTATCGCAAATCTTATTTTGGTCAGGACTAATCATTCAAATTACATGTGTTTATTCAGTATACATTTTAAATGTAACCTGTCTGTACTCCTTCTGTCAGAGTGACACGTCTCTAATTCAAGTAGCAAATAGCGTTTCAGATGTCCCACGCCTGTTTGTTTACATCAGGATTAAGCTAAGAAGGGAAACAGTATAGTTGTACATTTCTTATGTATGTAGACTAATCAGCAGAATAGCTTAACGAGTGTATTTTCTGATTTCCAATAAATAAATATGAAGTATATAAATAAAAGATTTGTTATTCTTACATTTGTCCAGCACATATAGAAAAAATGTAGTAGTAGTAGTAGTAGTAGTAGCAGTACCAGCGGCAGCAGTAGTAGTAGTAGTAGTAGTAGTAGTAGTAGCAGCAGCAGCAGCAGCAGCACCAGTAGTACGTGTTGTTTTTGTTTCGTAATTTTTAATGGAAATGCAGGAGTCTGTTAAAAGCCGTGACGCCTGTCGTGTTATGCAAAAGCAATGCTGCTTTCAAATTGCCTACAAGAGCCTAAAGCTACAGAAATTTATAAAGTAAACACTGGCACGGGCCCCCAAACTACTCCTCTGCCTTCTACATTCTGCTTGATGCTATCCTCCCGTTTCGTTCTGGGCCGTCCTCTTCCTCTTCAGCCTTCTGGTTTTGCCTCCCACGCTCGTCGCGGGTACCTTTCCTCATTCATCCTACAGACGTGGCCAAACCAACGCAGTTGCGAGCTTTCAATTTTATCATTTAAAGAGAATATCTTCACATTTATCCAGATGTTAACATTTTCCACCCTATTTCTATGAGTTTTCTTCTCAATCATCCTCCGGAATCTCATCTCTATTGCTTGTATTATCTTTTTATGTCTGTCATTCAGAATCCATGACTCGCAACTGTACGTCAGTGTTGGAGCATATGCATATTTGTATACTGCCAGTTTGGTTTTCTGTGACACTTCGCTTTTCTCGAGAAACTTCCTGTTGGTAGCACTGTAAAGCTTGCTTGTAGCTGAGATCCTCATGTTTAACTGTGACTCGCTTCTGCCATGCTCATTGAAAATGGCACCTAAACATTTGAAGGTCGCCACTTCTTTAATTTTCTTATTGTTGATTACTATTCTGCGTTGTTTCTCTTGTCTACTAATTATCATTGTCTTTGTTTTGGTGGGGCTAATAATCATACTTTTCCTCTTCATCGTTTCTTCCCAAATGTTTATGTTATGCTGAAGATTCTGTTCTGTGCTGGCAAAATCAGAACGATGTCGTCGGCAAAACAAGGTCTGCGAAATTCACTGGTTGCAGCCCTCAGTTGCCTACCTTAAACTTCCTACTTCTTTGTTGGCTTTTCTTGATAATAGCCTCCATCAATACAACAAAAAGGTAATGCAAAACAATATCCTCTTGTCTCATTCCAGGTGAGGCGCTAAACTCGCTTGGTGTTTCGTTTGAAGTTCTGATATAGTTGCGGTATTCCATGTAAAAACTTTGAATAGCCTTGATAAGCCCAGCTCCAAACATTATAAGTTTCTAGTGTTTGCCACATTTTCTTCTAGTGCATTCAATCGAATGTTTTTTCCAAATCAAGAAAAGCAACATGAACTTCCTTTACGATTACCAGACTGTTTTTGACAATCTGTCTCAGAGTGAGATCTTCAATTGCTGCAGGCAAAAATGGCTTGCAACACGGCGATTGGTGCATCAGGAGCCTTTACAGCGAAAGATGCAGAAGACACAAAAGTTACTGTAGAAAACTCGTAACCTGTTACTTTTTTGTTGCAGCTTCTGTTTGCCTGTTAGTAATTCAACATTTCTCTTTCAATCACTGTCAGATCAACTGTGTACATAATGGTGTACACAATATGATGATGATTACATTTTTATTAAACAAAAGTACAAGAAAGGAAACTCGAAATAAGTTCTATAAAGTTATGTCAGTCCGCCACTCTTTTATACGATTCCGAAACATTAGTAGGCTACTGTCTAAAAAAGGTACAAGTCAGAAATTAAGTTTTTGAGATACGTAAACGGAAACGATACAATAGAATCGGAAACGATGTGATAAGACATGAATTGGGTATGTTCTTTGTAAATGCAAGACTCGAGGAATATAAGCTGAGATGGACTGAACATATAGGTAGAATGGAAGCGAAAAGCTGCCTCGACAAGTTTTACAATGTGCGCCTAAAGGGAAAAGAGATGCGGGAAGACCACGCAAAAGATGGCTTCAAAATAGAGACCGGAACAGGTGATGTCGCCTAATCCTGGAACGAGGAAGAACAAGAAGCAGATTAAACAAAACCAACTAAAAGTAAATATTAAGCTATACTACAGAGATATGAAAACACGTTGTGATACCACGTGGGCATCGTATGTATACGCACTGAACTTGGAGCTGTTGGGCAATGAATAATTAGTGATTTGTGGACGGCCCGGCCGTGGGCAGCAGCGTCCGCATAGACGCAGTACCCACACACAATACTGCTTCGTACTGTTAGGGTACGGTTACACGAGCGTTTTTCCCGGCCGTGTGCGTGCGGTTGGGAAACGCATTGCCACACAGGCGGCAATGAAATTGGTCACACGGACGTGGAAAAAACCGCACCGGTCGTCAACAATGCTGCGTTTTCAAGGTCCCCGCATCGAAACGCAACCTGCTGCGTTTTTAGTACGTTTTTAAAACGCGCGAGGATGGTCACACGGACTGTTCAAAGATATCGCTAAAATAGAATTTGTTTATTTACTTGTACCTATGGTAATTAATTTTTGTCTCATGGTGTTGTTGAGATCTTTATCAAAAACTATGTAATATAAAAAAATGTTCTTAATAATGATTTCTTCACTACTGATAACCAATGTTTTCTTTAATCTAAACACTTACGTTTCTGTGCAGTTTCGTTTTAACCGTTATATACACATATTTAACCTTTATAGCCAGAGATGTGGGGATGCGCGTCCAAGACGTCCCAGCGCTGCCGTCCGATTATAAACCGCCTGTGCGACTACACTTCCGTCCGTGCACGTACGAGAAAAATGCGCATGTGTGACCATTGTGCGTTTTTCCAAACTCCACGAACGTGCACGGCCGGAAAGAATCTCGTGTAACCGTACCCTTATAGTCGCAATGCTGTAACGTCATTTCGGGGCAAGTCTCGAAGACGCAACCTGCCTTCTAAACGTAAGCCAATGGTCTCTGCTCTGCAGCTTAAAAGTGACTGAAGACAACAATTAAACTCAGAAGCCCTCCAGCGGGCATCATAACCGATCAATGTTTTCTTTTTTTATAAATAACCTTAAAAGTAAAAAGCACTCTCTAATTTTAAATTGTAAGTAGCAATTCACATATTTTAACGTTATTACTTTATTAGTGCATTTCATTAACGGGGTTTTTTCTAGACGATGGTTTTTAAGGGACTCCTCAACCCGAGAATTATTTTGAGAACTTCGAATTTTGTTCCCACGAGTGCCAGACCACCGCGACAGAGACCTCGAGTAGCACGGCTAGTACTAAATACAACAGGGTGCATCCTGGTGTCCAGTAGACATCCACGATTCACAGGAATATAACTTTACAGGCATTGCCATTGTTTTACCCCTTGTTCCCTCTCTTAGTTTTCTTCTTTAATGTTATATGTATAATGTACTTCGTAGGCTTACATGGAGTCAATGTTGTTAAAATTCCTTCCCGGGCTGTTTCTCCGTGGTCCAATGTTTTCTGCAAAACCAGACGTTTCGGCAGTGCCATCGACTGCCATCTTCAGTGAAAATCGAGTACGCTAACGTGAGGTGGTATACGTTAGTGACCACAGTACTGTGGTCAAGGCTGTGGCAAGATTTTCGTGACAAGACAAGTCGATTTCCATAAGGCTTAGAAGTTGTTTCACGGTACGAGTTCTTCGTAACTATTGCCATTATAGAACTCCAATAATATTTAAATAGATTAATTTCTTGTGCTTTTTTGCGTAGAGTGGAAGATTTCCGGACTGGGGCAGATTATCTAACGTGATATTCTGAGAACACTTCAAGAAGCCGGATTTGTGTAAGCCTAATACACGATCTATTTTTACCCAGTTTTGATCCCTGAGATTAAGAGTATTCAAGTTATAAACAGTAACAGTTTCATATCGCAGTTGGTGTGTGCGCCGCGACGTAGATATTCAGCGTTAGTGATCTTCGGTCGGTCGACGTGCAGACGAGCAGCGAGCGGAGCGCCTGGTGCTTACGCAAACAGATGGAATTCTACCTACAAGTAACTTATATGTAAAACAAGCCAATAGACTCATATGCTGAAAGACAATTTTTTTTAACAATTTTATATTATAAAGCCATAAGACAATAGTCAATTTTAATGTGTTAATGAATAAAATTTTCCTACCTCCAGATATAGACTCTGTGTAATAATTTCAAAGTAACCTATGTATGCAGTCATAATTTGTATCATTGCAATATATATGTATATGTATAAAATGTATGTGTGTATGGGGACATATATGCTAGGTTTTGTAATCGTTTGACGCACTCAAAAGTTATCGTGAGACACAATACGCGGATAGTCAGGCAGAGAGACGAATCCCAAACGGTTGACTTAAACGGAGAACTCGATCGCTTTGCTTGTTTAACGAACAAAGTTACTTGAACAAATTGGTATTCACCGCACTAGCGGTATAGTCTATATAGTCTACAATTTCCAATATCCATTATTTCCTTTCCAGTCTTACGAAGTAATTACAACGAACGAGATATTCTTTAGCGTAACGATAATGAACGCAAATATTTATAATGAACGCAATTAACGTGAAAAAATAGGCTCTCACTCTACTGTTCATCTTCCTACTCGCTTCCACTACCCACGTAATGTTCGACTAACTAGCCTCAAACATATTTGTCCGTTGCGTGTTTTCACTAACTTTTGTTAATGGTTAATTCTGTACAGTGTAATCTGATTTTAAAGTAAAATAAATAAGATGTATCAGTTTACAATTTATTATATTAAATTAAGTATTTTCTTCAAAGGTGACCAAAGCTCTTGCCAAAATATTTATCGTCTGTACTTTACCTGAAGTTTAATTAAGAACACTCGTAACTGTCTATGCTTATTGTGTTTAATTCATCAATTTTCAGACCCATTATCTCAAAATCTGTAAAAGCTAAAAGTCTGAAATTTTAGCACAAAAAACATTATAAACTACAAACGCTACTACAAATATAACTTAATTTTTTGATTTTTTGTAACTTTTTATGTTTTTCTCTAAACATTTTCTTACAAAAAGCATACATAATATTTATTTTCGTTTTTATTTTTCAAAACTGTATAGTTGTAGGAGTGTAGTTATTTCTCCAAATTTCACAACAACAACAAAATCAGCTTGGTATTTCACTTAGTTTCCGAGATAAAGGGTCATTTATTTAAAAAAAAATAGATTTTCAAAAAAACGTAATTTAAGTTTTTAAAACAGAGTTTTATTGTTCTACCTGATTTAAAATAGTCCAGTTCGATACCCTGGGTCTTCAGTTATGTCCATCTGGGCCTCTAGTTTTCTCTTCACATTTCTAGATGACTGCCTAACCTTTTTCCATCAGTTAATCTACTGCTGTCTTCGCCTCAAGGATTCGTTGAAAGTAAATTTTGTTTCATCGTCTTTATCCTGGTTCGACCACTAATTTATGTAAAGCGCTTAGCTTACACTTACTTAAATTACCTTCATTAAAGGTCAATACAGCAGCATGTACACTCAAAACCAAACTATCCAGTCTAGTAAATATTAATTATCTGACGATGAACTATATGCTTTGAGATGCGGTCATTAATTGTAAACAAGAAGTCACAAGGCGGATTGGAAAGGTTAGTTTATCTATTCAAACAAGTAAATTGGATACCACTGAAAACATGTACATTAAATTGCCTTTCATTACACAAATAAGTTTATTGTATCTTGTAGAAAATAAAATAACACGTAAAATCAAAATGTACATATTATCTAATACAGAAGGGGTTAAGACAGGGAACGACCTAATATATTTCCAATATTACTGAAGATTAATAGACATTAGAATGAGAAAGATTGGGCGTAGAATAACTAGAGTATAACTCTTAAACTGGAAACTTCAATCTTAAGATTTGGAGTTCAATCTTTGAACCTGACTTTCGGTGGCACGTGAACACTGTCAGCAGCAGGGTTAGGTCGGACAAGTCCCATCGTTAGAATTTACCACACACAAGTCCTACCTACATACCACTACTTACCCTCTAAGTCCGCTGGATAGAACCGAGAAAAACCACCACTGACGCAAGGTTGTTCCTTGTGTACACTTGCGTCAGTGTGGTGGTGCTTCCCGGTCCTGTCCAGCGGACTTAGAGGGTAAGTATATATAGTTCTTTTTACATAGATTTTCTGTAGTTGTATTTAACTTTGTAAAAGATGGAGGTTTTTCTTTTTTTGCGGTCCACGCTTGTTAATGAACGAATCTCGAGTAGAATTAAGTTTGTATTTAATGTACTGGTTTACCTTACACTTGGAGACGATTACAGATTGTTTAGTAGTTGAAATGTTGTGTGATTAAGTTTTAACGGTAACAGTTCTTTGATGTACGCTTTCTGATAAGATTTGGAGTTGTTTTGTAAAAATTCAGTCGAGGTGGATAGCACATTTGACGAACTCATTCTGGAAGGCATAAAGGTTTCTTCAGAATAAATGTAGAAAAAATTGTCAATAAGGCTCCACCAAGTGACAGTCGGTATAAGTATGCGAATGAAATTAAATGTTTTATTAAAATAGTAACAGGTATAATACGAAGCCTCACTATCCGGAGGAACTTTGAGATGATCCCTCTAATTGATATGATACAAAGCTCACAGTTGAGACTGTTTAGCCTTGTCTGTAGAATAGAAAATCGAAGATACCCTAGAAGGCCCTGGGAAGCAAAACCAGAAGGTAAAATGAGAAGAGAGAAGTGGAAGGTAACCAGGTTAAAGGGGGAAGACATTATTAAAGTAAGTACATAAAGGAGACTTCTATGGATTCATGTGCTTATATACCTAAAAAAAAATTGATTGGATAAGCTGTGGAAAGGAAAAGTTGGATGGGCAGATGGGCACCTGGTATGCCATTCAAACTGGTTCGCCGGCCCGGTCGAGGGCGTAATGGGATGGGAAGGCCCAGGCCAAGGTAGACAAAGGGTACACGGTTCGGATAAGAAAAGGAAGAAGGTACGTGGTGATCAAAAGGCTGTCTATGTAAGGAAGAAATTGCAAGCCCACTAACCTCTGGGTTGAGGAGAAGAAGAAGAATGAAACTAAAAATATGTACTGTAATTTAATTTTAACGTAAAGTTAATTTTCAAATGTTAAAGTTAAGCCTTTTACAAAGTACAACCTACATTGTACGACATCGCCTTCTACGATAGGAGCAACACCAATAACAAAAAATTAAACAAATATATTATATTATATATATAGGCTATATAATATATATTATATATTACATATTATATATTATATATAAATGCACAATATTATAGACACTATTTATAGAATACATTACTATGTTCTGAATCAATGTACTATACATTTATACTATCATAGTTTGTTCCACAAGATTCTAGTTATAGCACCTGGAATGCTCTCGACTGATCACAATAAATATTGCAAGTCTGCACACAATAACCACAAGTCACAATTACAACAGTTCTGATAACGCACACCAAACCACACATCAAACACTGACAGTGAAAACGGGGTATTTATACCCCGCTGAGGTGGCGAGATGAATATACAGCTTTCAGAACTTGGGTTAAGGTCTCTGCAAGACACTGGAAACTTCAGTACTTCATAAATGCTAATCTTGTACACTCACGCACACACACACCTGCGTGCGCGTCGCTTGCTTATCTCTCACAGGCATATATAGTGTTGACTATACAAAAGACAGCAGCCTAATGCAAGACACCAGTAAGGAATGCACCAGGATGTTGTGTAGCGTCATGTCGTGTCGTGATCCCTAAACTGCCTGTGTACACTTAATAAGTCAAACAATTCATGCAAATATCACAATTAAACGATGCAAAACCAGAACTATTATAGACCAAGAAAACATGAAATTATATGTGTAACTGAGCTCCATAGGCTGAAAGAAAATATGAAAGTTATAGAAAATTACTGCATCATACCTTTGAACTCTAAAATTCAATTTTCAAATTAATTACTAATATTGACTAAACACAACCCCAAATAAGCAAAATTATTTGAAAAATGAGAATTATATTACCACAAGTAAATCAAGGAAGTATAACGAATTTTTTACAAAATTATTAAAGAATATGGAAATTATTCATTACAGAAATACATTAAATGAAGTAACAAAAAAACTCAAATTTGTAGTTTCTGTTAATATGTATATATTACAAGTCCAACATGGTGTACGTGTTCATCCACCAGAAGTGTACGAGTGTCGTATATATTTCTTTGTGGAATCATAGTCCTGAACATGTAACGTGTTTTGGTGTTTTGTATGTTGTCTCTACAATAAATTCAAACCTGGCTGAATTTGCCCATTACGAACATACTCCAGTTGCAAAATTTTACTACTGTGATTGCCACTATTAAAACAACGAAGCATGTGTGTACACCGCGAGCGCACATGCCTGCTACGTACCAGAGTGCATGATGAAGTCAATGCAAGGCGCGCGCTTGCACTGACCCCCAAAACGCAGACTGCATCGCAGGACGTGTCGGCTCAGCGGTGCGATGTGAGTCTGTACGCGCGGGCAACACATGCTCGCGCTTACCAGAGTGCGTGTTGAAGTCAATGCAAGGCGCGCGCTTGCACTGACTCCCAACACGCAGACTGCAACGCAGGACATGTGTCCGGCAATCGGGTGTGTGTGAGTGTGATGCCCGTATCCTAATAGTGACAGTCAGAGTAGCAAAATTCGAATTACCTGGAGTATTTCACAGTGGGTAAGGGAGCCACAAGCTGAATTTATCGTAGAGACACCGACAGGACACATAGTTGCTGGCTTGAATTAAACTAAATAATTTCATTTAATTTCTATCAATTGCTTAGAAACGAACATCTTATTAATATTAACAATTACAACATGAAATTTTTTAATTTATTCTTTTCTAAATGGTTTACTATTATACAAATAGTGAGAATTAAGTGCTGTATTTTGGGGTTTTAGGAAATATAACATACTACGATGCCACTATGATGTAATTCCTTTAAACATTTGTAAAAAATAATTCTTAAAATATAGGATAAGTTAATGAAACGGGTGACTTTAAAAATTTATTTGAGTTTTTATTTATGGATTGCAAAATTAACATTTACACTAAATTGAAAGTATACATAATAGCATTTAACTAGACGCAGAAACTACAAGTTTTTTAACACTACGCCCTGAATGTGGCGACAATTTCAACTCACTTTGAAATCGAGTTTTTACGTTTTCCATTACACGGTGTAACATGTGAACAGAAATTACACCAACTTTGAGTGTTTCGATGTTTCATGGGGGTGGATCATTGTACATCTTACAAAATATCCACAGTAGAATAAATTTCACGCTGGCAATCTTCAGGGCCACGGAATGTTCCCACTCCTGAAGGTAACTCGTTAAACTGCATCCATTGATCGCCTAGCCCTATGGCTGGTTGCTCCCTATATTGTTTGGTGTGATTTCAGACTTTTCTGCGACTAGGGGTAGCGGGATTTTAAAAAAATTCGTTAATCATTTGGACACATTGCTCTGATGTGGCAGTAATAGAATTCCCATTCTCGACGGTTATTTGGTTTCCGATACCGAAAGGTTTGTTTATTTACATATCCCCTCAGATGGAAATACGTTTTATTATTCATTAGCGTATTGTGAATAACGTCTACGTTATTATTTATGACATACGAAAACTGGCGGCAAAAAATCACACGGTTTACTTTTTCACTGTCACTTAAGGTTTGCAATATTTGAATTTTGTACAGCTGCATGTTTAAATCATTACGAAGAATTTTTCAAACACATGTATTCGACGAAACACGTAAAACTGTATGGTCTCAGGCAGAATGTTTAGCATAGGATAGTGTAGGATAGCAACTCTTGTGCGCGCAATGTTTTCCATATACATATAGTTCCAAGTTACCTGGAGATTCCTTTTTACTTCCATGTTACGTAAGGAAATGGAAGAATGGTGGTCGCGAAAAAAATCCTATTCGAGATAAGGGTTGATTCTGATTGTACTATCCTCAAAACGTGAAAAGTCATTTTTTGAAAACGCGCGCGCGCGCGTGTGTGTCTGACTGTTTGTCTGTCTGTCTGTCATACTATGTGTCTGTGTGTCTGTATGTAGAATTTTTTCTATGGCGAATGATAACTGCCGCAAATTCAAACAAAATCAAATAATCTTTTGTATATGTGTCCGAGTTGTAGAGGACTCAAGGTCTATTGAATTTGGTAAAAATCGGTTAAGGGAGAGGGGTATTTTACCTGCAACGTTTTACGTTTTAACAAGAGTAAAGTACTTAACTTTGATAAATAAAGTATCCTGAAAAGAAGGTCATAATAATCCACGGTAGAAAGATAGATGAAATATCTATAAATAAAAGAGTAGTTGAAGGGGTAGAGGGTAACTTTTTGAAAACTACCCTTTTCATGTCTTATCCTTTCCATTTTTAAGGATAAGATACTTTAGTAATTACATATAATGAAACTATTACTCAATAAAAGTATAAATATCAAAAATGGGGTTGTTCGGTAAAGTGGGAGGGGTAGTTTATCTGCATTGTTTTCTGTTTTATTAAGCGTAAAGTATGTAATTTTGATAAATAAGTGCCTTGAAAATGAGGACATATTAAGCCACTCTAAAATGGTAAATTATGTATCTATAAATGAAAGTCATTAGTGGAAAGTCTTTATTTAGTTACAGTTAATGCGGAACTCTTATAGGTGACATTATTATGGTGCGTGGACAATTAATTTTAACTTGTACTCTCATACAAATGAGAGTACATTGTTGATTAGAAATTGTTATTCCTAACAAATTACATCTGGTAATTAGCGATTTTATTGGCGTCAGGTATTTTGTTTCCACTGCACAATACGACGATCCGTGAGACCGTCGTAACAATATTAATATTCATATGGGTATTAAACGGGCTCATTACTCCATGCGGAGCTGGCAACTACGATGGGAGCAGGAGAGTCGAGCTAGGTGGACGGCGAGGTTGATTGGGAACCTCCCTGAATGGGTGAACAGAACGCATGGCGAGGTAGATAATTACCTTACTCAATTCCTGACAGGGCAGGGTTGTTTCTTTGCATACCTGCGAAGGATGGGTAAGATGGAGGATCCGTCGTGCGTGTATGGCGACTCAGACTCTGATGACGCTCATCACACTTTCTTCGAGTGTCAACGGTGGGTGCTGGAGAGGGGAGGACTGGAATCGGAGATTGGCCCCATGACGCCATGTGATCAAGACGCCTCACACAAGAGGACTGATTCGATCGGTGCCGATGAAAGCTAGAATGTGAGAAGCGTCGACAGCCGGAACGAATTCGCTAAATTACGATGATGGTGACGACGACGACGACGACGACGACGACGACGATGATGATGATGATGTCTATAAATCAAGGCGGAAGTAACATTTCGATAGACTGGACCCAGGCAGACTCCAAAAGATTATAGTTTATTATAACCCTGGGGGACAAAGACGTTAAAAGACCGAGGGCAATCTTGACGAAGGCAAAACAAGCAGTGCACCTAATATTCGTGGTGAAAAAAAAAGATTTTCAGGCGATGAGAGGATAATCACACTGAGGAAGAAATAATAACTAGCTAAAAAAGATCCAGAAGAAACTGGCTGTACAGGAAGAAGCACCATCTCCTCCCCTTGTGACCGTTACAAACTCTCGTAATGACCAACCAAAAACAAACCTTCAGCTGTAGAAAAACTCTTGTCCCAACGGTGATATCCTACGGATTCGAGAATTGATTTTTAACAAAGAAATCTTGAAACGTGCCGGACATATATTTGTGAGGAAGTTGTTGCGTAGGATATTCGGACCTGTGAACGAAGAGGAAATTGGAGATTTCGGTACAATCGTAAGTCGTGCGCATTATACAAGGAACCCGAACTCTCGGATAATATAAAGCTGAGCGACTCTAATACATACATACATACATACATCCTCGGCGCTACAGCCCAGTCCGGGCTCCGACCTCCAAAAGAAATCGTCCAAAACCCGGCCAATGTCCACCAGTTTGCTGCACCCAGCCTCACTGCCTCCTTACCAACCTGGTCCAGCCATCTTGTACGCGATCTTCCTTTCCTTCTCCTTCCCATCGGCAAATAATTCATAACTCTTTTTGGGATTCTATCCTCCGCCATTCTCTGCACATGTCCAGCCCAACGCAATCTGTTAATTTGTATGAGTTGCACGATCGAAAGATCTTCAAACCTTTCATACAACTCTCGATTATGCAGTCGCCTCCAAAAGAGCGACTCTAATAGGCAGAAAGTATGTCCGGAAGTATGTCTAATAGTACTGCGAATGTCCGGAAGTATATATGTACCATCCAGGTGGAAAATCGAGAATGCGGTGGAGGTAAAGTGTAGTAATGATAAATGCCAGAAAAATGATAAATGTTGTGAGAGAGGCAACGAACCGAGATGCCTGGTCGAGGTGAGCTAAGGAGCCCACCCAAGGCTTGACATGGGTTATAGTGCCATTGGAACAAGATGAAACATGTTTCTCATTAGTTAATTGGTAATAGTGTCCATTGTCCATTAATGTTGTAAAAAACATTAATCACAAAAAGAATAGTAAAATTTACAATATTCCATAGAATTGTAAGAGTTATTATAAAATAAAGGCTTCTAAACACTGTGACGATTTAAATTGTGACAATTAAAAAAAAAAATAAAGAAATAAAAAAATTTTAAGTTGCGAACAATTAACCATTTAAATCTCACAATGATAATAAAAAACATGTAGGTACTAAGTGTGAATGGAAGTAGTAATTAATAAGGGCAAAGAAACGGTAAAGAAAAGACATGTTGCAAATAATTATTATTGTCGCATTTAACCCTTTGCTTGTTATCAGGCGCCTACCTGTTGATACCGGACTCGACATGTTTACCGAGTCTTCTGTAATTAAAATAATATAGAAAAATAATGTTAATAATTAAAGAATCTGAAGACACAGATAGTCACGAAAACAACTAATTTAAATGATGTATTTTTATCTAGCGATAGTTTGTATAAATAAAAAAGTTTATTTAGAGAGAGACCGGGACTACATTCTCGCGGAATAAACACCCCACTATCTATTGTCCTGTACCAGTGGTAGCGGACGAAAAATCTCACTCTCGCTATGACGACTCCAAGCAGTGCACACGCACGAGCGAAATGCTCTGTTGAAATGTTATGTGATTGGTTATTAGTTTGGATTAATTCTTATGTATTTTACTAACTGCTACAAAAGAGTGTAATATGTAACGTTAAGAAAAAGAAAAGTTAAAAAACGTTGTAACAAGAAGAAATATGTGACAACCAATAGTACGAGTGTTAATAACTATAACAGCTATCTTCTCCGATTGATGACTCTTCACAACATCCTACCTGGAGACATGAATCATCTGAATTACAACTCTAGTAGACCCGACCGATAATGCAGTTCGAGACATCTGAGAATCAACGAGTACCTGTGTAGAAGGCCCACTCTATCCTGCAGACGTTTAAGCCGTGAACAACTGAGACCAGACCTAGACGAAGACGACGCTCTTAGGATTCCCAAGATGTAACCATATGGAGGAGACTTCTACATCCCAAATTAAAGGTGACTCGATAGCACGTCTATCGAGGAATAATAATAATAGTAATTGTAACACAATACTCTCTTAAAGAGACTTTCAGAGACGATTGACTTTATAAGAATATAAAAATTTAAATCTAAGAATTTAATTGTAACTATTCAGGCTTCTTGCAATTGTAACAGTTTAGACTTTAACGTATCGTAGTATAATTAATACCATTCTTCAAATGGAATAATAATGAAACTTAAAAGTAAAAGTAAAAGTAAAGGTAACAGTCTTGCAAGCTAATATCTTGAATTGAATATAATTAATTTTTAAAGTTTAAAGACTAAATACCAAATGGTTACCCTGATCCGGGGAAAAGCTAAATATAATTTGTTGTGATCCCACAGTCTATATAAAGCAATTTAAACAAGTTAATAATTTAATTAATAATGTAATGGGATCTGTTTTTGAGTAACTGTCATTTGTTTTATTTTAAATGTTTAATAAAGGGAAATCTTCTTGTTGCACACATATACTGAGTACATAAATCAACAGTTTTCCCTTCCATGATTCCTTTTATATTTACTGTGTGTTGTTCTGTTTAAAATTTCAGCTCGTCCCGAATAAGGCAGCCTGAAGTAATTGGCCGAACCAATTACTTTGGGTTCCCTCTGTCATAACTCAAGAGAAGAGGTTATAAATTGCGCCACTCTGCTAATTAGTTAAAATTTTGCTGCTAATTAAAAAAAAAAAAAATTTTGTGACTTGTGTTATTAAGCAGTAATTGTGCCTATTAACCCAGACCATAATCTGTTGATTTATTTACTCATGTACTTTAAATGTGTCTAAAATCTTAAATAAAATTAAACGATAATAGTTATTATAATAGTTTTGTAAATAGGTAATTTTAATTATTATTTAGATATAGCAATGATCATAATATTAACTAAAGACGCCCCGTGTATTCGATATAACATCAGGTATGTGCTTGTCAAAAGCTCATTCAACAACACGTCTGTTTGTAAACAAAATCAAACCAGTTTAATTCTTGTCCAAGCCCGTGTGAGAGTGTCCTTGTCACCCTAGTGCAAAGTTGCGTTAGACAATACATCACCTCCCTCTACTGTATAAAAAAGTGTGTGACCCCTTGCCCAGTAACAAAAGATTTCAGACCTATGTTGAAAATTAAAAACAAAAAAAAACAAGTAAATAATTTTATTATTAAAATGCGCCACTGTTTTTGGTTTCATGTTGTGTAAATGCTTAGTGTACTTAGTGTCAATTATAAAATACTCCATTCTGTATATCGATGCACTCAGTTAGGAAATTGTATGTAAAAAGAAAGAGGCTAAGTAGCATATATGAATAATATTGACGATATTTATAAGTGTATAAATATAAGTGTATATTTTGTGTGAGATTACGCACATACTCGTATATAATTATACGTGAAAAGATTAGATTGTATTATACCAATTCATGTATGTACGTATCAAAGTATTCAGTCTCTAACACGTCAATTTTGCGACGATTTAAGACCTGTAGTTTTCCTGTACAAGCCTGCATAAATGTGTAATTCGTGTTTCTATTGACACGATGAGTTATGTGAACTACTGACTAAACAAAACAAGTGTGCTGATTAATTTTATGGAATGATGCTTCCCGAAGTAAACAACCGAGTCCTAAACAAATGAAAAACGAAGTTTCTTAAATCTGAGTAAAGTAAATAATAAGAAATAAATGATTAGTCATTTAAAATAAAAGGTTTAATAATATCATAAATGATTATAACACGTTAGTATAATTATAATTATAAAAGTGTAACTAAACTCAGCTTGGTAACGGGCCGTAACATTGCGTACGCATCGCACACGCCACCCCTTTTGAAGCAAGCCAGTGCAAGTTAATAAGGTGTCCGTTAGCTATTGTTAAATGAAACAATAGAGATATTCTCCCTCGAGTTGACTTTTCCCCTTTGTAAGCAAAACTATGCCATTGTTTAAAACTAGTCTAACCTACTTTCCAGCGAAACAGCTGATCGCTTAAATAAAAAACTAATGCTATGTTTAATTACCTCTGTTAATAAACGTTTACCATGTACTAAAGTGTGTAGGAAATAATTGTGTAGTATAGTAAAGCGAATAATATTGTGACTTAAATTTCAAAGGAATAAATGACTTAGTTAACCCTCCCTTGTTAGATAAAGTATTATACCCCAAGTCGCAAAACAAAGTAAATAAAGAGTATTCTAAATAATATGGTAGTAGATAGTAAATAATTCTAGGTGCGTTTCGTTAATGCTCCAAAGTAATTAATTAATTATAAAGAAAGTAAATCAGAATAAAGAGAATAATAATTGTTTAAATAATAAGGCTAAATAATTCTTGATTTAAACTAAATGTGTGAAGTGTAGCGTAGAAGTAAGAGAAAAGAATAATAATAATACAAGTAACGTAGATTAGTAAGCACCCCAGTTGTGGTGGCCAGTTAGAAGAAATAATGCGTGTTCAGGATTGTACTAAGCAGCCACCCTCTCTATTGTATAAACGGTAGCACTCCCTAAACAATGAATGCCACCGCGTGTGAAATAAAATGCAGTGTGTAAAGTGTCCCCTTCCGCATAGTTTGTCTAGTTATTGTTAAAGAGTTAAAAGAGAAGTATCCTCGTGAAATTCCGCTTCTCTCCAAGTAACTATAATCAAGAGTGTAGTATGAGACCCTCTTTGGATTATTTAAAAGTAAGTCTATGGTATATAATCAAGATAGAATTATATACCGGTGTATAATCAAGATAGAATTATATACATGTTAAGTAACGAGTCACAACGGCGCCGGCTGAAAAGGATAATGATGAGCCAAGAGAGCCAAGAGATCATTTATGAATGCTGAAAGCTAACCTGTAGTGTTAGATTAAGCTGATGTCAGCCGGGCCACAATATTGTGAGTTGCTGAAATTAGGGAAATTAGTATTATAAGTGAGTACTGTAAGAAGTGAGATAAAGGGAATTTCACGAAAGCGAACATTTAAATGAGAACTAGATCATTTAAAGAGAATTTAAAACAAACAAACTGTGCAATAATAATAATAAAAGAGAATAATAATAAAGAATGATAATAATAAGAAATTTCACACTGTTCCCCCCAAGCATACTCTCGGTACGTATCTAACCAAATTTTCCGGAGTCGGTGTTGGTTAAGAGGCGGAGTATGTGACGATTTAAATTGTGACAATTAAAAAAAAAAATAAAGAAATAAAAAAATTTTAAGTTGCGAACAATTAACCATTTAAATCTCACAATGATAATAAAAAACATGTAGGTACTAAGTGTGAATGGAAGTAGTAATTAATAAGGGCAAAGAAACGGTAAAGAAAAGACATGTTGTAAATAATTATGATTGTCGCATTTAACCCTTTGCTTGTTATCAGGCGCCTACCTGTTGATACCGTACTCGACATGTTTACCGAGTCTTCTGTAATTAAAATAATATAGAAAAATAATGTTAATAATTAAAGAATCTGAAGACACAGATAGTCACGAAAACAACTAATTTAAATGATGTATTTTTATCTAGCGATAGTTTGTATAAATAAAAAAGTTTATTTAGAGAGAGACCGGGACTATATTCTCGCGGAATAAACACCCCACTATCTATTGTCCTGTACCAGTGGTAGCGGACGAAAAATCTCACTCTCGCTATGACGACTCCAAGCAGTGCACACGCACGAGCGAAATGCTCTGTTGAAATGTTATGTGATTGGTTATTAGTTTGGATTAATTCTTATGTATTTTACTAACTGCTACAAAAGAGTGTAATATGTAACGTTAAGAAAAAGAAAAGTTAAAAAAACGTTGTAACAAGAAGAAATATGTGACAACCAATAGTACGAGTGTTAATAACTATAACAGCTATCTTCTCTGATTGATGACTCTTCACAACATCCTACCTGGAGACATGAATCATCTGAATTACAACTCTAGTAGACCCGACCGATAATGCAGTTCGAGACATCTGAGAATCAACGAGTACCTGTGTAGAAGGCCCACTCTATCCTGCAGACGTTTAAGCCGTGAACAACTGAGACCAGACCTAGACGAGGACGACGCTCTTAGGATTCCCAAGATGTAACCATATGGAGGAGACTTCTACATCCCAAATTAAAGGTGACTCGATAGCACGTCTATCGAGGAATAATAATAATAGTAATTGTAACACAATACTCTCTTAAAGAGACTTTCAGAGACGATTGACTTTATAAGAATATAAAAATTTAAATCTAAGAATTTAATTGTAACTATTCAGGCTTCTTGCAATTGTAACAGTTTAGACTTTAACGTATCTTAGTATAATTAATACCATTCTTCAAATGGAATAATAATGAAACTTAAAAGTAAAAGTAAAAGTAAAGGTAACAGTCTTGCAAGCTAATATCTTGAATTGAATATAATTAATTTTTAAAGTTTAAAGACTAAATACCAAATGGTTACCCGGATCCGGGGAAAAGCTAAATATAATTTGTTGTGATCCCACAGTCTATATAAAGCAATTTAAACAAGTTAATAATTTAATTAATAATGTAATGGGATCTGTTTTTGAGTAAATGTCATTTTTTTTATTTTAAATGTTTAATAAAGGGAAATCTTCTTGTTGCACACATATACTGAGTACATAAATCAACAGTTTTCCCTTCCATGATTCCTTTTATATTTACTGTGTGTTGTTCTGTTTAAAATTTCAGCTCGTCCCGAATAAGGCAGCCTGAAGTAATTGGCCGAACCAATTACTTTGGGTTCCCTCTGTTATAACTCAAGAGAAGAGGTTATAACACACGCACAGTAAGTTCCTGTTATCTAGTAATGTTTGAGATGACTCTTGACACAATTTTGCTGCGCAGTTGGGGTGAGTGACAAACACTTACGCGTGTAGCCACTTTGACGTACCCTCAATGTCTAATTCTGTGCTAGAGTGGGCGGATAAGTAACTCTTGTACTGTTTGGACACGTGTCTGTTTCCTATTCGTGTGTGTGTTTGTCAATGTAGGCTATACGTCGGTCTGCAGGCTGGAAGACTGTCATTGCTCCAGACATGAAACGTTTGCCCTACATTGTGTCCGAGTGTCGTTAGATCAGACCCACTTCTTGTTTAGTACTAGACAATAGTAAATAAATTTAAGGTTTTGAGTATTTTCGAGTTTGGTTACTATTATTCCGGTTAAGCAATGTTTACACATTTTCCAATCCAAAGATTACAGAAGTGATTAAATTCTCATCTTCCCCTACTGCTTGTCCATCCACAGATCGTCTTCAATCTCTTGTTTCCTCAATATAGTCTGAATTTCTTCTATCCAGGTGATTGGTGTTCTTCCTCTTTTTCTTCTTGTTGGTGGGGTCCATTCCATAACTATCCTTGGCAATCTTTCCTGTGCAATTATTTTCGTGTGCCCATACCATTTCAATTGTTTTGTTTGGATAAAATCAACAATTACATTTTTCACATTCATTCTGTCCTTCATGACTTCACTTCTAATTTTCTCATATCTGGATACTCTTGCCAAACTTTTCCAAAAGTCTATCTCTGCTGTCATTAATTTGTTTATTAGTAGTCCAAACTTCTGAGCCGTAAGTCATAATATTTCTAAAAATGATTTTAAATATTTTGGTTTTAGTTTCTGCTGTAATTCGCTTATCCCATAGGATAGGATTCCATTTAATGTAGATATAGCCATCTTTCCCAAATTAATTCTGGATTGTATTTCTTTGTCTTGCTTCCAACTGGCCGTAATTTTTACCCCTAAGTTCCTCTGTACATGAAATCTTCCCCATGTCTTCCTCCAATTTCAAGTCTTGATGAAGGTCATCTATTGCCATGTATTTTGTTTTATGCATGTTTACCTCTAGTCCCCATTTCTGATATTCCTGTATCAATTTTCTAGCCATGTACTCTATGTCTTCAAAATCTTGAGTCAAAAGTAATTGGTCATCAGCAAATTGTAATGAATAAACTGTATCACCATCAAGTGGAATTCCCATGTTCCTGCACATTTTATTCCAAATCTCTAACAACAACAAACTGTCACATTGTTGAAAATTTATCTTGATAAATTGTCCCTTGATTTAAGGTGTTCTACACCTTAGATTAAAAATGTACAAAAAATAAACAAAAATTATTTTACTAGAGATTTAATTAGATTCAGCTCTTTTATTGTATTCTCATACAGGGTTCGGGGTCGGTGACTACACTGTTTTGGAAGTCTTCTTCCGGTACGGACCGCATTGAATATGTCTTCTCAGACAACGTTTCACCAATGTTGCAACGACTACCTTCAGGACCACAGGGGGGTAAGGCAGAATAAGTATGATCGTCAGAACCCGTGAGAGTGGTTCTAGAAGCGACAGAAATTACTATACATAAAAAAAATTATCAACACATTTGTTGCTGGGCAAAGCAGTGACACTCAGCACAACATTTTACAAAGGGTGATCTCCTCTTTACAAAGAGTAGTAAAAATGTGCACTGTAGAAGCTGCACAGTTCTGAAGCGAGTTGCAGTTGACTTAGAGACGTGGCTTGAGTTTAGAGACATTACCTTTGGAGAATAACAAATATTATTTTAAAAACAAGGCCTCAACTATTGTATATGTTAGGAAAACATCGTAACATTTAGTAATATAAATATTGTATGTATATTATGTTGAGGAGAGACGCGGACGAATTGGATGGATAAGAAAAGTAATTCCTCGCAGAAGTGAACGAAGATAGATTATTTGTAAAAATGATTGGTAGAAGAAGATCAAAATTGATCGGGCACGTGTTACGACATAATCAATTCTTGAGTGACACAATTCTTAACATTTTTGAAGGACAACTGTTGGGGGAAACCCCAAGAGGGCTACCAACAGCAGCCTTCTTCAAATAAATGGGAAAGGAGATGAACTTCCCGTCGTACTGAGATTTAAAGAAAACAGTGATAGAAAGATAGAGAGTGACGTGGCTATCTCGACAAGGCATGGCCTTTAGATGATAATAATGGTGATGGTGATGATTATATTAAAAGTTTCATATCTATACGGAATTGAAAAAATAATAAACCAATGAAATAGCAGTCCAACGAAATAACGTTGCTAAGATTTTTTCCTTGAGCGCATAAACATTAAGGTTTCCTTTCATTGTACGTTATTCATTAGAGGTTACTACGACTGGGCAAGACACCTCTTGCGCATGCGTCAGCTACAGTCTGTGACAAGAAAGAAAACATCTTCGTTAGCAGATGTATAAAGTTAGTACTGCTTTACTAAATAAGATCAACTTTACTCAGGATTAAAGATTACTCTTGTCTGTAGTCTGTTACGGAGGCTACTGCGGCCGTAGTCAACATTATAAGAATCAAAAACTGGACTGTTTGGTCGCAGTCGATTGCCTATAGATTGATACAAATTATTCTCTAAACGTTTTGGTTTTCTTCAGTAGTAAAAAATGTTCGACATTCGGGATGTCAGCCTGTACCCCGAAACAGAGGTATTAGCAATAAGTTTCCGATAAAGAGAGGTTCCCTATATAACTTGCGATCAATCCAGAGAGCCAATCACAACGCAGCAATCCGACTTGATGTCTGAAGTCATACACAAAGCAGTTTTACTCTGAAAGGTTTGGCAAAGCTTTATATAGATACTGACGTGCTGCCGGTAATTTTACTTCCATATTCCTTAAGGAATGGAAGTATGGTGATGGCAAAAAAAATCGTGTTCGAGATTATTGCAGATTCTGATTCTACTACACTCAAAACATGAAAAAAAGTCGTTTTCCGAAAAGTGTCTGTGTGTGTGTGTCTGTCTGTCTGTGTATGTGTCTGTCTGTAGATTTTTTTGTCTATGGCAAACGCTAACTGCCGCAAATTCAAACAGAATCAAATAATGTTTTGCATACAGCCCTGATTTGTAGAGTACTCACGACCTATTGTTTTTGGTGAAGATCGGTTGAGGGAAAGGGGTAGTTTACCTGCAACGGTTTTTTTTTATCAAGGGAAATTTTTTTTTTTGGCAAACGATAACAGCCGCAAATTCAAACAGAATCAAATAATGTTTTGCATGCAGCCCTGAATTGTAGAGTTCTCAAGACCTATTGTTTTTGGTGAAGATCGGTTAAGGGAAAGGGGTAGTTTACCTGTAACGTTTTATGTTTTAACAAGGGTATTTCCTATGGCAAACGGTAACAGCCACAAATTCAAACAGAATCAAACGATTATTTGCATACAGCCCTAAATTGTAGAGTTCTCAAGACCTATTGTTTTTGGTGAAGATCGGTTGAGGGAAAGGGGTAGTTTACCTGCAACGTTTTTTTAACAAGGGTATTTTCTATGGCAAACGATAACAGCCGCAAATTCAAACAGAATCAAATAATGTTTTGCATACAGCCCTGATTTGTAGAGTACTCAAGATCTATTGTTTTTGGTGAAGATCGGTTGAGGGAAAGGGGTAGTTTACCTGCAACATTTTTTTATCAAGCGTATTTTCTATGGCAAACGATAACAGCCGCAAATTGAAACAGAATCAAATAATTTTTTGCATACGTCCCTGAATTGTAGAGGTCTCAATGACTTTCGATTTTGGTGAAGATCGGTTAAAGGGAAGGGGTAGTTTACCTGCAACCTTTTACGTTTTAACAAGAGTAAAGTACTTGAAAATTTATTTAAACTTTTTGAAACAATGGTAATTGTTAAAAATAAAATAATTTTGTTGCCAGGCAATAAAATTATAATTTTTTCATTTTAATGTAATATAATATTTTTCATTTAATACAGCAATAAAAAGGCAGGTAAGACACAGCCTGGCTGTTTGGCTGAAAATGATTTTAAATATAAATCTTAGAATATGGAAGTCATGTATCCATACCATACCGATATTTCCGTTACTTGTCGGGATCTCCTTCGTTCATCAGAAATGATGTAATTCGTGAAGGCCTTCGAGTTCCTACTCTTGCTGCTTTTCTCCGGTCGCTCGCTGAAATTCTCTTTGCTTCCGCAGCGACCTCTTCCTTCCCCCGTCAGAACCATTAGTACGTCTGCACCACCTCCTCCGATCACGGTCAAACGCCCTCGGGCGACTCTTGATGACCGTGTAAAGTCAGCCTCGTTACTCTATTTCTAAATAGTCCCGAGCATCTTCCTCTTCTTTCTGTAACATCTTCGCTCCTCAGGGAAATCCTTCCCCAAACGTGTCTCTAGCATGCTGTTTGGCATGCAATTTGGCATTGTGTTCGAGGCGGGCGGCACCTGCCATCCGCATCGCCACCAGGGGTAGTGCTCCTAAATCATAATGAACATTCTGTCCAAATTCCGGCACAATCTGCGGATTATCGGATATCCCAGTTTTTAGGTACCCTCTGAAGAAAGTCCAGCACTGTTTTCATCTGGCAGTCATCGGGCACGTCTCGGAAGCTGCAATTAGGCCACGGGTGCAAAAACCCTCCACTACCCAGTGCAAAGCAAAGCAAACCGGTATTTTGTTTATTCTTATAATACCTCACAACCACTTGGCTGTGATCCTTATAATACCTTTTGGCTGTATTCTGTAATGGAGTTATATGTCATCTTATAACACAACTTACGACATATCTGTATTCTATCTCCATCAGATATGTCATACGTTATCGTATCAGAGTGGCTTGCTCCTACCGCGCGGTATCGGAGTCCCCAGTTCTTGTAGTCGCGGGAATAATTCCAATCGATCTGATAGCACAGGAGCGGAAACAGCTTTACAAAAGGCAAGCCAAAGTAGGGTAAACACAAGCGCAAAAGGAGGCCAAAGTGCCAGAGCCCACTGTATGGTCCAGTGGCAGGAAAGGTGGACCAATGACAGGAAGGGATGATGGATTGCCAGGTTCATAAAGCAGTTGGTTGGCTGAGTGGACTATCCTTGAACATGGAGAGATAAATTATTTTCTGACAGAATTTATAAATTGTCACGGCCTGTTCCTTTGTAGGATGGGGGAAAGTAGACGAAGTAGACTGTACTCTCCTTAAACAGGAACTTCCCGGGTACTGCGGATTATATCATACATACCTTCTTCATCTGAGACAGACAGGAGCAACACAGGAGATTGTTGCAAGAGGATATTAGGAAGGATAGCATAGTCTTCTCCAAAAGATGCATCGAGGTGAGGACTCCTGGAACTGTGTGGTACGCTCCATAGAAGAGATTCTCCGGGCTAATAAGATAGACTTGGACAACACAATATAGAAGAATAATAACAAGTCAGACGTGAGCACCAGCGCTGAAGAGCAATAGGCCTAGTCCGAAGTAATGTGTCAAGCAGTTCCAGGTTACTGTTTGAGAAGAGGAGAGCGGAGTGGCTAAGAGTGCAGATTTCCTTACATTTGTCACCAAATTTTTCCACCTAGCCTCGTAAAAAAGTATGATGATGATGATGATTGTTATTATTATTATTATTATTATTATTATTATTATTATTATTATTATTATTATTATTATTATTATTATCATTATGTTACAGATTAAAAAAAAATAAGCGAAATATAGAAATATCAACTGCAACAAAGCTTGACGACCAATGTCAAAGCTATTGTGTTGTATGGGAGCGAGACGTGAAAAGTCACAATGGAGATTACCAAGTGTCTGCAGGTCTTCGTCAATAGGTGCCTGAGGAAAATACTTTAAATTTTCTGGCCAAGTGCCCAAACATTGTTTCACATGAAGATATTTCAGGATGAGGACAAACGATGTCCATTGCCATCCAGATCAAAAGGAGAAAATGGAGGTGGATTGGGTATACCTTGCCCAAAATGCAAAATTTAGGCGGAAGAACCTAAATACAATTAATCGACAAGTCCTTTTTAGAACCCGCAGGGAAGAAGAAGACGAGGAAGAACAAGAATCTCTTGTAGGACAACTGTCGAGATGGATGCAGAAAAGGAGGGGAAGAGCTTTGAAGAGCTCAGAGTCCTCGCACAAAATAAAGTCCGTTGGCGTAGCTTCGTGGAGGTCCTATGCTCTGCAGAGAGCGACAGGAGTTAGTAGTAGTAGGAGTAGTAGTAGTAGTAGTAGTAGTAGTAGTAGTAGTAGTAGTAGTAGTAGTAGTAGTAGTAGTAGTAGTAGTAGTAGCAGCAGCAGCAGCAGCAGCAGCAGCATTAGTAGTAGAATTTTATAGTTTTATTAAAGTAATGTGCAAAAAAAATTTAGTTCTAAAAAAATTTATTTTGAAGAAAAATAGAATCGTTGTCAAATATGTTCAGATTATGTCTTGGGCAATACAATTAATTGTATTTTATGCATTGGGAGTACGATGCAGTTTAATAGAGAGCAATTTAGTCACAATAGCCAATACAGGTTTATAATTTATTCTCACCATTAAACAGAAAACCGTCCATGTTCTGAATAAAGAAACTCAAAATACTGCATTAACGGAATAGGAACGTTTGCGTTGGCGCGCGCGCATGTGGGTGTGAGCATTCTACACAAGTAATCCGTATTATAGTAGTACGCGGCGTAACTACTTGTCAACCTCCCGCGCTAGAATGGTAATTACTGCCAGGACAGGTAACCTGTCTATCTTAATTACTGTACACTAGTGTATGCAATCAATTATGTAACTGTGCAAGCATATGCAGTGTATGTAAGCATGCGAGCCACAATTGTGTTTGTTTCTGAATAAAAATTAATCTGGTTTTATTTTCAGAGTGCAATTTGTACATATCGTGCAATTTGTTCGTCGCTATTACAAACAAGAACGGTTACATTTATACATTTATACATTTATACCCATCCCGTCGGTACCATTTATTTCAGATTATTACCGTCTCCTCCCATGTTCCTCTTTCTTCTTCTTCTTCTTCTTCTTCTTCTTCTTCTGCTCCATTATTCCTCCTCCCCCTCCGCCTACTCCTATCCTTTTCCTTCACTTCTTCTTCTGCTTCTGCTTTTTCTTCTTATTCTTCTTTATCATTATAATTATGTTATTATTATTCCTCTTCCTTTCCAACTTCTTCTCCTGCTGACGCTCTTACTTCTTATCTTCTCCTGCTCCAGCTCCCGCTTTTCCTCCTCCTCCTTCTCTCCTACATCTTCTCTTCTTCTTCTCTTTCTTATTCTCCTTCTCCTCCTCCTCCATCTTCTTCTTCTTCTCAATCACCTTCTACTTCCTCTTTTTCTCCAGCTCCTTCTCTCTACTTCTTTTTTCATTCTCCTCCTGCACCTTCTTCTTCTTCTTCTTCTTCTTCTTCTTCTTCTTCTTCTTCTTCTTCTTCTTCTTCTTCTTCTTCTTCTTCTTCTTTGTTCTTTCTTCTTCGTATGGTACTTTTTTTGCTTCTACTTGTTCTTTCCTCGGAGAAATAGGCGCCTTTATCCGTTCCGGCTTCACCAACTTAGCATCATTGTTACAAAATCTCTTCTTCTCATTGGCCTGTAGCTTTTACTATACTATTTCTGTCAGCAGGTGCGCATAATTCTTACATGATGCTGGATGCAGGTTGCCCAAGGATATTTGTAGTTCAAGCCTGTTAAGACAAATATGCAGTGGACGTCCTAGGAAGCATTGGTGAAGTTGATGTATTTCCTCTGGGACTCAAACATGCAATTCGGCTGCTTCATGACGAAAGAGAAAAGAAAGTAATAAACGAAACTTAGTGTGTATATCTGTAAGTTATTCCCTTGTGTCAAACAAGTATATTACATCGCTGTTTTTCACGAACTTTTTTTCTTCTATAGCAATATACCGGCATCAATTTTTGTAAATAAATTTTTGCTTAGTCGGAGCTTTGTTCTTGTTTAAACAATTATGTCTTGTTTCACTACCCGTATTTTCATAGTAACAAATTTACAAAGTTGTATATGTATAAGCTAAGAATACCTTAATAGGCTGAAACAGTTATCAGAGGTGAAGAATACATCGAGAAACTCACCAAGTGTTTTTTTTGTTTTTTTAAAAACCTTTGTAGTTCGGAAAGTGCTGATCAACTGCTTTGCTTCTTGAAGTCTACTGACATTTATACCAGCATTTAACAGTGTCACGGCCCAACAGCGGCTAGCCTTGCCGCTGTACACAGCACGTTAAATAGAAATAAGTTAAATAATAAGTAAATTAATGCTATTGTGAATGGCAAAAACTCCACTCCTACATCATCATCTTCTTCTTCTTCTTCTTCTTCTTCTTCTTCTTCTTCTTCTTCTTCTTCTTCTTCTTCTTCTTCTTCTTCTCCTCCTCCTTCTTCTTCATCTTCTCCTTCTTCTTCTTGTCCTCCTTCTCCTCCTGTAATACGGAAAGTTCTACAAGTATCTCGGCTATCCCAGCAGAGCCCAGCAGTAATGTGTGTGTGCGTACATATTGCTGCTACTTTGAGATGAAAGACAATTACGTGACACTTATCGTGCGTCAAAAATCCAGACCATACTGGTCAGCGCATTGTGTTCAAAGACACTGTTTCTAGTGGATTCCAGAGGCGCAGTTTGTTTATCACCTCATCCAAAGTGACAGATTATTCTGGCATCTCAGCGGGGTACAAATGTAAGCTTCCAGCGACGGTCAGTTCAGTTTTACTTCGGGCGATTTACTCAGTGCGTCTCTAGTGGTGTATTAGTGGAAAGTGATTATTGTGCGGGACTCGATTAGTTGACATTATTATTGCGTGTGGACAAATTAACTTGAATTATTGTACGAGTATAATCTTGTTGAATAACTTGTTGATTATAAACTGTCATTTGTGATAAATTAAAGTTGGTTATTAGTGACTTGATTGGTGTCTTGTATTTTGTGTTCAACTGTAGCATACGACGCTCAGTGTATTGACGGTCTGTCAATACAGTATGCAGGCAATACAACGTTATTTAGCACAACTGTATGCTTCAACACGTGCTCGTTGTTACACAGAGTACATTTGTGTGCGCAGTATTGCGTCTGTTGCTTGGGGGGGGGGGGCGAGTGACAAACACAACTCGTCCGTAGTGAGCGACAGCCACTTGAAACAACCCTCAATGTCTACTGAAGTAAATGTCTGCTGAAGTGCGTCAGCACACGTGTCTTTCCCTAGTCGTGTAGACATTTTTTACAAGAGATATAAGGAACCATTAATATCGAGTCCAATATTGCTTTATTTATTTATTTATCCATCTGTCTATCTCAATGAAATAATAAGAGTTTGATTTGGCAACATTGAGTGTTTTCTCAGTGGGACTGATTAATTATTACGATTATATGACTGAGTTACATGATTTTTTGTGTTCAATTATACGCTAATTATTATTAATAATAAATAAAACACTTACAAGAATATACTTTATTTTGTAAATTACATATGTTTCGATAGTAATCCAACTACCATCGTCATATATAAATTAATAAATTCAAACATTTAAATCAACTGTGCAAAACAGGTGTTTTATATGTAGACTAAATTTAATGTTTATATATATGTGGATATAAAATATGTTATATATAATTAATTGTAAAATATAATATAAATATTTATTAGTTTATTAGTAATTCTGGAAATACTATTATTTTTTGCAATAACCTGAATTTGTTCTGGTATTAGGCCTAATTTATTACTTGGTTTATGTTTAAATATATCTAGATTTACTCATAAGGTAATTTTTTGACCTTTTAAAATTTGGTTTAATAAACCGATGTTATTTAAATTTGTAAATGACCTTCTAGGAAAATTTATATATATTTAAACATAAAACAAGTAATAAATTCGTACCAGAACAAATTCAGATTGAAAAAAACAAATGATAATATTTTCAAAATTATTAATTTAATAAAATAATATGTATATTATATTTTACAAGTAATTATATAACATATTTTATATACACATATAAAAACCATAAATTTAGTCTACATATAAAACAGCTGTTTTGAACGATTAATTTAAAATTTGTTAATGTATAAATTTATATCTGAAGATGATGTAAAAAGATTTACTTATTAATAATAATAATAATAATAATAATAATATAAAATACATAACAAGAAAAATTTGAGCATTTATAAATAAATTATATGCTTATATTTTAAAATAACATAATTATAAAGTAAACACATAAAAAGAAAGAAAACTCTGCATTTAAGTATAACAGGAAAAGGAGAATAGAACAATTAATAGTGATTTAATCTGCCTTTTAAATCTCTTCAACCTTCGCATTTCGCAATTCGTACAAAACTATGTGCATGAAATTCGTTTACAGCTCTGGATTATTTGTCTTGACCCAGAAGTTTAGTTATGGCTATATTAGAAGGCGGTAAATTCACGACAGCCCAAGAGTAAGTAATGTTCAATGTTTATAATGCTTCTCCAAATGTATGCTTACAGACATAATGTTCCGTTACAATGTTAACATAATGTATGCTTACCGTTACAATGTTCCAGCAATCCATTGCCACATCTACATCTGAATCGGTTCCAGCAGCAGCGCGACAAATAAAAGTCTTCTTCCCCCCCCCCCAACCCGGCAAGCGAATGATCGTGTTGGCGGTTTCCTTTCCCGTTTTAGGTTACCCGTCGATTGTACCAACACTAAGTTAAATTCTGGAAGCCATTGGGCTCGAACCAGATGCTGCAATCCTACCACGGGTGCAAAGACACCCCGCTCTAACAAAATTACAAGCTACAAAAAATTCCATGGGCATACCTTGCCGCCATGCATAAAAAGAAGTTGTCAAGCGTCCTCGACAGGGGTCTTCGACTAACGGCCAAAGTTCCCCGTCGATTTACTTCACGCTTTCAACGACACTATCAGCGTCTTGCACGTAAATTGTATGCACGTGCGGGAAGGTTCCCAGATAATACTCTTATAACCTGTCTGGGCCAGTACCGCATAAGATTCGATGAGACAGTCATTTCAGCGGTGGAAGGGTCTTCACGAATGCGAGCTGGTCTCACGCCCGACTACCAACGTGTTCTTGAGGAAGTCTCTCTTCTCGGTCGCGAGAGGAATTACTTCCGGAAACGTTGACAGAGGACTCGTGATCCGGCTGATAAGGACGACTCACTGGACGACTGCGTCGCAGTCTGAAGGTATTTCGCCGAAGCTGTTGCGAACTCGCCGTGGCCAGAAGAGGGGAGGGGTGCGGACCCCCATTCACCCGTACAGAATACCTAGCACGATGACGGGACGGAGGCGATGACCTCCTGTCCCCACCATCGTTGGACCGAACGGACAATCCCTCTAGGTCGCCCGGAGGATAAGGGTGAGTACTTGAGCTTGTATTTCGAGGAACCGTTTGCGCCCAACCCGCCCATGGACTGGGACTTCGACGTACAAGTCGAGATGGACGTGAAAAATTGTCTGTCTCTCCTGATCACTAAGGAGCCCGAACCCATCTCTTTGGATAGAGGCCTCAGGTCGGCTCGCTGAACTTAAGACAACAAAAACTCCAAGCCCGGACGGTGTTTCCAACACCGCTCTATTTCTTCTTCCGGAGCCTGGAATCCAGTCCTTGGTTGATTTTTTCATATGTGTGTTTCCAGGTGATTCGTGGCAACAGCCTCGGTGTACGCGTATATAGGTACTGCTCTAATGTAGGCTAGCACAAACAGCCGATGTAAGGCCTGCTAAAGAGCAAAACCGCCCTACTTGGGCAGGGTCATGAGGCAGGAGCTGCAGAAGGTAGCTCGGAACTCAGATTCCCAAGTGGCACGTCTCTGCGACGCACAACCACACAGCCCAGAGTCAGTCCGTCAATAATTTATTCGACACGAAGGACAACGCGAAGGAAGAAACCTTTGGGAAGGAAGAAGAGAACAGCAGAATATGGAGGAAGAAGAAGAAGCGAAGCACATCGACTGGGACAGCTGCGGGCTCCACATCCCGCTGCTGAGTGAAGAGGACTGCGACTCACAACCAACCACCGACCATAACACCGCGGCTCGCGCGGAACACTCCCTACAACCGCAACAATACCGTCCTCGCCCAACGGGCCTTTTCAGGGCCACAAACCTGATAACTTGTCTGACAGTGTATATATTCATTTTCCTTATTACTTTGTTCATTCGACAATTTTCCATTCATATATCATAATCTATATACATAATTAATATACTGTTACGTCGGTCTACTTGATCGTCGTATAGTACAGTGGAAAACAAAGTAATAATAAGAACACCAATTAAGTCACTAATCACCAGCTTTAATTATCACAATTAAACAGCTTCTAATTAACAAGATAGTCTCTTACAACAACTCAAATAAACATTGTTCACACGGAATAAAAATGTCCACTAATAGAGTACCGCAAGATTATTATAAAACACATAACACTTCGCCACAATACTTCAAACCGCACTGTGTAAATCGTCACTTAAACGCACTGTATAATCGGCCGACAATAACTGACGAACCGCACTCGAATATATCGCAACTCAAACTGAAAACTAAGCGCCGATGAAGCCTTGTATTTTTATACCCCGCACAGACACCAGAACATTCCACATACTACGCATCATCTCTATAGTAGGGCGTAATTGATTGCGGCCTTGACACAGTGCGCGCGGCTGGCGACGTCTACAAAAGTCTCGCGAGGGCATATTGAAAACACGTACGCACACAACATTATAGCCGGATTCTCCTAGAACATTCGAGAAACACGTAGATTGTTTTGTAATGTCGTAACATATATATATATATATATATATATATAACAATATATATATATATAAGTTTTGTATTATTCCTGATACTTTACTAAAATCACGTTAAATTCGCACTAACACCAGCAATCTTAAACATTAACTAAATATCACTATTACATTAACGACTTAATTGCAATAAATTCTACATAGGCCAGACAGGACGTAGCTTCAAACAGAGATACATTGAACACACAAAGGCACTCCACTCCACTACAGAATCTACCTTTGCAAACCACCTCATTGAAGCAAACCACACATATAAAAACGTCGACAATAACATGAACATTCTACACGTACACACAGAAGGCCAAAAACTAGACACTCTAGAACAATTGGAAATATACAAACACACAAAAACAAATAAAAACGACATCCTAAACGAACAGACACAATTCAAATCGCACGCATTATTCGAACATATCTCACCCCACACACACAGTACCGATCTTTCGAAATTCGATTCCGTCGCCCACAACAAGACGGACAGCGCTACTAGCGGCAGCCTCTGAAGAAGCCTTTTAAAGGAGGAAACCGGTTCAGGCTATAAGGTAAAACTTTATCTCTCTCCTATGGCGCTACAGCCCAAGTCGGGCCCTGGCCTCCACCAATCTCCGCCTCCAATCCACTCTATCCACTGCAACCCTCCTCCAGTTTCTTATCCCCATGTCTCTCGCGTCCTCTGCAACGCCATCTTCCCACCTCTTCCTCGGTCTACCTCTAGGTCTCGTTCCCTCCCATGTACCCAGCAAAGCCCTCTTAGGGTTCCTGCCATCCTCCATTCTCATAACATGTCCGGCCCAACGCAATCTTTGAATTCTTATAAATTTTGAGACTGGTATCTCTTTATATATTTGATACAGTTCGTTGTTGTATCTCAGTCTCCATGAGCCATTTTCTTGTATTGGGCCTATAATGCGTCTGAGGATTTTCCTTTCAAAGGTGTTTACTATGTCGACTGTTTTCTGTGTGATTGCCCATGCCTCACACCCGTAGCATAGCACCGGTCTGATGACAGTCCTATATAATTTCATTTTTGTTTCCCTGTGCACATCCCCAGACCTAAATGATGGCAGCAATGCGAAGTACGCCTTGTTAGCCATGGTGATCCGTCTTTGGATCTCCGGCTCCTCTGATCCAGTCTTTGCTAGATTCACTCCGAGAAAAACTTTATGCTTTTACTTATAAAAAACCTAGTGTTCCGAGTCGTTAATGTAATAGTGATATTTAGTTAAGTAACGGACACGTCATGGACAACGAAATCCAAGAATCTTTAACATTACATTAAAAGACGACATACACGAATCTTAAACACATAAAGACATTAAAAACCTGTCAGTTGTGTAATTATGTTTGAATGTTAGAACATTAGATATCGTTTGCCACATAAACAGTCACGAGGCAGCCAAACAAACCAGCGCTACGTACATCATAACTAGACTACAGCGCCTTGTTACTTCTGAGAACTGACCTGGAAGAAACGGAGCCCACGGTATTACTGCTGCACATTTTTCACACCAACTGAATTCAGCACTTGATTTTCCGCTGTGCTTTCCTTGAAGTACTTATAATATTTTATTACCCTTCCACCGGTTCAGTTCGACTATAATATTTTATTACCCATTCAGCGGTTCAGTTCGACTATAATATTTTATTACCCTTTCGGAATAATAATATTTTCCTCTGGTTTCGGTTGTTTAAGTCGTCTACTGCGATTTTTGTTTCTTCCGTGTTGAAAATAACTTGCTCTTCATTCTTTTGACTGCCGCCTCATTCCAAATTATAACCAAATATACGGTATAGGCCGCATTATTGTGATCGCTTATGACCAGTGTAGGTTTGAAAGCAGTAACAGAATGAAAATATTAACCGGCCACGTAATCACCTGATAGATACGCGATGTTTTCTCTATGCAGGACTATGTCTACACAGCCATAAAATAACACACCTCAAAGCTAGAAGTGTGTTTTATGATTCTAGGTTTTATAGTTACAGTACTGAAGTATATTTATTCGGTTTTTTTGTCTTTTCCATTATGTGTCTACAAACAACTCTCGCAGCGTTCACTAGCCCGCCAAGCTCCCCCACCAACGTTCCCGCCAGTCCCCTTCCTACAGTAGCGGTGTGAAGAAGGGGTGATTAGCATACCACTACACACATACACATTTATCGTTTCTCTTTAGAATCTACGCTTCTACCTTTACGTTGTGCAGTTTGTTACATCGCTTCATTTTTGAAAGCTACTCTTTCGTTAGTTATTTACATTCGTTTCTTCTTTCATACGTTTATTTTGTTTCTTTCATTCTTTAAATTTCTTTCATGTTTATTATTTACGTTATTACTACATGCTTTTATTATTTATATTACTTTACTTTATTCAAAATGACTTCGATTGAGTTGCTAACTGTCGTCCGAAATGAGGAAGATGCCGTTCGATTTTTTTTTTCCAAAACAGTATTAATTCACAATCCTAGATTATGTAAGTAACGTAATGTAAATTAAATAATCGTGAAAATAAAATAACAAACAAACAAATAAAAGTTACAAACAAAAATGAAACAAAATAAAAAGAATACAATACAAGCATGAGTACGTGTGGAATTGAAGGCGGCGCGCATGCGTGCGTCATATGTTTTGTGGTATGCTAATCACCCCCTTCTCCTTGGCGGCCTCGTAAACAGAAACATGCAGTATAAGCCGCAGTATTGTGATCGCTTATGACCAGTGTAGGTTTGAAAGCAATAACAGAATGAGAACAATAACCGCCCACATAATCACCTGATAGACTCGCAATGTTTTCTGTATCCAGGGCCATGTCTATACAGTCATACAATAACATATCTCAAAGCTAGAAGTGTGTTTTATGATTCTAGGTTTTATGGGCGGAATCGGTGGCTGGGGGGGGGGCACTCCCCCCTATAACTGTCATATAAATTACAAATCAGTGAGCAGTAACTTTGTGCAGTATTTGACAAGGCATTTGAAGGCTTTTCAACTTTAGTTTTCTTGCGTAGTTTAATTTTTGCACCTTTCAATATTCTCTCGTATTCTGCATAATGTTGTAGAAGTTCCCGAATAACTGTCAAAGACTCTTCAATCCTACAACGTCAAATACAGATTAGTAAAAGTTGTTGTGAGCTCTACGATTGAAGTATTACAATTATTCAGATGCAATGAATTCTTCAAAAAGCTTTGGAATTATTGTACACAATTCTCGCAAAATTCTAGCTAGCCCGCCTTTCCGCCCATTTGGAGGCTTACCTTCCTGCCCGCTACAGGTTGAAATTGTCTCCAGCGTGTCTTTCTGGGGTAATGCCAACGCCTCCACCCGAACAAATTGCCAATAATTTCTGGCTTTCTAGAAAAAGGTTTATCGATTCCTGTGCGCTGAAGATATTGGAAGCAATTGCCCCCCCCCCATCCAGTAGGTGAATTCCCGCCCATGCTAGGTTTTATAGTTACAGTACTAAAGTATATTTATATACTGATTTTTTTTAATATCCCTGTCTTTAAAATTTTTAAATTCATCCTTTCTTTTTAGGCGATTTAATTACGGCTGGCGCCGCCTCTCGCATCCTAGCTTCCACTGGCGCCGGTCTAAATAGTCCTGTTCTATAAGTCCTCTTGCACAACAGGACGTCCATTTTCCATTAATGTTTAGGTCTTCCTTTTTCCCTTCTAGAGGGTGGAGTCCATTCCCATATCTTCCTTGGCCATCTCTCATCCGACATTCTTTTTAGGTCTCCAAACCAATTCAGTCTTCTTGCTTCTATAATGTCAAGGTCGATTCCCACCGCTTTTCTTACCTCTACATTTATCACTCTATCTAGTCTTGTTAGTCTACAGCACCTCCGCCAGTAATTCATATCCATAGCTCTTATTATGGATTTATTTCATTTACTAATTTCTCACAGTTCTGCTCCATGTAGGCAGATACTTTCGACTATAGTTTTATATATTTTTAATTCATCCTTACCTTTTAAAATCGCTGACATATTAGTAAATGGTTATTTATAACAGACTGTTTGCCGAGTAAGTGCACAGTGTACAGTACACTGTACAGACGGTAAAAGCCGTTCTCTCACAGCCGTCACTGTCACGGGCAGTTACACAGCGACCTCGTTTGATACTTTGTACTCAACCAAACTGTGTTCTAAACAAACTCTATCAATATCTGATTTCAACTTCAAAAACACAAAATTGGCTGTTCCCGACAAAGCGAATTTCTATAGTTAGACCGACAAAAGTCCTAAAAAATCGTGATAAAATTATTAAGTTTTTACTTTTTTTTTTAATCCAAACCTTTGACAGTGGAGTAACTTTCATTATGGGCTTTAGATTCACACGACATGAATAAAATATTGGTGTCACATGTTTTTGGTTTCAATATTTTAGCAATTTTTTCAAGAAATGCTTAGATCATACGTTTTACTAAGGACATGGAACTTATGAACTAATAGCAGTAGATTGTCTTCACTATTCTGATAGTCAGCGAACCACTGGTGAGCACAGTTTCAAGAACACTCAGCAGAAAGACACGTACTGAGACGCAGATCACGCTTCATAAGGATATGGCTGTGCTCAGCCCTTATGATTTATGATTAGGAATGCTGGATACCAAGACAGAGACACTTAAGAGCCTTGCAGACAGCAGAGATGAGATCCTTTCTGGCGCCACAAGGTTGCTCAAGACGTTATAGAGCGAAACGTTGGTATAAGAGATTTATTAGACGTTGGAGAGCTGGTGATGACAAAATGAACTGGAGGGACCATGTCCTATCACGTCTCCAGATGGAATACCGAAGACAACAGTGGAGTAAAGCTCGACTTGGAGAAAAGAACTGTGGGTCAACCGAGGTTGAAATGGTGAAATTTGGAAAAGGGAGAAATTACGAAATTTTCTAATAATGAGTTGCTGCCCATCTTCCTGACTAGAGCACCTAAGGTGTGTGATGAATGTTCATTCTTCTAAATGGATAGTTTTACTTGTCCTTCCTAATGAATTATGAAAACTTACTGTGAATTTGAATACAGTCAGCTCCATATGTTCATAGATTATATTAATTACTTTTGTAGTACTGTGCAATTTACACTTGAAACAGAAAATATGAAATGTTTAAATATATATTAAATATATATGTTTAAATAAATCTCACCATTACTAGGTCACAAAATAATCTTAGTTTTCAGATATATAGAAAACCTACTTTTACAGATACCGTTATACATAAACAATCACTAACGTCATAGCATATAAAATTAAGCAGTTTTCATGCAATGGTTAATCGTCTCCTCATAGTTCCTTTATCCAAAGGAAAATTTTAATAAAGAAGTTGGTATTATAAAAACCATAGCAGAAAATAACGGTTATGATAAAAGAATAATAGACTCCCTAATTAAAAAAAAAAAAAAAAATTATTTTAAAAGAATTTTATTCCATAAAGCCAGATCAGGGTAACAAAAAATTTCATTTAACAAATTACATTCTGTTTATAACAAATAGGATTAATAATAGTTTAAAAACGCAGGGTCTCAACATGGTATCGGTAAACAAACGTAATCTTGTTTCATTACTAGTAAACATTAAAGAAAAATCAAACATATTAGAGAAAAATGGAGTTTATAAAATACACTGTGCAGAATGCGATGCTATTTATATCGGACAATGTGGCCGTGCTCTGAAACATCGCATTTCTGAACATAAGAAAGCGATTTTAACTAATACAACCAATACAGGTTTTACAGATGATTGCTTACAACACAATCACTTCATAGATACAAGGAACATAACACTACTGTACAACATACAAAAAGGTAAAAAATGGATTTATTAGAAATTCTATAAATTATAAAAGCAATCAAAAGTAACAAAAATTTAACAAACGAAAAAACTGAATTCTGTTATCCCGTTTATTAAAAGTTGTTATTTAGTTTAGTTAACTTTTATATTTTGCCTTCCGATTATACTTAGTTTTTACAGACACTTGACCTTCCCACTAGCTTCTCCACCCCCTCTATCATACACACCCCGTAATGTCCGGAACACGCCGTAAACACATGTTTACCACCCTTACATTCTTTGTTCAGTTTAGTTGTTCCTTGATCCTCTTTGAGAATACCTTAAGAAACTGAAACAGCTGTCAGAGTTAAATATAAACTGTGAAACGTACAAGTGTTTATATATTATTTAAAAACCTTTGTTATTGTGAAATAATCATCTGCATGCAGGGTGCAGGGGCGTATTTACGGGGGGCGACGAACTGGACAGGACATCTCCCAAGAGAGTCAAAAAAAGTTGACAAACTTTGTTCATCTTTTAATTTTTAGGCTGTTTTATTATTTTTTAGCTATTTACGCTAATATAGTAGTAGCTCTTTTTTAATTATACAAATAGGTTAATTACACAGCATTAGTGTATACGTTTGAAATATGAAATATAGGAAAATCAATTTAGTCAATAAGTATCTTGTAAACAATGATTCAATAACGCGTATTTTTATTGTGTTATTACTGTTTCCATTAATGGGACAAGTTACAGAATGTTAACACACGTTTTTCAGCCACTTTAAAAGTAGTTAAGTCTTCACTTGTTTTTTTTCTTTTGTACGAAGCCGGCTCGACTCCGGACCCCGCAAGGCCTAGTTCTAGATACGCCACTGTCTGTATGAAACTGATTTATAGTCTACAGCAGTCGAAGGTAACATTTGAATTCATGGGGGCGCATATATAACTAAGAACCAGTTTGATGGGCGCATCCCTCCCCACCCCATCAATGGAAAATATTAAGGTGCGGAGTTCAATACCCGAACGTTACAAACATTATCTGTCGCTTTATAATATCCTTTCGCTTATATTTAGTGGCGTGGAACATCGAATCAAAAAAAAGGTTTGCAGTACTTCTCATATAAATTTGTAAAAAATGTTTCACATTGATAGTAGGTCATCGACAATCTGTCGTCATACAAACGAACGTTAAAACTAAAAAAACTTAAAAAAAGATGGTTAAATAGAAAAACATTTCAAATTTAAAGAACTTACCACAATAACACTAATTATTTTCATAAAGTGCACAGATATGTAAAACTTGAAAAAGTCACATTTAAAACATAAATGAAGGTTTATGTTCTTTTTCTTGAAAAACAAAGTAACTCACAGTAATTATTGTATTAGACAAAAATAAAATTTGAAACGGAAAATTTAATGTGAGATTTGACACTGCATGTCGCTGATAAATTTCTGGTAGTCTGGTTCCTACCTTGACACCGCAACTCGCAATGAATCATTAAGGTTGATGTCCAGTAAGCAGGGTCTGTATTTGTTTTGTATAATGTCACAGTTGAAAACAAAGATTCACACAAATACGTTGAACCGAAGTGTGTCTTAGTCTTGTTGGCACCTCTTTTCAGCAGTGGAAATTTAGTGCTGTCAACAAGTTTCCATAACGTTAAGCTTCGTTCAAATAACAAGCTTTAAGTGCTAAATTGTTTTGTAACTACAATATTTCTATTTCAAATGGTGTTGTGTGAAACACGCTGAGGAAGTACAATAAAGAAGAAGGGCACAGGGAAATGATAAACGAGGTTTGGAGTGAATTGTGTTAGCAAAGATTGAGAAATCAAATATACTGCAACTCACCGTCTGCGGCTTTTTGAAACAACGTCTTCACTATAAAGTTGACATGTTTCAGGACACTTGTCCCATCCTCAGAACTTAAAATATTCGTGTATCATTCAACGTTGATACAGTTGTCAAATAATTAAAATATTAAAATCCAATATAAATGTTTAAAAAACGAGCGCCACGGTTACACGATGTACATCGTACGGTGACTGAATATTTTAAGTTCTGAGGATGGGACAAGTGTCCTGAAACATGTCAACTTTATAGTGAAGACGTTGTTTCAAAAAGCCGCAGACGGTGAGTTGCAGTATATTTGATTGAACAACACGTGGCTTGGTACTAAAATTGGGATTAATTCCTTTTAAAGATTGAAGAGTAAGCCGAAGAGTAAGGTCATCATTGGTAGACTTACGGAGGGGGGAATGATGAGAAGACGCTGCTGTGACTTGAAATGGACTATCTTCGAAGAAGTGTTTTGGTGTCTAGTTGTTGGGATGGAGTGCAGCCACACTTTATTACGAAACACTCTTTTTTGTTCAAACAGGGGTAAATTGGTATTATATATATAAATTCGACCATACGTCGCTTGACAAATATGCGTTCTTTGAAAATGAAAGCTTTTGTGAGATTCTGTCTTTTTATTAGATGTCTGAGACTTTTCCAGAAGGACAAACCTCGGGCTGATCTGGGCAAGCCCCCTTCAGCCATCCAGATGGTAGGATGTGGGAAGACGCACGCCAGTGCAGGCCGGAAGCGAAGAAGGTGAAGGCACATAGCAGGTAGAATAGTGCGGGTGTGTCCGTTTGTGTGTAGATGTATTTTGTAGCCATATAGGTAACGGAAGGGGCTGAGGGAAGTGCCATTAAGTTTAGTTTATATATGGGGCGGCCAAAGTTTAGTTTATATACACAGGGACGGGTAGCGTATGTCGCCAAAGCTGGATAGGAGGCGACAGAGAGGCGTCAAGGTAGGCGGGGGACACAGAGAACAGTGCTAAAGACTTGGTAAGAAATTAGGGAAAATTTAAGTTGTTGTGTTTAAGAAATGGTGGCAGGTTGAGTATGTCTGAAGCCGGAAGTTAGGTGTTTCTATTTCTTTGTCGATGGCGGCAAGGAGTTCTGGGAGGAGGTTCATCGGCTATGGCAAGGAGGCGGTTTGTGAGGAAGGGTGTTGCGGGTAGTTCTGTTGATGGATGTGGCTATAGATTGTAGGGAAGTGCGTTCTTTTGCAGCGTGGGAGTATTTTCAGTTTACCTTGTACAGGAAGGAGTCAAGGTTAGGGAAGAGTTTGTTGAGTGTTACGGAACGGTATTAAAGGTTTTGGTGAGGGGAAGTCTGCGGTAGATAAGTCGAGGAGCTCGCCGTTCGTTGGTTCGGAAGGGTTTGAATCGGGTGGGGTCGGCAGTCAGAAGTATGGGATGGGCGAACGTCATGATCGGGCGGATACAGGCAGTGTGGACTCGGCTAAGAAGTCCGCTGGAGCATTCTTGTGCTCCAGGCTCTGTTATCGATTACATGCAATCTTAAAACATCTGTGTCAACAACTCGGGAGAAATCATTCACATCATTGCAGCTACTGTACTGGCATTACACATATGACGCATATTGAGAATTGATATTTTAATTAGAGTTAATATGTAAATTATAAATAATATATTAATTATATTTATACTAGCGCGGGCCAGCACAGTGGTTTCGTTTGCTGCTCACAATCACTACGTCTGTGCTGCTGTCAAGATCACAAGTCGGTCCATTTGCCTATTGTAATCGCTATGGATAATAATACAGCGGTACTGTCTGACAGGAGGACTAGATGAGCATCAAACGTACAATGACACTACGCGCGCGCGCACACACACAAGCCAACTACATGCGGCTCGCTACCGCACGTGTTTACTAGAAAACGGATTTCTGTCTGGGAATGGTGGAACGTGACTTGTCTCAAGGCCAGGGGGCGCCACGGCCGCAGGTCTAACGTTTGCAAGGATAAGAAAGAAAAAAAATATATATATAAATATACCTGGATATTTCACCGACACTTTTTAATATCTACATGGACGACATATTTCGGCGATGGACAGCTAAAGTTGACTCGGGAATATCACTTCAGCGAAATATTCATGTGAATGCATTGCTTTATGCATATGACAAGGTAATGATACAGAAAACAGAAGACCAGTTTCAGCGGGCGACATTTACGTTCAATAGCGTCATACAAGACTATGGGATACAGATCTTTACTACAAGACCTAAAACGATTGCATTTCAAGGCAAGTATCCTACAAGAACTAAGATAGTTGTGAATAATCAGATTTTGTATCAGGTTAGTCAATTTAATTACTTGGGTTGTAATATCTCATATGGAACTGATATTGATTGGGACAGAAAGTTAACAAAATTTACACGCACCTGTGGAACGATAGGTGCCTGAAAAATAAAACACGGAAGGATACACGAATGAAATTTTATAAAACTGTTCCTGTCTCCACATTCCTGTATGCTAGTGACACGTGGACTGTTGGTAAAAGGGACGTGCAGAGGATTCAGGCAGCCGAAATGAAATTTCTAAGAGGGACGCAAGGTTGTTCTCTCTTGGATCGGAGAAGGAACGAGAATATTAGACGCGATTTGAACATTGTATCATTGCACCAGAAGATTGAAGACCACAGAAGGAGATGGTGTGAACACTTGAATCGCATGCCTGATACCCGTCTACCTGCGGCTGCTTTGGGTTATCACCCTACTGGGAAGAGAGATGTCAGTAGACCGAGAAGGAGATGAGTTCCGGAACAGGTCCTTGGAGTGGTGATGATGATGATATACCTGGACGGGGAACAAGAGTAGGTATACATCGTCATCTTCAGCAAGGAGTAAACTAAAAATGATTTGTTCCGATCGCAAGCAGATAGACAAGAGCTTCCGGCGCCCAACACTTCTCCCTCCTTTCGGTTTATAATTCCACAGATGTTTGGTTTGGGGATGCGAAAGTCATCCATTCAGTTAAGATGTTCCAACCATTTTAGCCTTTACTGGACAATCATATGGAGTGTAGTCATAATAGTTAGTTCCTGCCGTACAACATCATTTTTTTCGCGATCTTGAAACCACGTGCCTAAGAAATCTCGTTGCGACCGCTTGAATACGATTTCGTTAAAGAAGTCTAATTCTCAGATCTATCGAGAAGTGTGACCGTTGGGGGGGGGGTTGCGAATACCTTGTACAACTTCAGTCGTGTTTCTTTACTCGTTGATTTTACAGTTCTCCCTGATGATCCCGCACATAATATGGTTGAACTTGTGCAGTGTCTTCACCATATCATTGTTTGTAATGTAAAAGACACATTACACCCCAGATAATCAAAATTACTGACTTGATGCAGAATAATACAAAAATGTAGGTATATTGTTTTATATGTATATATATATATATATATATATAATGTTTTTTACGTTTATTTTAGATTGTTTTATCAGCTGATATAAATCAGCTAACCTTTATTTTGAATAATATTTTCCATAATTATTCAAATTGTTGTAAGGCCGTGGTCTACTGTAATTCTTGTGCTGTTGGGTGTTATAATCAGACGTTTCGGACTCACCCTGGATGTCATCTTCATTGAACGGTTTTTGAAACGGCTGACAAGGTGTGCGTCAGTAAAGCCACAGCACTGTGGCGAAGCCCGACCATGAGGGAGTGCCCGAAACGTCTGACTATATAGAACGTCAATCAGCAATAGAATTACAGTAGACCACAGCCAGGATAAAAATGTTCCATAATGTTGTTTCTATTTATTCATTTTATGTTGTTATGATTTGTTTCTATTTGTTTCAGGGATTTTTCTACATCATTATTTCATTTCTGTATATAGGTCTGACGATAGATTTTGAACACTGATTGTGAGATGCCCAGTCGACAAACACCTCATTTTGTGAGGCTAACAAAATTTTTGTTCATTTCACACATGCGCACAAAAGCGGGTGTGCAGTGTTTTCATAGCGGGTACATCGACTGACGAGCACGCAAGTGTCGTCGTGAAGCGACAGCGTGTAACAGAGAGAGATAATGTGTGCGTGAGCAAGCAAACGGTTACCGCGTACCTTTGCTATATAGTTAATGGTGGTAATTCGTTCCTTGGCTCTGCGCATTTCAGCGCTTGAGAACGACTCTCAGTTTTGTATCTACTTTTGCATTCCTCCGTACAATTAATGAGTATAATTAAGTGCATGTACTCATAAAAACTGGATACAATACACAAAACCTTATTATATGTGTGGTTCTATAAATTATTTCTGTGTTGACTTCGTGTAGGTCCCGATTATTACAATAAATTTAGTCGAAACGTCGACACAAAAGTTTTAAAATTGTGACTAATTAATGGGCGAACCTCAAAAAGTCGGAAGCAAAAACTAGGGTTTACTAAAGCACAATACGTCCAGTAATATCCTATGCATCAGATACCAAGCCAGATACAGCAACAACTCAAAGAAAACGACAAACTATAGAAATGACTATATTACGGAGGGTACTAAGGAAGACAAGGTGCGACAGGTTGCCAAACAATAGTATAAGAGAAACATGTAATGTAACAGATATTAATTCTTGGAGTGCGGAAAGAAGAAGGATATGGAATGAACACGTATCAAGAATGAATGACACAAGACTAGTGAAAAAGGCAAGAGACAGCCGGCCAAACACGAAGAGGAGCATTGATCAGCAAAGGAAGAGGTGGAGTGACAACATGTAGGACCGTTTTTATAGAACAGGACAGAGTCCTAACAAGGAAGTTAAAGAAACAGAAGAAAAAGACCTCAGAAAATCTGTTAGTGCTTATTAATTCGTGGCCAGTTACTAAACTCAGGACAATGTTCAGAGTCTAGCAACTTGTAGCAAATGCTTTATCGTAAAACAAATAACGCACAACTATGTACAATCATCCTTGCATAAAGTTGCTAAGTAATTATATATATATATATATATATATATATATTGTAGCGTGACAGATGTATGCATAATATTGAATGGCAATTGATCATTAGAATAATGAAGTTATAATATTTAAATTTAAAAGAAAGCATTAAGTTTAATATAAAAAGATTAATTCATAGCAACTGTGGAAAGAAATCATTATTATAAAGAAAATACAAGTTCGAATAAAAGGAGTTACTAGTGATGAGTCATCCAAGACCAGTCTCATAACCAAAGGTTTTCAAGGTATAACCCAGGAAGGTAAAAAAGTAAATAACAAAGCAGTACTGAATATGACCAAACCCACAACGAGGGAGAATAAATAGAATAGAAACCCTAAAATAAGCCAAGATCAACCAATACAGGTGGTGTATTTCTAAAATAAAGAAGAAGATGGAGAAAATCCCAAGAAACCTGATGGCATCAAGAAGAAGATGGAGAAGATACCAGTCCCAGAAGGCAGGAGAAAAGAAGACTGATGAAAGAAGAAGAAGGCAGCATCCTGAAGAAGATGTCATGCTCTTATAAAAGACACCCAAATCCCTATATCCCCAAAATAAATATTTAAAAATAAAAGTATAACGAAATAAAAATCACATGTATATAAATTTAAGAGAGAGAAGTGTATAAAGTAAAAGTTGCCTGTGAACTAAGATGAAACAATAATATAGTACCCATGGAACAAATCTCCATTGAAAAAACGCTAACCAATTTATTATGTTGATAAGACTATACGACCATTTAGCATTAACATAATATATAAGTGCAAAGTGAACCAGTGATAGTTTTGGGTATTATAAAAAATGAACCTTGTGTTTCATTCTTGGCAATCACAAACATTGGATGCAATGAAATATGCATTTTTCAATGACTTAAAATGTGTACTGTGACAATATGTTGTTCATAAGTCATGAATCTGTTTAAAATAACATTTTGTTTTACATGAAAAAAGAAAAAACAGATTTCATTATACTTTTTGAACAATTCATACTATTTATTTATTAATGACAGGGTACAATTCCCCAAAGACAATGTATAAAAGACGGTATAAAAACTGTAGAATCCTACTTATAATAATAGTTAGAAATAAGAATATAAATATAAGGTTTTTATGTATATAGTATAAGAATGTTTAAAAATGTTTTAGATATAAGGCCATTTGTTTGGGTCTGAAACAACTAACATCAGAACTATAAAAATAGTTACCACTTGTAAATAGTAGAGAGTAATTAAGATGTTAGTTAGTACAAAACCTTTTTTATAAACCATGTTTCCATGTTGGAAATGGGAATTTTGTTGCAAAATGTCTGATTTGAAGACAACCATTTATTTAAAAAAATATTCTTTATTCTGTTTAACTATTATTTGTATTGTAACCAATACTAATTGTTTTTGTGTAATTTGAAAACATGTTTAATTTATAATACTATATGTAAAAGTCAGAGAGGGTATCACACATCATATATTGTTTGTAAAATATTTTGTAAGAAAAATTGTTAAAAAATCATAGGCCAAAAGAATGGAAACCAAACTTCATCAAAACAGAGAAATTACTCATTTAAAAGCAAATAAACAAAAGGGGTTTAGACAAAATAAACTTGAGATCATGCCATATAATTGCACATACCATTTAGAGAGATTTTAATAAATTATATTCAGAATTATAAATAAAAATGAAAATGACTAAACTCAGAAATTTGGACATGGGAGTCATATATTCCAGAATAATGTTTCAGAATACAACTAATTCAATTAATTACCAGAAAATAAGGGAATATGAACCTTTTAATACAATTTAGGATGATTAATATTAAATATAACTGATAAAATGGCTGAATTTATATAATGACAGGAAGTAAATTTTGATGTTTTGACTTTTCAGAGTATACCAAACTGAAAGTGAAATTACTATTTTTTGGACAGAAAACACTATAAAATGGCATTATTTAATCTGAAAATAACCAGAATGAAATGAAAGATTAATTTAAATCACATCTAGTGAATAAAATTGACAAATAACAAAGTTTAGGCATTCATATAGTGAAATAGTAAAGTGTACACAGGATGTGAAAATATTTTTGAACAATGTTAAGGATAATATTATATGGGCTAAGAGTTTAATTGAAACTGAAGGAAACAGTGAGTTAATTATTGGTATTTGAACGGTTAACATGACATACGTTTGATAACGTGGATAACCTAACCTATAATAGTCATACAAAGCGAGTGTATAGTGCGTTATTGTGAAATCGCGAGTGACTTGTAAAATACTTCTAAAACTATCATATTATAACAGAAACAATCAAGTAACACTCCATAACACAGAACAATATAAATCTACTCCGGAAAACACCACAAAACACTAGAAAACTGTATAATACATTAACCCAAATTAGTGACGGAATCGGAGAAAGTGTTTGAACTAATAATTATACGGATACACTAAATACAACTCAGAAACAGTACACCAATCACTACACAACATTTAACAAGAGATTTGCAGACACAAGAACAGGAATATTGCCAGAAAATACATTATTTGGAACACTGCAGGAACGAGCAACATTTTGATCAACTTGACGGCGGCCATTTGCTTTGACGATCCCAGTGCCTTCTTCTTAGTTCAACTCAGCTGTTTGGTGAAAACAATTATTATATTTACAAATTATTATTCAATGTCTGTGTTTATTAATAACTATTAATTTGATTGTAACGTTATACTTTTTAAATATTAGCCCGATTTCTCTGACTTTGGTAATAACTGGCTGTTTAAAGAACCCTATATAATTTTTATATCATATACTTGTAACTTTTTTCGATATCCTGAGAATCGATACTAATCGACAAGAGTCAATATTGCTATTACTTAATAAAACATTAATACTTTTCAATACTTAATAGTTCTTTATTTCTTCAATAATACTAATTACCAATACGATAATTCTAATTGATAATCTACAAGGACTTTACCACCCGTAAGTGAAGATAACCTAAAAAATAAAAAGGTAAACAAGTATCGATTGGTTTGAAGACAGTCTTATGAGTGGTGATAACTTATTTAAAATATACTAAAACTTTAATAAAAATTTTCAGAAGAGCATTACACTGTTTAAAACTTCACAGCCCTATATTAATTAATTGATCCTAATTAATTAATTAAGAAAATTAAAAAATTTTTTAATAATTATTTTTTTTTTATAAACATAATTTTTTTTTTAATTTCCTTCAAAACAATAAATTTTGTTTTGAAACTTTCGGCGAAGCTGAACATATATATTCCTTCATCAACTTTACGCTACTCGACCGGTCTTGCTACCATTGGGACTCGACCAGCTGGGAAACTTAAGGAAGTGTTTCAGGCCAGTAAGACGTCGAGAGCCACACCAAATACACACCAATTAAACATATTACATTACAATTTACTTATTTTATTACAAATTGACTAGCCCAAACAGCGGGGCTTGTTTACATCGGAGTCACATACTCCATAATAGCTTATCACCAACACATTCAATATTCTATTTTAATTATTACAATTTGGCGCACAACTTTAGGGGCTTTAATTAGCGATTGGAAGGCCAATACATTCTGCCCAATCACTAGTTGGAGCTAGGCAACAGCTACAAAGCCAGAGAATTTCGAGGGAAAATGCAACGACGTGCAACATCTAAGAAACGGGCGGCGGAGGCCGAGAAAGAAATAGAAGTTGACATGGACAACAAGGAGGCGACACCAGTAGAGGTGGAAAGTTCATTGCCACCAGTGTTGTCCAAACAAACTGAACAACAAGAGGAACAACCGGAGACACCCACACAGACGGGGGAAGTCAATGTCCAGAAGGAACCATTGGAAAAACCGACACGAACGGAGGATGGAAGTATGCAAGCGGTAATGAGAATGATGATGGAAATGAATAAAGAAATCAATAAAAACATCAAATCTACGAAGGAAGACTTGAGTAAGGAATTAAAGGAAGATTTGGGAAATAAAATTGAAACAACAAACAAGAGGATGGAAGAAAACAGCAAGAAGATGGAAGAGAAGATGGAAGAAAACAGCAAGAAGATGGAAGAATTGAAGGAAGACAACCAGTCCCTAACGAAGAAGATGGAAGAAAACAGTAAGAAGATGGAGGAGAGGATGGGAGAAAAGTTAGAAGAATTGAAGAAGAATAATCAATCCACAAAAGAAGAGTTAACTGGGATGAACAAGAACATGGAAAATTTGAAGGAAGACAACCAGTCGTTCAAAGAAGAATTCAAAGCGACTAAAGAAGAATTGATTAATAAAATTGAGAATACTAATCAGAAAATCGATGAAACCAGGAAGAAGATAGAGAAGAACAACCGACAATTGAAGGAAGAGCTGAAAGAAGATAACAGGAAGTTGGAAGAGAAGATGGGGGAGAAATTGGAAGAATTGAGAGAGGACAATCAAATTTTGAGAGAAGAATTAAGGGAGGTAAATCAGGAGAATTTGGACAAACTGGACGAAAGAATGGAATTGTTGCGAGAAGAAATGAATAAGGAAATCAAGGTTAACAAAAAAGCGATGGATAAGAAGATGGAAGAAGAAAATATAATGGTCAATCGACAGATTCGAGAGATTGATCGAAAGTGCAACCAGACCGAAAAGGAGGTGAATGAGTTTAAAGAAGTGGTGAACATCAAGTTCACAAATATCGAAGAACATAGTCGTAGGAAGGTAGAAGAACAGAGAAAGGAAAATCAAGAAGAATTCGGAAAAGTACGCAACCAGGTCACAGAACGATGTAATGATATACAAGAGACCATGGCCAATATCACCGGTCAGGTGCGACAAAGCCGAGAGGAGATGGAAGCAATAAGAAACAGACCGACTCATTTCACCGGATTACCCATTAACGAAAGCCGAGAGTGGCTCAACTTCCGGCAATACAAACGCAAGCCGATGGAGTTCCTGGCTAGGGTAGAAGAATATTTGACCAAGCATAAAATTACCCAATGGAGCCATAGCAGGGAGATATTCGACGAGTCCTTCCGAGACATAACAGATAATTGGTGGATGGCCAACCGGAGTGAAATTTCCGACTACCAACAGTTCAGGAAAATGTTTAAGACAAAATACTGGTCTGAGACCACCCAGAACTTGATACGTGACAATATTTGTAATGGAAGATACAGGTCACAATTAGGTAGCAGTATGACGGCATATTTCTTGGGGAAGGTGTGTATGGCAAAACACCTTGAGCCAGCAATCCCAGAAGAATGTTTAGTGAATAAGATATCTTATCACTATGATGAGGACATTATCAGGGCCCGGAGAGGTAGCCAGATCAAGACGATCCAGGGAATGACCGAGTTACTAGAGGGATACGAGAACGAGGAGTATTATCGGCAGAGCAGGAAGAGAAATGAGAGACCAGAAGCAAGGCCGACTACCTACCCCAATAACGGCAATAACCATACAAATAACCGGAACCAGCCCAATAATTACGACGGCCCTAACAACCAGCCGCGTAATAACCAGTTTAACGGTAATTTTAACGGCGTGAGGAATAACAACCCCTACCCAAATAATAGAAACCACTTTTATCAACAAAATAATAATGTCCCATACAGTCAGAGAAATCCATATCCCAACAATAATGTTGACAGACCTTACCCACCTAACCGAAATTACTATAATAACAATTTTAATAATAACAATAATAGCAATAGTAATAACCGAGTGTCGCGCCCTAGGGTAAATTTTATAAGAGCAGAAGATCGCGGACCCAGGAGATATTATCAACCGAGGAGGAGCAGCTTCCACGGCGCCGACCGAAGATGGAGGAGTGCGGAACGAGACGGCCCAAGACATGAAGAGGGAAGACGAAGTACCAGCCTGGAAGATCTTGGCAGACAACCGAACAGGGCGTTAAACATCAACCAGGGTACAGAACGTCAGGAGACAAACCAGAGTTTCCCGAACGATGCCTCGGTCAATAATAACTCAAACAATGAACAAAATACTTTAAACGAGAGGAGGCAGTAATCAACAACGATGACCCGTTACTGCTTATACTTCCTGGGTTAGAAAAGGATGATTTGCAACAAGCAAACAATGATAAAAACTTCACTATTATCAGTAACCATTATTTGAAAGACATACGAACTGAACTTTTGGAAGAGAACGAGAAGAGTCTCAGCAACAGTAATAATGAGATAATTTATATAACAGCGGAGGTGGAAGGAGTTCCCGCTAAAATAATGATAGACACAGGAGCTAATATTTCAATAATAAACTCCAATGAGTTGGAGAGAATACAGAGTACATGTGGTAAAACTTTGCCAATGTTACCAGTCAACAACATTGTGTTGGTAGGTGCAACTGGCCGCCAGAATAAAACCATTAGGAAGCAAGTTTCCTTAAGTGTCATTAGCCGTGATATAGCTTTAGACATGGAATTTTTAATCGCCACCGGATTACCATTTGACATCTTAGTCGGTTGCGATATTCTTCGTAGATATTCGGCAGTAATCGATCTTAATTTAAATAGAGTATCACTTTTCCCAGACGGAGTAACATGGACCGCAGATCTGGTAGGAAGCACAACTATACTTCCCAGCCCTATACATCAACAACTTCGTAAAATAAATGTTATTAGAAACAGCCCTCTTTCTAAACCCATAATATACAATCATGGAGGAGAGGATTTATGGTCAGTTAAGATCCAAGAAATACGGAATTTCCAGTGCGGAAGCGATGACGAGAAAATACCAACACATCTGGCTGATCGTCTAATCGCTATATATGAGAAATACAAGGCGGTGTTTTCTGATGAACCAGGGAAGGTAAAAAACTACCAGTGCCAACTTCGTTTTAAAGAAAACGTAGAGTTTAACCGGAGGTCATATCCAATAGCGCAGTCGCTCAAAGAAGCCGTGAGAACAGAGATAAACAAGATGATAGAAAACGACATAATTGAGATTAGTCAATCACCTTACACTAGTCCAATTATTGCTGTTCCGAAGAAAGACGGACAAGTCCGGCTCTGTTTAGATGCGCGTGAGTTGAATAAGACAATTGTGAATGACAGAACCTGTCCCGGTGAAATAGAAGAAATCTTAAAGCGTTTTCATGGTACTAGATTTATTAGCACCTGGGATACGGTCTGTGGTTATTGGCAGGTAGAGCTGCATCCACAAAGCCGCCAATACGTAGCGTTCATTTTCGAAGGGCGCAATTACCAGTTCAAGAGACTGCCCTTCGGACTTGTCAATTCTGTCGCCATATTTGTGGCATGCATGGACCAGATTTTGGGACCAGAAGCGCTCCAATTTACCACCGTCTATGTTGACGATTTACTAATCACATCCGGAACCTGGGAGGAGCACTGTTACAGAGTGGAATTTGTACTAAACAAACTAGCGCAGAACAACATAACACTGAAGTTGGAGAAATCCAAGTTCATAGCGCGCGAGGTACAATTCTTAGGCTTCAACCTAGACGACCGAGGTATTACCCCATCAGCAGAAAAAGTGGAGGCAATTCAGAGGTTCCCGCAACCAAGAAACAGGAAACAATTGCAATCTTTCCTCGGACTCTGTAACTATTACAGGAAGTTTCAGAGCCGATATTCCGAGTTGACCGCCAAGTTTCAACCACAGTTATCTGCCAAAAACAAATGGACTTGGGGTGAAGATCAAGATATTACTTTCCGATTGATAAAAGAGAAGTTTCTGGAGAGTGTGATACTTCGTCACCCAGATTTTAAGAAACCGTTCTTTCTAAACTGTGACGCTAGCGATCTAAGCTTAGGAACGACATTATACCAGGAAGATGAGGAGGGACAACATCTGGTAATAAGCTTCGCTAGTCGCACATTGAACCAGTGCGAAAAGAACTACAGTGTGACAGAAAAGGAATTGTTGAGCGTGGTGTTCGCATGCAGCAAGTTCCGGACGTACATTCTCGGATATCAAGTCACAGTACGAACTGATCATAAATCCATCTCGTTCCTTCGTAGGTGCAAATTGAGTCACGGCCGATTGGCTAGGTGGGTACTCGCCCTACAAGAATATGACCTGAAATGGGAATACATTCCAGGAAAGAAGAACGTGGTAGCGGATGTGTTGTCACGTATAAATCTGGAAGATCAGACTTTCGAGGGAGAGAAGGAGAGCTTAGTAAAAATTTATAACATATTCACGACCAGAGCCGATTTACAAGCTTTGTTAATAAACATCAGAATCCATCAGCAGTCTGATCCTAAGCTGAAAAACATTGTGAGTCGTTTGGAAGCCAATGATGAAACCATTTCTAAATATTACCACCTTAACAAGGGAATTTTATTCATAAAAACCTCATTGGACGATGAGACATGGAAGGTGATAATCCCGCACCAAATAGAAAAGGAGGTCATCATCGATTACCATGTCAGGTATGGTCACATGGGAGCGTTAAAAGTGATACAAGCTCTAGAGGAAAATTGTAAGATCAAGAATATCAACCGCAAGGTGAGAACATACATCAAGTCCTGTAAGATCTGCCAATGTGCAAAAGTAAACAATGAAAAGACAGAGGGTATCATGATACCAATAACTTCCAACGCAAAACTGGAAAAAGTGTTTTTGGATATCTGCGGGCCATTTCCCCGTAGTGGTGGTCGGCACAGATATAAATACTTGGTAATTATAATGGATCACTACACCAAGTATATAAAGCTATATCCGGTTAATCGGGCAACAACAGCAAAGGTTTTGGCGGTGATTATTGATTTGTATATCCCAGAGATCGGTAGACCATCTTCTATTATTACCGACCATGGTACCCAGTTTAAGGGGAGGAGATGGCGAGACACGTTATTAGCACTTGGGGTCAAAACGTATAAGACATCAGTCTACCACCCAAGTAGCAATCCGGCTGAGAGAGTACTAAGAGAAGTGGGTAGGATATTGCGCACGTACTGTCACAATCAACAGAAAAAGTGGCAAGAGTACCTAGCAGCGACAGAAACATTCCTAAATTACGCCCACCATCCAGCCATAGGAATTCCACCATACTCAGCCATGTATGAGAAGCCGACTCCCCGAGACATTGAACAAATCATTGAATTTCCAACGAACAACAATAGGAAATTCAACCAGTTGAAGTTTTACAATAAGGTAGCAGAAGATCAGGAAAAACGGCAAGCTAAATACCAGAAGGCAATAGGGCGAATTGTAACATATAAAGAGGGTGAAAAAGTCCTCCTAAAAAATAGAGAGCTGCCTAGCACCTTAGAAGGCATAACCAAAAAACTACTATTACTATATACTGGCCCATATGTTGTGGTAAATAATAAGCATAACAATACATATGAGTTGAAGGAAATCGTTTCAGGAAAAATCAAAGGAGTGTACAATCAAGCTTCTATGAAGAAATATTATGAAGAATGAGTTGTGAGTTTTAGAATTTTGAATTTATAATTTATAAAAATTCAAAAATAATGTAAGTACATCTTACAACCTAATATTTTGAGAAGAACATTTTGGAGAATTAAAAGAAGAAGAATTTTTTAATTTAATTTATAAAAATTCAAAAATAATGTAAGTACATCTTACAACCTAATATTTTGAGAAGAACATTTTGGAGAATTATAAGAAGAAGGAATTTAGAATTTTTATTTATAAAAATTCAAAAATAATGTAAGTACATCTTACAACCTAATATTTTGAGAAGAACATATTGGAGAATTATAAGAAGAAGGAATTTAGAATTTATATTTAAAAAAATTTTAAAATAATGTAAGTATATCTTACAACCTAATATTTTGAAAAGAACATTTTGGAGAATTATAAGAAGAAGGAATTTAGGATTTTTATTTGAAAAAATTCAAAAATATGTAAGAACAACTTACAACCTAATAATTTTGGAACAAACTTTATGAAAGAAAAAGAAAGACTTTTGAATTGAAATATAATTATAAAAAATTTAAAATTAAGCAAGCACAGCTTACTACCACTGAATTATGAGAAAAACATTTTTGAAGAATTAAGAAGAAAGGAATTTTGAATTTAATATACAAAAAATTTAAAAATGAAGTAAGACCAACTTACTATAACTAAGTTTGTGAGAAAACTTTATGGTAAATAATTAAGAAGAATTTGATTTTGGAAAAATACCAAAACATTCAGAAATAATAGTAAGATAACAGTACTATAAACAATTCTGAATGAAACAATTCTGGGAATAAATGAATTAAACAGAATTTGAATGTTGATAGAACGTCAGTACTTTGAAACAAGATAAGATCAACATATTACAAGGATTTATGAGAAATATTTTTCAATTAAATAAAAAGAATAGTTTGAATTTTACATTAAAACTAACCAAGTTCCAAAAAATAAGTATGTGTCAATTATGATTGAATTGAGAAGAAAATAAAGTGATTAATTCAGAAAAGAGAATTAACGTTAATCCAGAATAAATGCTAGACATTCACAATAGAATTTGAAGGAGTAGAGAAGAATAACAAAAAAGAGTGTAATATGCAAGAAAAGAAAAAATTTGGAAGCAAAGAGACTAATTACCTATGAAACGATAATAAAAACAGTTAATTAAGAGCAAAGAAGAACAACTCATACCAAACAGATGGAGAAGATGATTTTGAACAAATGATAATAATAAGACCTATATGAAATGCAAAGAGAAGAAATACCACATGAAATATAATATAAATGAATTAATGCTAATGAATGCGAAGGCAGATTAATAACTTTCTAAGAGAAAGGAAAGAACCAAAATGTTTAAATAAAATGATCAATATAACAACCTGTATATCTAATGTAAAGATACAATGTTAAAAAATTAAATATAATATATTAAGACCATTCAAATAATGAATACGAAAGACTATTTATAAAGACCATGCTAATACTATGAATAACCAGAAGAAAGTATAAAGAGAATTCAGATGAAGAAGAAAGAGAGTTACACTGTAAACAGTAACCAGAATTATTAAAAGAAAGGTTTTCAACCATAATTAAATTAAATATATCAGACAAGTTAAGAGTTTTGAAAAAATATATATGTAATGAGTATAATGATGATTATGAAGATTTATTAAGATAGAAAATGTGAGATAATCTGAGAGACTACGAAGTGGAGAATCCAAAGATATTTTTATTAGTCGAAAATGAGACTACTTTTTATTTATTTATTCGATGACTGACTGAAGATAATTCCAGCAGCATTATGTTTTTTGAGCAGGGATGGATATGCCTCTGTACTCAATTTATAGAAGTGGTGTATGGCCAGCAGAGAAGTAGCGTACAGTGCCCCTCTGATCTGCCCCAGCCCACGTGATAGGGAATGTTAGGGAATTAATATCCCAAGGATACAACACGAAGTTGATATAGAAAGAAAATGTATTACAATTATAATATATCTCAGAAGACACTAACTATCCGAAAAGTTTCAGTAGTAAGACAAGTAACCATATATATAAAATTAATAAAACTCTAATATAAAAAAAAGTCGATATAAAAATGGAGAAGAAAATGAATTATAAGAAATGATGAAATTATCATAAGAAATTATTTCATCCATAAACATGTCTGAAATAATTACTTCTGGAGGAGAGCAATCTGTAGCGTGACAGATGTATGCATAATATTGAATGGCAATTGATCATTAGAATAATGAAGTTATAATATTTAAATTTAAAAGAAAGCATTAAGTTTAATATAAAAAGATTAATTCATAGCAACTGTGGAAAGAAATCATTATTATAAAGAAAATACAAGTTCGAATAAAAGGAGTTACTAGTGATGAGTCATCCAAGACCAGTCTCATAACCAAAGGTTTTCAAGGTATAACCCAGGAAGGTAAAAAAGTAAATAACAAAGCAGTACTGAATATGACCAAACCCACAACGAGGGAGAATAAATAGAATAGAAACCCTAAAATAAGCCAAGATCAACCAATACAGGTGGTGTATTTCTAAAATAAAGAAGAAGATGGAGAAAATCCCAAGAAACCTGATGGCATCAAGAAGAAGATGGAGAAGATACCAGTCCCAGAAGGCAGGAGAAAAGAAGACTGATGAAAGAAGAAGAAGGCAGCATCCTGAAGAAGATGTCATGCTCTTATAAAAGACACCCAAATCCCTATATCCCCAAAATAAATATTTAAAAATAAAAGTATAACGAAATAAAAATCACATGTATATAAATTTAAGAGAGAGAAGTGTATAAAGTAAAAGTTGCCTGTGAACTAAGATGAAACAATAATATAGTACCCATGGAACAAATCTCCATTGAAAAAACGCTAACCAATTTATTATGTTGATAAGACTATACGACCATTTAGCATTAACATAATATATAAGTGCAAAGTGAACCAGTGATAGTTTTGGGTATTATAAAAAATGAACCTTGTGTTTCATTCTTGGCAATCACAAACATTGGATGCAATGAAATATGCATTTTTCAATGACTTAAAATGTGTACTGTGACAATATGTTGTTCATAAGTCATGAATCTGTTTAAAATAACATTTTGTTTTACATGAAAAAAGAAAAAACAGATTTCATTATACTTTTTGAACAATTCATACTATTTATTTGTTAATGACAGGGTACAATTCCCCAAAGACAATGTATAAAAGACGGTATAAAAACTGTAGAATCCTACTTATAATAATAGTTAGAAATAAGAATATAAATATAAGGTTTTTATGTATATAGTATAAGAATGTTTAAAAATGTTTTAGATATAAGGCCATTTGTTTGGGTCTGAAACAACTAACATCAGAACTATAAAAATAGTTACCACTTGTAAATAGTAGAGAGTAATTAAGATGTTAGTTAGTACAAAACCTTTTTTATAAACCATGTTTCCATGTTGGAAATGGGAATTTTGTTGCAAAATGTCTGATTTGAAGACAACCATTTATTTAAAAAAATATTCTTTATTCTGTTTAACTATTATTTGTATTGTAACCAATACTAATTGTTTTTGTGTAATTTGAAAACATGTTTAATTTATAATACTATATGTAAAAGTCAGAGAGGGTATCACACATCATATATTGTTTGTAAAATATTTTGTAAGAAAAATTGTTAAAAAATCATAGGCCAAAAGAATGGAAACCAAACTTCATCAAAACAGAGAAATTACTCATTTAAAAGCAAATAAACAAAAGGGGTTTAGACAAAATAAACTTGAGATCATGCCATATAATTGCACATACCATTTAGAGAGATTTTAATAAATTATATTCAGAATTATAAATAAAAATGAAAATGACTAAACTCAGAAATTTGGACATGGGAGTCATATATTCCAGAATAATGTTTCAGAATACAACTAATTCAATTAATTACCAGAAAATAAGGGAATATGAACCTTTTAATACAATATAGGATTATTAATATTAAATATAACTGATAAAATGGCTGAATTTATATAATGACAGGAAGTAAATTTTGATGTTTTGACTTTTCAGAGTATACCAAACTGAAAGTGAAATTACTATTTTTTGGACAGAAAACACTATAAAATGGCATTATTTAATCTGAAAATAACCAGAATGAAATGAAAGATTAATTTAAATCACATCTAGTGAATAAAATTGACAAATAACCAAAGTTTAGGCATTCATATAGTGAAATAGTAAAGTGTACACAGGATGTGAAAATATTTTTGAACAATGTTAAGGATAATATTATATGGGCTAAGAGTTTAATTGAAACTGAAGGAAACAGTGAGTTAATTATTGGTATTTGAACGGTTAACATGACATACGTTTGATAACGTGGATAACCTAACCTATAATAGTCATACAAAGCGAGTGTATAGTGCGTTATTGTGAAATCGCGAGTGACTTGTAAAATACTTCTAAAACTATCATATTATAACAGAAACAATCAAGTAACACTCCATAACACAGAACAATATAAATCTACTCCGGAAAACACCACAAAACACTAGAAAACTGTATAATACATTAACCCAAATTAGTGACGGAATCGGAGAAAGTGTTTGAACTAATAATTATACGGATACACTAAATACAACTCAGAAACAGTACACCAATCACTACACAACATTTAACAAGAGATTTGCAGACACAAGAACAGGAATATTGCCAGAAAATACATTATTTGGAACACTGCAGGAACGAGCAACATTTTGATCAACTTGACGGCGGCCATTTGCTTTGACGATCCCAGTGCCTTCTTCTTAGTTCAACTCAGCTGTTTGGTGAAAACAATTATTATATTTACAAATTATTATTCAATGTCTGTGTTTATTAATAACTATTAATTTGATTGTAACGTTATACTTTTTAAATATTAGCCCGATTTCTCTGACTTTGGTAATAACTGGCTGTTTAAAGAACCCTATATAATTTTTATATCATATACTTGTAACTTTTTTCGATATCCTGAGAATCGATACTAATCGACAAGAGTCAATATTGCTATTACTTAATAAAACATTAATACTTTTCAATACTTAATAGTTCTTTATTTCTTCAATAATACTAATTACCAATACGATAATTCTAATTGATAATCTACAAGGACTTTACCACCCGTAAGTGAAGATAACCTAAAAAATAAAAAGGTAAACAAGTATCGATTGGTTTGAAGACAGTCTTATGAGTGGTGATAACTTATTTAAAATATACTAAAACTTTAATAAAAATTTTCAGAAGAGCATTACACTGTTTAAAACTTCACAGCTTAGGATTAATTAATTGATCCTAATTAATTAATTAAGAAAATTAAAAAATTTTTTAATAATTATTTTTTTTTTATAAACATAATTTTTTTTTTAAATTTCCTTCAAAACAATAAATTTTGTTTTGAAACTTTCGGCGAAGCTGAACATATATATTCCTTCATCAACTTTACGCTACTCGACCGGTCTTGCTACCATTGGGACTCGACCAGCTGGGAAACTTAAGGAAGTGTTTCAGGCCAGTAAGACGTCGAGAGCCACACCAAATACACACCAATTAAACATATTACATTACAATTTACTTATTTTATTACAAATTGACTAGCCCAAACAGCGGGGCTTGTTTACATCGGAGTCACATACTCCATAATAGCTTATCACCAACACATTCAATATTCTATTTTAATTATTACAATTTTGGCGCCAATAAAAATTCGAAAATAATGTAAGTACATCTTACAACCTAATATTTTGAAAAGAAAATTCTGGAGAATTAAAAGAAAAAGAATTTTTAATATTTTAAAAAAATTCGAAAATAATGTAAGTACATCTTACAACCTAATATTTTGAGAAGAACATTCTGGAGAATTATAAGAAGAAGGAATTTAGAATTTATAAATTGTAAAAATTCGAAAATAATGTAAGTACATCTTACAACCTAATATTTTGAAAAGAACATTCTGGAGAATTTTAAGAAGAAGGAATTTAGAATTTTTATTTTTTTAAAATTTTAAAATAATGCAAGTACATCTTACAACCTAATAATTTGAAGAAAAAACTTTATGGAAGAAAGAGAAAGAGAGAGAATTTTGTACTTATTAATTATAAAAATTTAAAATTTAGTAAGAACATCTTACTACCACTGATAATTTTGAACAAACTTTATGAAAGAATTAAGAAGAAAGGAATTTTGAATTTATTCATAAAAATTTAAAATTGAGTAAGTACACCTTACTACAACCTGATGATTTTGGAACGAACTTTATGGAAGAAAGAAAAAGAAAGACTTTTGAATTGAAATATAATTATAAAAAATTTAAAATTGAGTAAGTACAACCTAATAACTACAACCTACAACCTAACTACAACCTAATAATTTAGAACAAAACTTTATGGAAGAAAGAGAAAGAAAGAGAATTTTGAACTTAATTTTAAAAAATTTAAAATTAAGCAAGCACAGCTTACTACCACTGAATTATGAGAAAACTTTATGGTAAATAATTAAGAAGAATTTGATTTTGGAAAAATACCAAAACATTCAGAAATAATAGTAAGATAACAGTACTATAGACATTTCTGAATGAAACAATTCTGGGAATAAATGAATTAAACAGAATTTGAATGTTGATAGAACGTCAGAACTTTGAAACAAGATAAGATCAACATATTACAAGGATTTATGAGAAATATTTTTCAATTAAATAAAAAAGAATAGTTTAAATTTTACATTAAAACTAACCAAGTTCCAAAAAATAATTATGTGTCAATTATAATTGAATTGAGAAGAAAATAAAGTGGTTAATTCAGAAAAGAGAATTAACGTTAATCCAGAATAAATGCTAGACATTCACAATAGCATTTGAAGGAGTAGAGAAGAATAACAAAAAACAGTGTAATATGCCAGAGAAGGAAAAAATTTGGAAGCAATGAGACTAATTACCTATGAAACGATAATGAAAACAGTTAATTACGAGCAAAGAAGAACAACTCATACCAAACATATGGAGAAGATGATTTCGAACAAATGATAATAATAAGACCTATATGAAATGCAAAGAGAAGAAATACCACATGAAATATAATATAAATGAATTAATGTTAATGAATGCGAAGGTGGATTAATAACTTTCTAAGAGAAAGGAAAGAACCAAAATGTTTAAATAAAATGATCAATATAACAACCTGTATATCTAATGTAAAGATACAATGTTAAAAAATTAAATATAATATATTAAGACCATTCAAATAATGAATACGAAAGACTATTTATAAAGACCATGCTAATACTATGAATAACCAGAAGAAAGTATAAAGAGAATTCAGATGAAGAAGAAAGAGAGTTACACTGTAAACAGTAACTAGAATTATTAAAAGAAAGGTTTTCAACCATAATTAAATTAGATATATCAGACAAATTAAGAGTTTTGAAAAAATATATATGTAATGAGTATAATAACGATTATGAAGATTTATTAAGATAGAAAATGTGAGATAATCTGAGAGACTACGAAGTGGAGAATCCAAAGATATTTTTATTAGTCGAAAATGAGACTACTTTTTATTTATTTATTCGATGACTGACTGAAGATAATTCCAGCAGCATTATGTTTTTTGAGCAGGGATGGATATGCCTCTGTACTCAATTTATAGAAGTGGTGTATGGCCAGCAGAGAAGTAGCGTACAGTGCCCCTCTGATCTGCCCCAGCCCACGTGATAGGGAATGTTAGGGAATTAATATCCCAAGGATACAACACGAAGTTGATATAGAAAGAAAATGTATTACAATTATAATATATCTCAGAAGACACTAACTATCCGAAAAGGATCAGTAGTAAGACAAGTAACCATATATATAAAATTAATAAAACTCTAATATAAAAAAGTCGATATAAAGATGGAGAAGAAAATGAATTATAAGAAATGATGAAATTATCATAAGAAATTATTTCATCCATAAACATGTCTGAAATAATTACTTCTGGAGGGGAGCAATCTGTAACATGACAGATATAAGCATAATATTGAATGGCAATTGATCATTAGAATAATGAAGTTATAATGTTTAAATTTGGAAGAAAGCATTAAGTTTAATATAAATAAATTAATTCATAGCAACTGTGGAAAGAAATCATTATTATAAAGAAAATACAAGTTCAAGTAAAAGGAGTTACTAGTGATGAGTCATCCAAAACCAGTCTCATAACCAAAGGTTTTCAAACTATAACCCAGGAAGGTAAAAAAGAAAATAATAAAGCAGTACTGAATATGACCTAACCCACAACGAGGAAGAATAAATAGAAGAGAAACCCTAAAATAAGCCAAGATCAAACAATACAGGTGGTGTATTTCTGAAATAAAGAAGAAGATGGAGAAGATCCCAAGAAACCTGATGGCATCAAGAAGAAGATGGAGAAGATACCAGTCCCAGAAGGCAGGAGAAAAGAAGACTGAAGAAAGAAGAAGAGGGCAGCATCCTGAAGAAGATGTCATGCTCTTATAAAAGACACCCAAATCCCTATATCCCCAAAATAAATATCTAAAAATAAAAGTATAACGAAATAAAAACCACATGTATATAAATTTAAGAGAGAGGAGTGTATAAAGTAAAAGTTTCCTGTGAACTAAGATGAAACAATAATATAGTACCCATGGAACAAATCTCCATTGAAAAAACGCTAACCAATTTATCATGTTAATAAGACTATACGACCATTTAGCATTAACATAATATATAAGTGCAAAGTGAACCAGTGATAGTTTTGGGTATTATAAAAAATGAACCTTGTGTTTCATTCTTGGCAATCACAAACATTGGATGCAAGGAAATATGCATTTTTCAATGACTTAAAATGTGTACTGTGACAATATGTTGTTCATAAGACATGAATCTGTTTAAAATAACATTTTGTTTTACATCAAAAAAGAAAAACAGATGTCATAGTGCTTTTTGAACGGTTCATACTATTTATTTGTTAATGACAGGGTACAATTCCCCAAAGACAATGTATAAAAGACGGTATAAAAACTGTAGAATCCTACTTATAATAATAGTTAGAAATAAGAATATAAATATAAGGTTTTTATGTATATAGTATAAGAATGTTTAAAAATGTTTTAGATATAAGGCCATTTGTTTGGGTCTGAAACAACTAACATCAGAACTATAAAAATAGTTACCACTTGTAAATAGTAGAGAGTAATTAAGATGTTAGTTAGTACAAAACCTTTTTTATAAACCATGTTTCCATGTTGGAAATGGGAATTTTGTTGCAAAATGTCTGATTTGAAGACAACCATTTATTTAAAAAAATATTCTTTATTCTGTTTAACTATTATTTGTATTGTAACCAATACTAATTGTTTTTGTGTAATTTGAAAACATGTTTAATTTATAATACTATATGTAAAAGTCAGAGAGGGTATCACACATCATATATTGTTTGTAAAATATTTTGTAAGAAAAATTGTTAAAAAATCATAGGCCAAAAGAATGGAAACCAAACTTCATCAAAACAGAGAAATTACTCATTTAAAAGCAAATAAACAAAAGGGGTTTAGACAAAATAAACTTGAGATCATGCCATATAATTGCACATACCATTTAGAGAGATTTTAATAAATTATATTCAGAATTATAAATAAAAATGAAAATGACTAAACTCAGAAATTTGGACATGGGAGTCATATATTCCAGAATAATGTTTCAGAATACAACTAATTCAATTAATTACCAGAAAATAAGGGAATATGAACCTTTTAATACAATATAGGATTATTAATATTAAATATAACTGATAAAATGGCTGAATTTATATAATGACAGGAAGTAAATTTTGATGTTTTGACTTTTCAGAGTATACCAAACTGAAAGTGAAATTACTATTTTTTGGACAGAAAACACTATAAAATGGCATTATTTAATCTGAAAATAACCAGAATGAAATGAAAGATTAATTTAAATCACATCTAGTGAATAAAATTGACAAATAACCAAAGTTTAGGCATTCATATAGTGAAATAGTAAAGTGTACACAGGATGTGAAAATATTTTTGAACAATGTTAAGGATAATATTATATGGGCTAAGAGTTTAATTGAAACTGAAGGAAACAGTGAGTTAATTATTGGTATTTGAACGGTTAACATGACATACGTTTGATAACGTGGATAACCTAACCTATAATAGTCATACAAAGCGAGTGTATAGTGCGTTATTGTGAAATCGCGAGTGACTTGTAAAATACTTCTAAAACTATCATATTATAACAGAAACAATCAAGTAACACTCCATAACACAGAACAATATAAATCTACTCCGGAAAACACCACAAAACACTAGAAAACTGTATAATACATTAACCCAAATTAGTGACGGAATCGGAGAAAGTGTTTGAACTAATAATTATACGGATACACTAAATACAACTCAGAAACAGTACACCAATCACTACACAACATTTAACAAGAGATTTGCAGACACAAGAACAGGAATATTGCCAGAAAATACATTATTTGGAACACTGCAGGAACGAGCAACATTTTGATCAACTTGACGGCGGCCATTTGCTTTGACGATCCCAGTGCCTTCTTCTTAGTTCAACTCAGCTGTTTGGTGAAAACAATTATTATATTTACAAATTATTATTCAATGTCTGTGTTTATTAATAACTATTAATTTGATTGTAACGTTATACTTTTTAAATATTAGCCCGATTTCTCTGACTTTGGTAATAACTGGCTGTTTAAAGAACCCTATATAATTTTTATATCATATACTTGTAACTTTTTTCGATATCCTGAGAATCGATACTAATCGACAAGAGTCAATATTGCTATTACTTAATAAAACATTAATACTTTTCAATACTTAATAGTTCTTTATTTCTTCAATAATACTAATTACCAATACGATAATTCTAATTGATAATCTACAAGGACTTTACCACCCGTAAGTGAAGATAACCTAAAAAATAAAAAGGTAAACAAGTATCGATTGGTTTGAAGACAGTCTTATGAGTGGTGATAACTTATTTAAAATATACTAAAACTTTAATAAAAATTTTCAGAAGAGCATTACACTGTTTAAAACTTCACAGCCCTATATTAATTAATTGATCCTAATTAATTAATTAAGAAAATTAAAAAATTTTTTAATAATTATTTTTTTTTTATAAACATAATTTTTTTTTTAAATTTCCTTCAAAACAATAAATTTTGTTTTGAAACTTTCGGCGAAGCTGAACATATATATTCCTTCATCAACTTTACGCTACTCGACCGGTCTTGCTACCATTGGGACTCGACCAGCTGGGAAACTTAAGGAAGTGTTTCAGGCCAGTAAGACGTCGAGAGCCACACCAAATACACACCAATTAAACATATTACATTACAATTTACTTATTTTATTACAAATTGACTAGCCCAAACAGCGGGGCTTGTTTACATCGGAGTCACATACTCCATAATAGCTTATCACCAACACATTCAATATTCTATTTTAATTATTACAATTTTGGCGCCAATAAAAATTCGAAAATAATGTAAGTACATCTTACAACCTAATATTTTGAAAAGAAAATTCTGGAGAATTAAAAGAAAAAGAATTTTTAATATTTTAAAAAAATTCGAAAATAATGTAAGTACATCTTACAACCTAATATTTTGAGAAGAACATTCTGGAGAATTATAAGAAGAAGGAATTTAGAATTTATAAATTGTAAAAATTCGAAAATAATGTAAGTACATCTTACAACCTAATATTTTGAAAAGAACATTCTGGAGAATTTTAAGAAGAAGGAATTTAGAATTTTTATTTTTTTTAAAATTTTAAAATAATGTAAGTACATCTTACAACCTAATAATTTGAAGAAAAAACTTTATGGAAGAAAGAGAAAGAGAGAGAATTTTGTACTTATTAATTATAAAAATTTAAAATTTAGTAAGAACATCTTACTACCACTGATAATTTTGAACAAACTTTATGAAAGAATTAAGAAGAAAGGAATTTTGAATTTATTCATAAAAATTTAAAATTGAGTAAGTACACCTTACTACAACCTGATGATTTTGGAACGAACTTTATGGAAGAAAGAAAAAGAAAGACTTTTGAATTGAAATATAATTATAAAAAATTTAAAATTGAGTAAGTACATCTTACTACAACCTAATAATTTAGAACAAAACTTTATGGAAGAAAGAGAAAGAGAGAGAATTTTGAACTTAATTTTAAAAAATTTAAAATTAAGCAAGCACAGCTTACTACCACTGAATTATGAGAAAACTTTATGGTAAATAATTAAGAAGAATTTGATTTTGGAAAAATACCAAAACATTCAGAAATAATAGTAAGATAACAGTACTATAGACATTTCTGAATGAAACAATTCTGGGAATAAATGAATTAAACAGAATTTGAATGTTGATAGAACGTCAGAACTTTGAAACAAGATAAGATCAACATATTACAAGGATTTATGAGAAATATTTTTCAATTAAATAAAAAAGAATAGTTTAAATTTTACATTAAAACTAACCAAGTTCCAAAAAATAATTATGTGTCAATTATAATTGAATTGAGAAGAAAATAAAGTGGTTAATTCAGAAAAGAGAATTAACGTTAATCCAGAATAAATGCTAGACATTCACAATAGCATTTGAAGGAGTAGAGAAGAATAACAAAAAACAGTGTAATATGCCAGAGAAGGAAAAAATTTGGAAGCAATGAGACTAATTACCTATGAAACGATAATGAAAACAGTTAATTACGAGCAAAGAAGAACAACTCATACCAAACATATGGAGAAGATGATTTCGAACAAATGATAATAATAAGACCTATATGAAATGCAAAGAGAAGAAATACCACATGAAATATAATATAAATGAATTAATGTTAATGAATGCGAAGGTGGATTAATAACTTTCTAAGAGAAAGGAAAGAACCAAAATGTTTAAATAAAATGATCAATATAACAACCTGTATATCTAATGTAAAGATACAATGTTAAAAAATTAAATATAATATATTAAGACCATTCAAATAATGAATACGAAAGACTATTTATAAAGACCATGCTAATACTATGAATAACCAGAAGAAAGTATAAAGAGAATTCAGATGAAGAAGAAAGAGAGTTACACTGTAAACAGTAACTAGAATTATTAAAAGAAAGGTTTTCAACCATAATTAAATTAGATATATCAGACAAATTAAGAGTTTTGAAAAAATATATATGTAATGAGTATAATAATGATTATGAAGATTTATTAAGATAGAAAATGTGAGATAATCTGAGAGACTACGAAGTGGAGAATCCAAAGATATTTTTATTAGTCGAAAATGAGACTACTTTTTATTTATTTATTCGATGACTGACTGAAGATAATTCCAGCAGCATTATGTTTTTTGAGCAGGGATGGATATGCCTCTGTACTCAATTTATAGAAGTGGTGTATGGCCAGCAGAGAAGTAGCGTACAGTGCCCCTCTGATCTGCCCCAGCCCACGTGATAGGGAATGTTAGGGAATTAATATCCCAAGGATACAACACGAAGTTGATATAGAAAGAAAATGTATTACAATTATAATATATCTCAGAAGACACTAACTATCCGAAAAGGATCAGTAGTAAGACAAGTAACCATATATATAAAATTAATAAAACTCTAATATAAAAAAGTCGATATAAAGATGGAGAAGAAAATGAATTATAAGAAATGATGAAATTATCATAAGAAATTATTTCATCCATAAACATGTCTGAAATAATTACTTCTGGAGGGGAGCAATCTGTAACATGACAGATATAAGCATAATATTGAATGGCAATTGATCATTAGAATAATGAAGTTATAATGTTTAAATTTGGAAGAAAGCATTAAGTTTAATATAAATAAATTAATTCATAGCAACTGTGGAAAGAAATCATTATTATAAAGAAAATACAAGTTCAAGTAAAAGGAGTTACTAGTGATGAGTCATCCAAAACCAGTCTCATAACCAAAGGTTTTCAAACTATAACCCAGGAAGGTAAAAAAGAAAATAATAAAGCAGTACTGAATATGACCTAACCCACAACGAGGAAGAATAAATAGAAGAGAAACCCTAAAATAAGCCAAGATCAAACAATACAGGTGGTGTATTTCTGAAATAAAGAAGAAGATGGAGAAGATCCCAAGAAACCTGATGGCATCAAGAAGAAGATGGAGAAGATACCAGTCCCAGAAGGCAGGAGAAAAGAAGACTGAAGAAAGAAGAAGAGGGCAGCATCCTGAAGAAGATGTCATGCTCTTATAAAAGACACCCAAATCCCTATATCCCCAAAATAAATATCTAAAAATAAAAGTATAACGAAATAAAAACCACATGTATATAAATTTAAGAGAGAGGAGTGTATAAAGTAAAAGTTTCCTGTGAACTAAGATGAAACAATAATATAGTACCCATGGAACAAATCTCCATTGAAAAAACGCTAACCAATTTATCATGTTAATAAGACTATACGACCATTTAGCATTAACATAATATATAAGTGCAAAGTGAACCAGTGATAGTTTTGGGTATTATAAAAAATGAACCTTGTGTTTCATTCTTGGCAATCACAAACATTGGATGCAAGGAAATATGCATTTTTCAATGACTTAAAATGTGTACTGTGACAATATGTTGTTCATAAGACATGAATCTGTTTAAAATAACATTTTGTTTTACATCAAAAAAGAAAAACAGATGTCATAGTGCTTTTTGAACGGTTCATACTATTTATTTGTTAATGACAGGGTACAATTCCCCAAAGACAATGTATAAAAGACGGTATAAAAACTGTAGAATCCTACTTATAATAATAGTTAGAAATAAGAATATAAATATAAGGTTTTTATGTATATAGTATAAGAATGTTTAAAAATGTTTTAGATATAAGGCCATTTGTTTGGGTCTGAAACAACTAACATCAGAACTATAAAAATAGTTACCACTTGTAAATAGTAGAGAGTAATTAAGATGTTAGTTAGTACAAAACCTTTTTTATAAACCATGTTTCCATGTTGGAAATGGGAATTTTGTTGCAAAATGTCTGATTTGAAGACAACCATTTATTTAAAAAAATATTCTTTATTCTGTTTAACTATTATTTGTATTGTAACCAATACTAATTGTTTTTGTGTAATTTGAAAACATGTTTAATTTATAATACTATATGTAAAAGTCAGAGAGGGTATCACACATCATATATTGTTTGTAAAATATTTTGTAAGAAAAATTGTTAAAAAATCATAGGCCAAAAGAATGGAAACCAAACTTCATCAAAACAGAGAAATTACTCATTTAAAAGCAAATAAACAAAAGGGGTTTAGACAAAATAAACTTGAGATCATGCCATATAATTGCACATACCATTTAGAGAGATTTTAATAAATTATATTCAGAATTATAAATAAAAATGAAAATGACTAAACTCAGAAATTTGGACATGGGAGTCATATATTCCAGAATAATGTTTCAGAATACAACTAATTCAATTAATTACCAGAAAATAAGGGAATATGAACCTTTTAATACAATATAGGATTATTAATATTAAATATAACTGATAAAATGGCTGAATTTATATAATGACAGGAAGTAAATTTTGATGTTTTGACTTTTCAGAGTATACCAAACTGAAAGTGAAATTACTATTTTTTGGACAGAAAACACTATAAAATGGCATTATTTAATCTGAAAATAACCAGAATGAAATGAAAGATTAATTTAAATCACATCTAGTGAATAAAATTGACAAATAACCAAAGTTTAGGCATTCATATAGTGAAATAGTAAAGTGTACACAGGATGTGAAAATATTTTTGAACAATGTTAAGGATAATATTATATGGGCTAAGAGTTTAATTGAAACTGAAGGAAACAGTGAGTTAATTATTGGTATTTGAACGGTTAACATGACATACGTTTGATAACGTGGATAACCTAACCTATAATAGTCATACAAAGCGAGTGTATAGTGCGTTATTGTGAAATCGCGAGTGACTTGTAAAATACTTCTAAAACTATCATATTATAACAGAAACAATCAAGTAACACTCCATAACACAGAACAATATAAATCTACTCCGGAAAACACCACAAAACACTAGAAAACTGTATAATACATTAACCCAAATTAGTGACGGAATCGGAGAAAGTGTTTGAACTAATAATTATACGGATACACTAAATACAACTCAGAAACAGTACACCAATCACTACACAACATTTAACAAGAGATTTGCAGACACAAGAACAGGAATATTGCCAGAAAATACATTATTTGGAACACTGCAGGAACGAGCAACATTTTGATCAACTTGACGGCGGCCATTTGCTTTGACGATCCCAGTGCCTTCTTCTTAGTTCAACTCAGCTGTTTGGTGAAAACAATTATTATATTTACAAATTATTATTCAATGTCTGTGTTTATTAATAACTATTAATTTGATTGTAACGTTATACTTTTTAAATATTAGCCCGATTTCTCTGACTTTGGTAATAACTGGCTGTTTAAAGAACCCTATATAATTTTTATATCATATACTTGTAACTTTTTTCGATATCCTGAGAATCGATACTAATCGACAAGAGTCAATATTGCTATTACTTAATAAAACATTAATACTTTTCAATACTTAATAGTTCTTTATTTCTTCAATAATACTAATTACCAATACGATAATTCTAATTGATAATCTACAAGGACTTTACCACCCGTAAGTGAAGATAACCTAAAAAATAAAAAGGTAAACAAGTATCGATTGGTTTGAAGACAGTCTTATGAGTGGTGATAACTTATTTAAAATATACTAAAACTTTAATAAAAATTTTCAGAAGAGCATTACACTGTTTAAAACTTCACAGCCCTATATTAATTAATTGATCCTAATTAATTAATTAAGAAAATTAAAAAATTTTTTAATAATTATTTTTTTTTTATAAACATAATTTTTTTTTTAAATTTCCTTCAAAACAATAAATTTTGTTTTGAAACTTTCGGCGAAGCTGAACATATATATTCCTTCATCAACTTTACGCTACTCGACCGGTCTTGCTACCATTGGGACTCGACCAGCTGGGAAACTTAAGGAAGTGTTTCAGGCCAGTAAGACGTCGAGAGCCACACCAAATACACACCAATTAAACATATTACATTACAATTTACTTATTTTATTACAAATTGACTAGCCCAAACAGCGGGGCTTGTTTACATCGGAGTCACATACTCCATAATAGCTTATCACCAACACATTCAATATTCTATTTTAATTATTACAATTTTGGCGCCAATAAAAATTCGAAAATAATGTAAGTACATCTTACAACCTAATATTTTGAAAAGAAAATTCTGGAGAATTAAAAGAAAAAGAATTTTTAATATTTTAAAAAAATTCGAAAATAATGTAAGTACATCTTACAACCTAATATTTTGAGAAGAACATTCTGGAGAATTATAAGAAGAAGGAATTTAGAATTTATAAATTGTAAAAATTCGAAAATAATGTAAGTACATCTTACAACCTAATATTTTGAAAAGAACATTCTGGAGAATTTTAAGAAGAAGGAATTTAGAATTTTTATTTTTTTTAAAATTTTAAAATAATGTAAGTACATCTTACAACCTAATAATTTGAAGAAAAAACTTTATGGAAGAAAGAGAAAGAGAGAGAATTTTGTACTTATTAATTATAAAAATTTAAAATTTAGTAAGAACATCTTACTACCACTGATAATTTTGAACAAACTTTATGAAAGAATTAAGAAGAAAGGAATTTTGAATTTATTCATAAAAATTTAAAATTGAGTAAGTACACCTTACTACAACCTGATGATTTTGGAACGAACTTTATGGAAGAAAGAAAAAGAAAGACTTTTGAATTGAAATATAATTATAAAAAATTTAAAATTGAGTAAGTACATCTTACTACAACCTAATAATTTAGAACAAAACTTTATGGAAGAAAGAGAAAGAGAGAGAATTTTGAACTTAATTTTAAAAAATTTAAAATTAAGCAAGCACAGCTTACTACCACTGAATTATGAGAAAACTTTATGGTAAATAATTAAGAAGAATTTGATTTTGGAAAAATACCAAAACATTCAGAAATAATAGTAAGATAACAGTACTATAGACATTTCTGAATGAAACAATTCTGGGAATAAATGAATTAAACAGAATTTGAATGTTGATAGAACGTCAGAACTTTGAAACAAGATAAGATCAACATATTACAAGGATTTATGAGAAATATTTTTCAATTAAATAAAAAAGAATAGTTTAAATTTTACATTAAAACTAACCAAGTTCCAAAAAATAATTATGTGTCAATTATAATTGAATTGAGAAGAAAATAAAGTGGTTAATTCAGAAAAGAGAATTAACGTTAATCCAGAATAAATGCTAGACATTCACAATAGCATTTGAAGGAGTAGAGAAGAATAACAAAAAACAGTGTAATATGCCAGAGAAGGAAAAAATTTGGAAGCAATGAGACTAATTACCTATGAAACGATAATGAAAACAGTTAATTACGAGCAAAGAAGAACAACTCATACCAAACATATGGAGAAGATGATTTCGAACAAATGATAATAATAAGACCTATATGAAATGCAAAGAGAAGAAATACCACATGAAATATAATATAAATGAATTAATGTTAATGAATGCGAAGGTGGATTAATAACTTTCTAAGAGAAAGGAAAGAACCAAAATGTTTAAATAAAATGATCAATATAACAACCTGTATATCTAATGTAAAGATACAATGTTAAAAAATTAAATATAATATATTAAGACCATTCAAATAATGAATACGAAAGACTATTTATAAAGACCATGCTAATACTATGAATAACCAGAAGAAAGTATAAAGAGAATTCAGATGAAGAAGAAAGAGAGTTACACTGTAAACAGTAACTAGAATTATTAAAAGAAAGGTTTTCAACCATAATTAAATTAGATATATCAGACAAATTAAGAGTTTTGAAAAAATATATATGTAATGAGTATAATAATGATTATGAAGATTTATTAAGATAGAAAATGTGAGATAATCTGAGAGACTACGAAGTGGAGAATCCAAAGATATTTTTATTAGTCGAAAATGAGACTACTTTTTATTTATTTATTCGATGACTGACTGAAGATAATTCCAGCAGCATTATGTTTTTTGAGCAGGGATGGATATGCCTCTGTACTCAATTTATAGAAGTGGTGTATGGCCAGCAGAGAAGTAGCGTACAGTGCCCCTCTGATCTGCCCCAGCCCACGTGATAGGGAATGTTAGGGAATTAATATCCCAAGGATACAACACGAAGTTGATATAGAAAGAAAATGTATTACAATTATAATATATCTCAGAAGACACTAACTATCCGAAAAGGATCAGTAGTAAGACAAGTAACCATATATATAAAATTAATAAAACTCTAATATAAAAAAGTCGATATAAAGATGGAGAAGAAAATGAATTATAAGAAATGATGAAATTATCATAAGAAATTATTTCATCCATAAACATGTCTGAAATAATTACTTCTGGAGGGGAGCAATCTGTAACATGACAGATATAAGCATAATATTGAATGGCAATTGATCATTAGAATAATGAAGTTATAATGTTTAAATTTGGAAGAAAGCATTAAGTTTAATATAAATAAATTAATTCATAGCAACTGTGGAAAGAAATCATTATTATAAAGAAAATACAAGTTCAAGTAAAAGGAGTTACTAGTGATGAGTCATCCAAAACCAGTCTCATAACCAAAGGTTTTCAAACTATAACCCAGGAAGGTAAAAAAGAAAATAATAAAGCAGTACTGAATATGACCTAACCCACAACGAGGAAGAATAAATAGAAGAGAAACCCTAAAATAAGCCAAGATCAAACAATACAGGTGGTGTATTTCTGAAATAAAGAAGAAGATGGAGAAGATCCCAAGAAACCTGATGGCATCAAGAAGAAGATGGAGAAGATACCAGTCCCAGAAGGCAGGAGAAAAGAAGACTGAAGAAAGAAGAAGAGGGCAGCATCCTGAAGAAGATGTCATGCTCTTATAAAAGACACCCAAATCCCTATATCCCCAAAATAAATATCTAAAAATAAAAGTATAACGAAATAAAAACCACATGTATATAAATTTAAGAGAGAGGAGTGTATAAAGTAAAAGTTTCCTGTGAACTAAGATGAAACAATAATATAGTACCCATGGAACAAATCTCCATTGAAAAAACGCTAACCAATTTATTATGTTAATAAGACTATACGACCATTTAGCATTAACATAATATATAAGTGCAAAGTGAACCAGTGATAGTTTTGGGTATTATAAAAAATGAACCTTGTGTTTCATTCTTGGCAATCACAAACATTGGATGCAAGGAAATATGCATTTTTCAATGACTTAAAATGTGTACTGTGACAATATGTTGTTCATAAGACATGAATCTGTTTAAAATAACATTTTGTTTTACATCAAAAAAGAAAAACAGATATCATAGTGCTTTTTGAACGGTTCATACTATTTATTTGTTAATGACAGGGTACAATTCCCCAAAGACAATGTATAAAAGACGGTATAAAAACTGTAGAATCCTACTTATAATAATAGTTAGAAATAAGAATATAAATATAAGGTTTTTATGTATATAGTATAAGAATGTTTAAAAATGTTTTAGATATAAGGCCATTTGTTTGGGTCTGAAACAACTAACATCAGAACTATAAAAATAGTTACCACTTGTAAATAGTAGAGAGTAATTAAGATGTTAGTTAGTACAAAACCTTTTTTATAAACCATGTTTCCATGTTGGAAATGGGAATTTTGTTGCAAAATGTCTGATTTGAAGACAACCATTTATTTAAAAAAATATTCTTTATTCTGTTTAACTATTATTTGTATTGTAACCAATACTAATTGTTTTTGTGTAATTTGAAAACATGTTTAATTTATAATACTATATGTAAAAGTCAGAGAGGGTATCACACATCATATATTGTTTGTAAAATATTTTGTAAGAAAAATTGTTAAAAAATCATAGGCCAAAAGAATGGAAACCAAACTTCATCAAAACAGAGAAATTACTCATTTAAAAGCAAATAAACAAAAGGGGTTTAGACAAAATAAACTTGAGATCATGCCATATAATTGCACATACCATTTAGAGAGATTTTAATAAATTATATTCAGAATTATAAATAAAAATGAAAATGACTAAACTCAGAAATTTGGACATGGGAGTCATATATTCCAGAATAATGTTTCAGAATACAACTAATTCAATTAATTACCAGAAAATAAGGGAATATGAACCTTTTAATACAATATAGGATTATTAATATTAAATATAACTGATAAAATGGCTGAATTTATATAATGACAGGAAGTAAATTTTGATGTTTTGACTTTTCAGAGTATACCAAACTGAAAGTGAAATTACTATTTTTTGGACAGAAAACACTATAAAATGGCATTATTTAATCTGAAAATAACCAGAATGAAATGAAAGATTAATTTAAATCACATCTAGTGAATAAAATTGACAAATAACCAAAGTTTAGGCATTCATATAGTGAAATAGTAAAGTGTACACAGGATGTGAAAATATTTTTGAACAATGTTAAGGATAATATTATATGGGCTAAGAGTTTAATTGAAACTGAAGGAAACAGTGAGTTAATTATTGGTATTTGAACGGTTAACATGACATACGTTTGATAACGTGGATAACCTAACCTATAATAGTCATACAAAGCGAGTGTATAGTGCGTTATTGTGAAATCGCGAGTGACTTGTAAAATACTTCTAAAACTATCATATTATAACAGAAACAATCAAGTAACACTCCATAACACAGAACAATATAAATCTACTCCGGAAAACACCACAAAACACTAGAAAACTGTATAATACATTAACCCAAATTAGTGACGGAATCGGAGAAAGTGTTTGAACTAATAATTATACGGATACACTAAATACAACTCAGAAACAGTACACCAATCACTACACAACATTTAACAAGAGATTTGCAGACACAAGAACAGGAATATTGCCAGAAAATACATTATTTGGAACACTGCAGGAACGAGCAACATTTTGATCAACTTGACGGCGGCCATTTGCTTTGACGATCCCAGTGCCTTCTTCTTAGTTCAACTCAGCTGTTTGGTGAAAACAATTATTATATTTACAAATTATTATTCAATGTCTGTGTTTATTAATAACTATTAATTTGATTGTAACGTTATACTTTTTAAATATTAGCCCGATTTCTCTGACTTTGGTAATAACTGGCTGTTTAAAGAACCCTATATAATTTTTATATCATATACTTGTAACTTTTTTCGATATCCTGAGAATCGATACTAATCGACAAGAGTCAATATTGCTATTACTTAATAAAACATTAATACTTTTCAATACTTAATAGTTCTTTATTTCTTCAATAATACTAATTACCAATACGATAATTCTAATTGATAATCTACAAGGACTTTACCACCCGTAAGTGAAGATAACCTAAAAAATAAAAAGGTAAACAAGTATCGATTGGTTTGAAGACAGTCTTATGAGTGGTGATAACTTATTTAAAATATACTAAAACTTTAATAAAAATTTTCAGAAGAGCATTACACTGTTTAAAACTTCACAGCCCTATATTAATTAATTGATCCTAATTAATTAATTAAGAAAATTAAAAAATTTTTTAATAATTATTTTTTTTTTATAAACATAATTTTTTTTTTAAATTTCCTTCAAAACAATAAATTTTGTTTTGAAACTTTCGGCGAAGCTGAACATATATATTCCTTCATCAACTTTACGCTACTCGACCGGTCTTGCTACCATTGGGACTCGACCAGCTGGGAAACTTAAGGAAGTGTTTCAGGCCAGTAAGACGTCGAGAGCCACACCAAATACACACCAATTAAACATATTACATTACAATTTACTTATTTTATTACAAATTGACTAGCCCAAACAGCGGGGCTTGTTTACATCGGAGTCACATACTCCATAATAGCTTATCACCAACACATTCAATATTCTATTTTAATTATTACAATTTTGGCGCCAATAAAAATTCGAAAATAATGTAAGTACATCTTACAACCTAATATTTTGAAAAGAAAATTCTGGAGAATTAAAAGAAAAAGAATTTTTAATATTTTAAAAAAATTCGAAAATAATGTAAGTACATCTTACAACCTAATATTTTGAGAAGAACATTCTGGAGAATTATAAGAAGAAGGAATTTAGAATTTATAAATTGTAAAAATTCGAAAATAATGTAAGTACATCTTACAACCTAATATTTTGAAAAGAACATTCTGGAGAATTTTAAGAAGAAGGAATTTAGAATTTTTATTTTTTTAAAATTTTAAAATAATGCAAGTACATCTTACAACCTAATAATTTGAAGAAAAAACTTTATGGAAGAAAGAGAAAGAGAGAGAATTTTGTACTTATTAATTATAAAAATTTAAAATTTAGTAAGAACATCTTACTACCACTGATAATTTTGAACAAACTTTATGAAAGAATTAAGAAGAAAGGAATTTTGAATTTATTCATAAAAATTTAAAATTGAGTAAGTACACCTTACTACAACCTGATGATTTTGGAACGAACTTTATGGAAGAAAGAAAAAGAAAGACTTTTGAATTGAAATATAATTATAAAAAATTTAAAATTGAGTAAGTACATCTTACTACAACCTAATAATTTAGAACAAAACTTTATGGAAGAAAGAGAAAGAGAGAGAATTTTGAACTTAATTTTAAAAAATTTAAAATTAAGCAAGCACAGCTTACTACCACTGAATTATGAGAAAACTTTATGGTAAATAATTAAGAAGAATTTGATTTTGGAAAAATACCAAAACATTCAGAAATAATAGTAAGATAACAGTACTATAGACATTTCTGAATGAAACAATTCTGGGAATAAATGAATTAAACAGAATTTGAATGTTGATAGAACGTCAGAACTTTGAAACAAGATAAGATCAACATATTACAAGGATTTATGAGAAATATTTTTCAATTAAATAAAAAAGAATAGTTTAAATTTTACATTAAAACTAACCAAGTTCCAAAAAATAATTATGTGTCAATTATAATTGAATTGAGAAGAAAATAAAGTGGTTAATTCAGAAAAGAGAATTAACGTTAATCCAGAATAAATGCTAGACATTCACAATAGCATTTGAAGGAGTAGAGAAGAATAACAAAAAACAGTGTAATATGCCAGAGAAGGAAAAAATTTGGAAGCAATGAGACTAATTACCTATGAAACGATAATGAAAACAGTTAATTACGAGCAAAGAAGAACAACTCATACCAAACATATGGAGAAGATGATTTCGAACAAATGATAATAATAAGACCTATATGAAATGCAAAGAGAAGAAATACCACATGAAATATAATATAAATGAATTAATGTTAATGAATGCGAAGGTGGATTAATAACTTTCTAAGAGAAAGGAAAGAACCAAAATGTTTAAATAAAATGATCAATATAACAACCTGTATATCTAATGTAAAGATACAATGTTAAAAAATTAAATATAATATATTAAGACCATTCAAATAATGAATACGAAAGACTATTTATAAAGACCATGCTAATACTATGAATAACCAGAAGAAAGTATAAAGAGAATTCAGATGAAGAAGAAAGAGAGTTACACTGTAAACAGTAACTAGAATTATTAAAAGAAAGGTTTTCAACCATAATTAAATTAGATATATCAGACAAATTAAGAGTTTTGAAAAAATATATATGTAATGAGTATAATAATGATTATGAAGATTTATTAAGATAGAAAATGTGAGATAATCTGAGAGACTACGAAGTGGAGAATCCAAAGATATTTTTATTAGTCGAAAATGAGACTACTTTTTATTTATTTATTCGATGACTGACTGAAGATAATTCCAGCAGCATTATGTTTTTTGAGCAGGGATGGATATGCCTCTGTACTCAATTTATAGAAGTGGTGTATGGCCAGCAGAGAAGTAGCGTACAGTGCCCCTCTGATCTGCCCCAGCCCACGTGATAGGGAATGTTAGGGAATTAATATCCCAAGGATACAACACGAAGTTGATATAGAAAGAAAATGTATTACAATTATAATATATCTCAGAAGACACTAACTATCCGAAAAGGATCAGTAGTAAGACAAGTAACCATATATATAAAATTAATAAAACTCTAATATAAAAAAGTCGATATAAAGATGGAGAAGAAAATGAATTATAAGAAATGATGAAATTATCATAAGAAATTATTTCATCCATAAACATGTCTGAAATAATTACTTCTGGAGGGGAGCAATCTGTAACATGACAGATATAAGCATAATATTGAATGGCAATTGATCATTAGAATAATGAAGTTATAATGTTTAAATTTGGAAGAAAGCATTAAGTTTAATATAAATAAATTAATTCATAGCAACTGTGGAAAGAAATCATTATTATAAAGAAAATACAAGTTCAAGTAAAAGGAGTTACTAGTGATGAGTCATCCAAAACCAGTCTCATAACCAAAGGTTTTCAAACTATAACCCAGGAAGGTAAAAAAGAAAATAATAAAGCAGTACTGAATATGACCTAACCCACAACGAGGAAGAATAAATAGAAGAGAAACCCTAAAATAAGCCAAGATCAAACAATACAGGTGGTGTATTTCTGAAATAAAGAAGAAGATGGAGAAGATCCCAAGAAACCTGATGGCATCAAGAAGAAGATGGAGAAGATACCAGTCCCAGAAGGCAGGAGAAAAGAAGACTGAAGAAAGAAGAAGAGGGCAGCATCCTGAAGAAGATGTCATGCTCTTATAAAAGACACCCAAATCCCTATATCCCCAAAATAAATATCTAAAAATAAAAGTATAACGAAATAAAAACCACATGTATATAAATTTAAGAGAGAGGAGTGTATAAAGTAAAAGTTTCCTGTGAACTAAGATGAAACAATAATATAGTACCCATGGAACAAATCTCCATTGAAAAAACGCTAACCAATTTATTATGTTAATAAGACTATACGACCATTTAGCATTAACATAATATATAAGTGCAAAGTGAACCAGTGATAGTTTTGGGTATTATAAAAAATGAACCTTGTGTTTCATTCTTGGCAATCACAAACATTGGATGCAAGGAAATATGCATTTTTCAATGACTTAAAATGTGTACTGTGACAATATGTTGTTCATAAGACATGAATCTGTTTAAAATAACATTTTGTTTTACATCAAAAAAGAAAAACAGATGTCATAGTGCTTTTTGAACGGTTCATACTATTTATTTGTTAATGACAGGGTACAATTCCCCAAAGACAATGTATAAAAAACGATATAAAAACTGTAGAATCCTACTTATAATGATAGTTAGAAATAAGAATATAAATATAAGGTTTTTATGTATATAGTACAAGAATGTTTAAAAATGTTTTAGATATAAGGCCATTTGTTTGGGTCTGATACAACTAACATCAGAACTATAAAAATAGTTACTACTTGTAAATAATAGAGAGTAATTAAGATGTTAGTTAGTAAAAAACCTTTGTTGTAAACTATATTTCCATGTTGGAAATGGGAATTTTGTTGCAAAATGTCTGATTTGAAGACAACCATTTATTTAAAAAAAATATTCTTTATTCTGTTTAACTATTATTTGTATTGTAACCAATACTAATTGTTTTTGTGCAATTTGAAAACATGTTTAATTTATAATACTATATGTAAAAGTCAGAGAGGGTATTACACATCATATATTGTTTGTAAAATATTTTATAAGAAAAATTGTAAAAAAATCATAGGCCAAAAGAATGGAAACCAAACTTCATCAAAACAGAGAAATTGCTCATTTAAATGCAAGTAAACAAAAGGGGTTTAGACAAAATAAACTTGAGATCAAGCCATATAATTGCACATACCATTTAGGAAGATTTTAATAAATTATATTCAGAATTATAAATAAAAATGAAAATGACTAAACTCAGAAATTTGGACATGGGAGTAATATATTCCAGAATAATGTTTCAGAATACAACTAATTCAATTAATTACCAGAAAATAAGGGAATATGAACCTTTTAATACAATTTAGGATGATTAATATTAAATATAACTGATAAAATGGCTGAATTTATATAATGACAGGAAGTAAATTTTGATGTTTTGACTTTTCAGAGTATACCAAACTGAAAGTGAAATTACTATTTTTTGGACAGAAAACACTATAAAATGGCATTATTTAATCTGAAAATAACCAGAATGAACTGAAAGATTAATTTAAATCACATCTAGTGAATAAAATTGACAAATAACCAAAGTTTAGGCATTCATATAGTGAAATAGTAAAGTGTACACAGGATGTGAAAATATTTTTGAACAATGTTAAGGATAATATTATATGGGCTAAGAGTTTAATTGAAACTGAAGGAAACAGTTAGTTAATTATTGGTTTTTGAACGGTTAACATGACATACGTTTGATAACGTGGATAACCTAACCTATAATAGTCATACAAAGCGAGTGTATAGTGCGTTATTGTAAAATCGCGAGTGACTTGTAAAATACTTCTAAAACTATCATATTATAACAGAAACGATCAAGTAACACTCCATAACACAGAACAATATAAATCTACTCCGAAAAACACCACAAAACACTAGAAAACTGTAGAATACATTAACTCAAATTAGTGACGGAATCGGAGAAAGTGTTTGAACTAATAATTATACGGATACACTAAATACAACTCAGAAACAGTACACCAATCACTACACAACATTTAACAAGAGATTTGCAGAAACAAGAACAGAAATATTGCCAGAAAATACATTATTTGGAACACGGCAGGAACGAGCAACATTTTGATCGACTTGACGGCAGCCATCTTTCTTTGACAATTCCAGTGCCTCCTTTTAGTTCAACTCAGCTGTTTGGTGAAAACAATTATTATATTTACAAATTATTATTCAATGTCTGTGTTTATTAATAACTATTAATTTGATTGTAACGTTATACTTTTTAAATATTAGCCCGATTTCTCTGACTTTGGTAATAACTGGCTGTTTAAAGAACCCTATATAATTTTTATACCATATACTTGTAACTTTTTTCGATATCCTGAGAATCGATACTAATCGATAAGAGTCAATATTGCTATTACTTAATAAAACATTAATACTTTTCAATACTTAATAGTTCTTTATTTCTTCAATAATACTAATTACCAATAAGATAATTCTAATTGATAATCTACAAGGACTTTACCACCCGTAAGTGAAGATAACCTAAAAAAAAAAAAAAATAAGAAGGTAAACAAGTATCGATTGGTTTACAGACAGTCTTATGAGTGGTGATAGATTATTTAAAATATACTAAAACTTTAATAAAAATTTTCAGAAGAGCATTACACTGTTTAAAACTTCACAGCCCTATATTAATTAATTGATCATAATTAATTAATTAATAAAATTAAAAATTTTTTTTTTAATTATTTTTTTTATAAACATAATTTTTTTTAAAATTTCCTTCGAAACAATAAATTTTGTTTTGAAACTTTCGGCGAAGCTGAACATATAAATTTCTTCATCAACTTTACTCTACTCGACCGGTCTTGCTACCATTGGGACTCGACCAGCTGGGAAACTTAAGGAAGTGTTTCAGGCCAGTAAGACGTCGAGAGCCACACCAAATACACACCAATTAAACATATTGTATTACAATTTACTTATTTTATTACAAATTGGCTAGCCCAAACAGCGGGGTTTGATTGCATCGGAGTCACATACTACACAATCTTTTTATTATAACAATAACAACATACTAATTTATTGAAATTATTACAATAATAATAAATAATAACAATAATAATAAAGATATATATATATCTTTAATACAGTTAGATACTGCAAAGCAAAAACAGATAATCTCAACAACGAAACTAGAACGCCAATGTGTAAACTGGGACACGTTAGTCAAAACCGCGCTGTAGACTGAAATCCGTGGAAGTTGAAACTTTTAAATGTTCTTAATCTTGTTCTGTATGTTTATCGCAGTGTATATGGTGCAGTATGCAGCAGACTACTATTGGACTCTACTGATATAAACATCACATAACGGAAGCTATGCTAATTGTCGTTATGTGGTTTAGTAACGTCCCTTCTTCCTCTTCACGAGAGCTTATAGTTGTTACCAGAAATTCTTTTTCTATTGCGTCATTCAAAATGCGTCGTACATTTTACGTTCGACTGCTGTCCGCACATCGCCAACGTATTTCCTTGCCAGTCTTTCCCAACAGAGTTGCTTCAAAAATGATGACAATAAATGTCTATTATGTTATGAGACCTTCGGCTGTAAGACCGTGGTCCGTGGCTGTTTTGTGCAAACGTTTCGGCCTGCCTACGACGGCCATCTTCAGTGCAGAAGACTGCGAAACACCAACAAAGGTTTCGTAGTCAGTGACCATTGAAATGCGATTAAGGCTAGTGGCTGTGAGTAGGACACCCAAGTTTATAAACATTTGGTGTCCGCACGAAGTTGTTGTCTGACACCTAATTAGTTCAGTGGTCACTGACTACGAAACCTTTGTCGGTGTTTTGCAGCCTTCTGCACTGAAGATGGCCGTCGTAGGCAGGCCGAAACTTTGCACCAAGCAACCACCGACCGCGGTCTTACATCCCAGCAACCCGAAGTTCTCATAACATTGAAGCCGGCCGTGAAAGCCTCGGACAGAATTTGAAATATCTGTTATGTTTTTGAAGTCTTTTTCCGGTATGGACCGCGTCAAAAATGTCTTGTATAACAAAGTTTCACTCATATTACAAAGTATCCTCAGATCCTCACTTGAAATATGAGTAAAACGTTGTCATACAAGACGCGGTCCATACCAGAAGAAGACTTCAAAAACATTATGGACACCGGCCGCGGAAGCCTACGTGAGAATATAATAAATATAATAATATTACGTTTAAACATATAACTCAGAGTGTTTATATTATTTTTCATTACTTTCATAAAGTTCTTATCCGTTTTTAATTGGTTTGGAAATTCCTCGTTCGTTTTTTTAAAAGTCCTACTTGTAAATAATTAAGAAAAGTTTCACTTCCCTGCGAGCGTCGTCGATAAATATTCTGACCGCTTACTGGCGTCCCTTCATGTAACACAGTTTGTATCCTACCGAGATCTCTTTGAGTTGTCATCCGATTCTCACCTCCACATGTACAAAAGAATGGGGAACTCCCATAACTCTATAAGACTTTATCTGAATCTTTATTCTTGTTGTCTAACTAAATTATATCGTGTGTACCACGGTTGTGAAAGTGGACAAAAATTGAATTTTGTTGTTTCAAGGCAAAACTCGTACGATTAACGTTTAAACAGGTAAGATATTGTTACGACATATGGTACAGTGAAAAAAAAAAATACAGACAAAAATTAAGTCGCTTATTACAGACTTTAATTAGTCGCAAATAACAATTTGAAATTAACAAGATGCTCTCATACAATCATTCAAGTTAAATTTGTCTACACGCAATAATAATGTCAAGTATTAAGAGTTCTGCACTGATTATAACACAATAATCACTTTCCGTAACGACCACTTGATCCGCGCTAAATAAATCGCCCACTGTAACTGACTTCTAAAACAGCCGCTGTTGCTTATATAGGTCCCGCAGAGGTTCCAGAATAATTTTCCATCCTTCTGGCGGCGTGACAGCATAATTTGCGTAGTTGCAACAAGTGCTCTCGAACAATATGGAAGGTACCTTTGTGCGGCCTTGACTGAGACGCTGCACCTGCTCGGCTACCCGAGAAACGGGGTGGAAGGGCACTCACGACTCACTCCTCGAGAACGTTCCGTAATTGTCGAGACTATATGCGTGGTGACTTAACTAGCATGTTATTACGTGACGTAAAGAATTAGCTTTATCAGAGTTGTGTCAGATTACATGAGATTTTATCAATGAGTAACAAAACAAAATTAAAGAAATTTCGACGAAACCGAAACATCGAAGCATGATAATGTTTTTAGGCTTTTGAAACGTATAATGTGCATATAACAAATATTTACTATATAACAAATATATTTACTATATAACAAACATTATCATGTTAAAACGACAGAGACCGAAGATTTCTAGACTGTGGGGAATCGAAAGTGTGGAAGCGTTACATTTTTCGATGACGTTACATTTTTGTGGAATGACCCCCAGCCTAAAAACATTATCATGTTAAAAAAAGCTTTGCAGTTTTAATAAATATAATCACACAAACGGGAAATGTAGTTAAGCAAATCTAGTTGTTAGTCGGGGCATGATTAGAAGGTATAATGTGCGTTATACTGCATTAGTTCAGTGTTAACTGTGTACACGACTTCCGTCCAGGTCAGTTCACAGAGTTAACAAGCCGCTGCTGTCCTTAAACCCAGATCCGGTTACTGAACCATAACAACTTAAACAGTCTCAGAGTTAATAACGTAGATAACAATTGTAACGAAGTGCTGTAATGACTGTTTACGCCTGCTTTATACATTTCCAACAATTATAAAGTACTTTCAGATACACTGTAGCTCGCTTGTAACGAGAACTCGGATGTAACGAAAAAGAGTACAAGATTTGTTTGGTTTTCTATCTTAGTAATGGTAATTAAACTCGTTTTTAACGAGTAGGAACACATTAGAGACTTGGGTATAACGAGCATTTTATCGCAGGCTTGTTCATGGGTTAAGGTCTAACAAAAAATTCGTTTACAATACAATACATTACACTTTCAAAATTCGGTTAAAATCATTAATGCAATTTAGTGAAACTAATAATGTAAGTGATGAATTTCGCGGAATGTTTAAATAAATTACAAAACTGTTTTTATAACTACAGACACAAAATTGCTAAACGAACAAAAATAGATGACTTTTTAAGATTACTTAAGCGAAATATAATTTAGACGATTCCATTTAGAACGAAGAACAAAAAGACAAATAAAGTAGAGTGAATTTTCTTATAATTTAAAAATAAATATTGTACATGTGACATGGAAAGTTTTGCGTTTTTTGCCAGATAGCCGGCCGATTTTTGGTAAGTTTTTACTACACAGTTACTTTTACTATACCTTGACAAGGTTCAAAAGTAGGAAGGCTGAAGATGGGAACACAAGGCTTCCCGAAACATGTTCCAAATAGGGAGAAAACATCTTGAGGTAAAGATCATTATAAAATATATAGTATGTATGTACGAATGTATGTATGTGTGTATGTATGTATGTATGTATGTATGAATGTATGTATGTATGTATGTATGTATGAATGTATGTATGTATGTATGTATGTATGTATATATGTATGTATGTATGTGTGTGTGTGTATGTATGTATGTATGTTTTCTTCTTCTCCTCCTCAACGCAGAGATTGGTGGGCTTGCAATGTCTTCCTTTCCGTAGACAGCCTCTTGATCAGCACATACATTTCAACTATTTTACCTCAACCATGTACTACTGTCCGGGCCTTTCCTTCCAACTAAGCCCCTCGATCATGGTAGTAAACCAGTTTGAATGGCATATCAGTATCAGGTGACCAACCATATTGAATCTATTTTCCATAATGGATCAAATCAGCGTCCATTTTTCACCGACTGTTTAACACCTCAACATCAGATGCGTTTCCCGTCCACCACCATTCTTAAGGTATTCTACTTAATTCCCTCCTCCAGCACCACATCTTAAGGTACCTCCTCTTCACTTTCCTCGAAGTTCACATTTTCGAGCCATAGCCTATATGCATATACTCTAAACTTCTTTATAAATATCTTTTCGGTTTCCAGGGACACATTTCTGGACTTAGAAAATATTTTAATGTACGCAAATATGCACGTATATATGGAAAATTATTTAATATTAGTAAAATCTGTAATAACGGTATACCGTTAGACAAGTGCTTAAAGAGAGAAATGCAGCACGGTCACGGTGTCGATGCTAATTTGTATCTGTAGTGGTATTGCATTTGTATGGGTAATGCGGGATAAACTAGCGAATGAAGAAGTCGACCCTTAATTTTATCGAAAGCGAGAGACTGTAGCAGCAAATTGCACGAGACAAAACAAAGAGTCGCGGACTCAATTACCCTGTAACAGAATGCAGTCTGAATACAAAGCAGCAACATGCTTGCCAAACAATAGTATAAGAGAAACGTGTAACGTAACAGATATTAATTCTTGGAGTGCGGAAAAAAGAAGGATATGGAATGAACACGTATCAAGAATGGATGACACAAGACTAGTAAAAAAGGCAAGAGACAGCCGGCCAAACACGAAGAGGAGCATTGGTCAGCAAAGGAAGAGGTGGAGTGACAGCATGTAGGACCGTTTTTACAGAACAGGACAGAGTCCTAACAAGGAAGTTAAAGAAGAAGAAGAAAAAGACCCCAGAAAATCTGTTATTGCTTATTAATTCGTGGCCAGTACTAAACTCAGGACAATAGTCTTCCTTGCGCTTTCGACATCACTTCGACAATATTAACAGGAATGAATTGTCCTAACACTGCGCTAGGGACCAGCCGATCTTTCATGAACCGCACGCTGTCGGAAAGCGTGTGGAGGACGTCATATTTCTCTGCTCCGCAGTACTGACATTACTGAGGAGACATCCCACCCTGACCTCCCCGCAAATATACGCCTACACCCTAAAGTACTCGTTGCCGTCAGGAAATGAGTGAGGAAAAAGTCAACCTCTTCCGTGGTTGCGCTGCAGTCACGGGCCAATCCACATTACCTATCAACTTCAAAGTCTTGCGGTTGTATCACTGTCTCGTGGGAACTGTGCTGCCACACAGTCATTGTACGGGCGATACCCTGTGTTCAATAAAAGCCCGTAATAGAATATTATTATTATTGTGTTGTTGTTAGTATTATTATTGTTGTGGTTGTTAGTATTATTATTGTTGTGGTTGTTAGTATTATTATTGTTGTGGTTGTTAGTATTATTATTGTTGTGGTTGTTAGTATTATTATTGTTGTGGTTGTTAGTATTATTATTGTTGTGGTTGTTAGTATTATTATTGTTGTGGTTGTTAGTATTATTATTTTATCGTACTGTACGATAAAAAGTGTACTGACCCATTGTGGACTAAGTTTGGTTCAACTGGTTCCTCCCAGTCTCCTCTCCCATATCTCCTTCATTCTTGTTCGGTGTCTCTCCCTCCTTTCGTCAGTCCAGATGGCACCTCTCCTCTTCTTCTTATTGTTATTTTATTACTATTATCATTATGCTTTAATACGTCCAAGGTGTCTTAGGTGTTTCAGGGAGGTTAAGCCGTCAAGGAAAGTTGTGGTATGGCACTAAATTTTACCTCCGGCACTACGTTTTACCTCCCCCCCCCCAGAATAACGAAAAAGTACCGATCTGCAAGGATCATTACAATTACTCTTAGATTTACAAAAATATTGTGCACAGATATTTCTTTTTATAGAAAAAGAAAACAGAAATCCCGAAACATTTTGTTTATACAACTCGATTGCGTTTAGGGGTCACATACGTTTCTGAAGCGCGTAACAGCGAGCCTTTAAGGTACGCGCAACTAGTACGCGCTGTATTTTGTACCCAGATAGATTACCCCTAGTTGGCAACACTGCATCCAGCTACACATCCATGAAAAGGCTTGCAGAAGACCGCGATCTGCTGCAAACCATTCCGCGGAGTGTCGACCGCAGAGATACATTGTATCTGTTTTTTGTGTCCTATTTTCAAAGTAATTTTCCACCAACATAAAGTTTCCAGTAATAACCAATAAAAATGTAAAATAAATGTTTGTTTTAAATCAAAACGATTTTAATGCATTATCCGCATTACAATATAAAAGTACGTATCACTAAAACAAACATCTTTGTCGGAATACAAAGGAAACACAACATTTATTAGGAAAAAAAAACATTAAATCTGTTACATTTTGTGTATACACGTCGATTACGTTTAGGGTTCTCAAACTTCCTTAGGGGTAAGAACAGCGAGCCCTTAAGGCATGCGCCACAAAGACGCATTGTATATACTGTACCCCGAGAGATTACTTTAATCACCTGATAACATACCAGACCGTATTTAGTTTGACCGTCGGTCGAAACTGTACCACATACTAATGCCATAAATATAGTGACTATATCAATGTTTTCGCAGTCAGCAGGAGAATTCAAGTTTGCGAATAACAATGCGTAGTCTTTGGTTCAGCAGTGTTGCTTTTGAAACTGTTCCTTTACACTATTCGCTTGTGGAAATTTTTGTTTGAGAAAACTGACAATGTTTATTAGAATTTTGACAAGTAAACTTATTTTATCGATACTCACATTTTGTGAACATTTGCAACTCACTTTTTGAAACAATGTGCTGGGGACGAATTAGCATTGAAACGCTGTATACTATTTCCGTTCTTGGTTTAGTCTTGATGTAAACAAACCCACGTGGCAAATCTGAAACGCTATTGGTCGAGGGCGGTTGACAGCAGTGTGTTACGCGGATGTGCAGAATCTCCGTATAGTCATGTGAGAGTTATCTTACCACTTGAATCGGGGCACGTCGTCGTGTTGAGACTTCTTCCTTATCACTGTATTCTGAATCCTATTGAATTAATATGGAGCCAGTTGAAAGGATATATTGCCCGTCACAACACAACACATATTAGCTGCCTGATATGTAACAATTGATAGAGAAGGAGGTAAATTAAACAACGGCGGACAAGTAGCGTCGTTGTATCGAGCATATAATCAAGAAAGAAGATAAGCTCTGGGAACCCACATTGCTGACGTTGCTGTGGACAGTCTTATCAATAATAACGCTAACTCAAGTGGTGATACAAGTTTCGACACAGATATAGAAGGTATTGAATTACTCCCTGACAGCAACTGATAATATACAGTACACTAGTAATTATCAAAGATTCTATTTTCGTTTCAAATAAGCTTTACCTTTTTGTTTTGTTGTCATTTTTAAACGGTTAATTACAAAAAGCCGTTAACTGGTGTTATAAAATATTTCACTGTCAGTCTGACACAGTCACACAAATTTTACTTTGGTCAACACAAATTATTACACTTTACATGCGTTTATACAGTATCAATATTGTTACGACGGTCTCACGGATCGTCGTATGGTACAGTGGAAAACAAAGTACAGACACCAATAAAGTCACTAATTACCAGCTTTAATTATCACAATTAATAATTTGTAGTCAACTAGTTATTCAACAAGATTATACTCATACAATAAGTCCAGTTAGATTTGTCCACACGCAATAACAATGTCAAATAATAAAGTTCCACACTAATTATAACACAATAACACATCACACAATACTTCGACAACTTGATCTGCGCTAAAGAATTCGCTCACTGTACGCTGATTCACAAAGCCAACCTCTGTCCTTTGCATACGTAGCGCACGTGTTTAAGAATCTTTCCATCCTTACTTAATTGTTGACGCTAATGCGTATTTCAAGTGTGCTCTTAAAGAATCTGGAACATATTTAAACGCGGCCTTGAGTGAGGCACACCTGCACTACTACCGGGGGGGCGAGGGGAGAACGCTCTCCCCTCGTCTAGGCGGTTCCGTTCGTTTCAATACTATATGTATCCTGTCTGTACTTCTTCTGTTAGTATGACACGCATCTAATTGAAGCAGAAAATAGCGTTCAGATGTGCCACGCCTGTTTGTTGACATGAGGATTAAACTAAAAACGGAAGTAGTATAAACTATATTTGAACTGTGTCATTGGAATTATTAATTCCACTGTTGCTACTGTGCTTACATTTATGTCAAAGTTTCTACAAACTATATTTGAACTGTGTCATTGGAATTATTAATTCCACTGTTGCTACTGTGCTTACATGTATGTCAAAGTTTCTACCATAAATATTTTAAGCAAGATTAAGAGCGTTTTAATATTTTAAAACTTGCGCGCATTATAGCAGTTAAGTGAGTTTGCATTCCGTGACATAGTTTGCTACTAACGCTCTCTGGTTTTATTGTTGTAGAACTGTTTTCTATAAAGTTACAGTTACATTTATTAATGACAAAGTCACATAAATTACTCTGTTACTGCAGATAGTTACAATCCACGAGTTTCACAAGTTATCCTTTAAATATTTAACCTAGAACTCTGTACGATCTGTTTAATCTGAAAAGCGTTCTACGAACTATACTCATCCAACTGTAATCCTCTTGATAGCAGTTAAAATTATATCAAATCTAGTATCTTGTGGGTAACTATATAGAAATATGTGATACAATAAATAGGCATTTTTTTCAATAGTGATTTGGAAGTTTCTATTGGACGCTTCTATTTCTATCGGACGCTTCTCCATGTATACTAATCTTTTCAATCGTCGTTTGCCAGTTCCCTATTTTTCACTGCCCCATTACATTCACTTCTTCATACTGTTTATGAGCTTACTCTCTTTTTCTTCCTTTGCTCCATGATCCAATTCCAAATCTGAATAGGCTATGTGTCATCTGATATACAACTTAAAGATGCATAACAGCTCAGTTTTTCGGTTTATTGTAGCATCTTCTTCTTTCTTTCCTTTCTCTGGCGCTACAGCCCACGATAAGCCTTTGGCCTCCCCGGCTAGTCACCTTCCAAACACCTCGGTCCTCCAGCCTCCGCCTCCAATCCCCAATACCCATACTCCTGAGGTCATCTTCTACGTCCTTCTTCTAGGAATTACTTTCCTTCTTTGCCCATATATTGTCCCTCTAAGAATTGCTTTCGGCATTCTGTTGTCCTCCATGCCCATCACATCTCCCAACCAGCTGATGCTCATAGACTTGATGAACCTCACTATGTCCTCGCCGTCCATCAATTCCTCCAATTCCCTATTGTTCTGTATGCGCTATTCACCTTCCTTTATTGGTCAAAAGATTTTTATTAAAATTCACCTTTCAAAGACTCTTAAATTATGTATGTTATTTTACTGATTAAACTGGATCTGAAAATTTTATGGTGGGCTTAAAAAACTCTATTACCACTCATTATGCGATTTGCAATCTCATTCATGATTTTGTTCTCAATGTTTATGGAGGCACCCAAATATTTGAATTATCGGACCGCTTGGAAAGTATGCCATCTACATTGAGGAGATTTTCAATTCTCCTCCTTCGCTCTGCACTTGATACTTTCTTATACTTTCTGCAGTAAATAGGGCTAGTCGAGAACCGTTCAGAGTGACGCTCTTGAATTTTCGAGAATGTTACTTAATTGTCGTAGCAGTATTGTTGAGTCCATAGTTGACCAATATTGGTTCGAAACCCTATGGATACTTTTGACTAAAAGTATAAATAAGGGATAAATAACTTTATACTTTACTTAGGCATAAGGCATAGGGATACTTTACTTTTGACTAAAGTGTTTAGAGGCATAAATATTACCAGCTATGGATGTTTAAAAGAAGCGGCATTCGATCGAATAAATAAAGCCACGAGGTCTGTAGAAAACAGTATGAAAAAAATAAAGAAGTTTTAAGTAGGTAAAAAAATATACACAAACGAATCTATTAATACGCTAATTAGCTGAAAAAACAGTAGAAATCACATCGGAAACAAGTAAAATAAAAGATTTGAAACCAAATGAAAATAACATTTACCAACCGAACAGAAGTGAACGAAAACGGAGACTTTGAAAATACAGTAAATATCACTTGGAATTAAAAAATAGGTAAACAAATTGAATTATCATGCGAGATGTATAGCAGGTGGCAAATTACTGGTAGTAGCAAGAGACAGATAACTCTTCTGTTAGTAAAAAAAAGTGTATTAAATGTAAGAATGGTATTGTGGCAGGGTAAAGAAGCGAAACTGGCATACCTCATTATCATCCTCTTCAAAACACGGCATAGGCCAGGTGCTACTCCAACCATCTCTTCCTGGCTCTACCAACACACCTGTGTCCTATAGAGTTATATTTCTAGATTTGTTTAGACAATATGGAATGTAAATTTTTTTCTAAGTGTTCTTCCCACCGTTGCTTATTATCTTTTAGTTAATCATTCAAGTTAAGAACTTGTAACTTTTCCCTTATGGCCACATTTTTTATACGGTCAAGTTTACAACACCTTTCAACTCATCTTAAGAACGCAATTTCCGAGGCCTGTATTTCTTTGTCTTATTTCTTGGTCGCTGTCCATAATTCACAACCATACAACGGTACACAGGGACCGACATAACTTTGTAAAACTTTAATTTTGTATCTCGACGTATCTTGTTTCTAAAAATACAGTTGATTGTCCCACACACCGTCTGGAACCTACCCAACTTAACATCAATATCATAATTCTTATCACAGGTAATATCATTTCGCAAATAGTTTAAAATGGCTCAGCTGTTCTAGAATTCGATCGTTAGTCATTAATTTTATATTCTTATTGGTTTCTTGTCTCAAAATGCCATTACCTTTGTTTTTTTATGTAGTGGAGATTTTCACATTGTATCGTTTGCAAATCTGATGAAGCTTAATAACATATTTTTGTAACGCGGATTCTGTATTGTTAATTACGAGCAAGTCAAATATTAAACACCAGCACATTCAAATATCTGTTTACTGACATATCTAAATTGTAAATTAAAAGGATAGCAAACTTTTTAAAACCCCTTATTTACAAAATACATTACACTACTACGTATCAGGATATAAGTTACTGTGACGACTACAGCTTCACACTTTATTTCAACAAATAGAACATAATTCATTAAACAAAGCCAGAAGTTATAATCGCCATATTCTTCCTGATACAACGCTACGTTTGACACTCTCTTACAGGTTACATTATTTACGTCTTTACTAACTTTATTATATTTTATAAGTTTTGCACCTCATAACTTTTGTAAATTTGAAATATATATACTATAACTTTATATATCGTAGGGTTATTGGTAAATCTACCCAAGCCCAGTCAGATGAATTTATGGAAAACTTAAATTAAAAGTTCGCCAGTGCTATGATAAATCAAAAAACTGATTTTCAAGGTTAATTTTTTATTATTAACAGAGTTTTTTATATTGATTACATACCTGTTAAAAATTAAAAAAAAGAGGAATGCATTAAAAATGTCATTTTTGAAACATCTTAAAGCATCATTAAAACTGTGACTTGAGTTGTTTTACCACTAACCCCTCGAGATGTGTGTGTGTCTGTCTGTCTGTCTATACTAATAAATGCAGTTACCCCGGACTCAACAAAAATAAGAAAAAATTAATTAGTATCATTAGTATTCACCGTTTAACCGACTAAAACCGCTTCTTAAACACTGCAGTTAAGAAAACAAAAACAACATTAACAGCGTTTAAAAGTTTTCAAGCCTAATCTGTTGCTTCGAGTTTCGTATCCTAGTTTAATACTGGAGTTCTAATTCCACCTGTCTCTATTTTGTTGTATTTAACAGCTTCTATTTACAATTTCGTATATATTCTGTTTAAACAGAGAGTTTAAGCAACAAAGATTGTATTTAGTTTTTGCATTACTTGTTTTAAATCATACGATTAATTTCACGCTCTTCTTAAGAAAAACTGTATTAATAGCTTTATTCATTAAGTTGAAGTGTAATCAGTCAGAATTATATAAATTTTATAAAATGTAATAATTTAACGATTAAGCCTACACAAAAAAAATTGCAAGCGATTTTATTTCCACGTAACGGAGAGCAGCCATGTGAAATAAGCCTACTAGGATACATCTTCAACAGTGCATTTGCTGATAACATCTGGTGGGAACGTCCTTGTCTATGGCAAGACCTGCGTTAGTCCTCTTCAGTGACTGTAATAGCCTCTTTTAAAAATGGCGGCCTATCATGACACCCTGTTTAACTTGCATCAGTAAGCCTATTGATGGAATAATAATTACAGTAAGCCCTTCCCATTATCATCTTTTTCTTCACTCTCTTTTTCTTCTCCTTTTTCATGTTTTTAATGTTTTTCTTCTTCTTTTTCTCCTCCTCCTCATCCTCCGCCTCCTCCTCCTCCTTCTCCTCCACCATCTCTTCCTCCTCCTCCTCCTCCTCCTCCTCCTCCTCCTCCTCCTTCTTCTTCTTCTTCTTCTTCTTCTTCTTCTTCTTCTTCTACTTCATCCTCTCTGTAGGCTGTTACAGATGACACTGTTTCACCTCTTTCAGTTTCTCCCAGTCCTCCCAGACCTTTCTATTCGTCGCACTGACGACGATTCTTTCTTTCGCCCATCAGACTACACAGCAACACACCAACACAGTCCATTTCGTTTGCATCGAACGTCGACGTACCATAATAATTACTTTTCTTCTATACACTTCATAACATCCACTTTAATTTTTACATTTACCAATTTTCTTCATTCGCAGTTTCGTATATTCTAGTTACTCTACAGTACTCACAGATCTCCACTTCTTCATTTCTGCTGTAAGAAATTTTATCTATTTCTGCATTTTTTGATATCGGTTCTTTCCATTACTATCCTGACTTCATTAAAATGCTTGGCACATGTGTTCACTTAATCTTGTATTTGTTTTATTCTTGTTTATTCTCTTATAGATTACTTTGTGTAGCTGTTTTGAATAAATTTTTAATAAATCTAATCTGCCTATTGTCTGTATAAGAGATTAGAAACTGCCATTGTTACACATTCTACAATTTCATTAACACATTCTAACAATTATTTGATCCATTTTAGGCATTTTTCAAAGATCTCAGAATTCTCAAAGTATTCTCTACTCTTTTAGAATAACAACTATCAGAAAGTTTTAAAAGAAATTAATTTTTTAACAAACTACATTTCTTTATGAGTCTGGGAATTTGGTTTAACTAAATCATAGGCAACTCGTATTCAAGCGACCGAATTAAGACTTCTCAGCCACTAGGCACGGTAAAATCTTCAAGATAGTAGAAAAAATGCAGATACAGAACAGGAAGTGACTGTTATCAGTATACTCGCTAGGAATGTTTAGTATCAGCTAAAATGGATGGAAGATTTTAACCGAATAGATGGTTGCCTCATCCCCTAACAATTATTGAATTACAAGCCGAATGAACGGAGAGGTGTGGAACGTCCGAAGAAGCGCTGGAGTGACCGGCTCTAGTCTAACTTCTTGGGATCCGAATATACCGATTTTTTGGTATAATCCTTGTTGAAGATAATGACGATAAAAATTAATTCTTTATGAATATGAAAAGTGAGTTTTCACTCTTTTATTAACTTTAAACCAAATGCCAAAAGGGACTTTATTTTAACCCATTATCTCCATCTACGTGGTTGCAATTTTTTTTTTTTTCAAATACTTAAACCCGCCCGCTCCTTCACTTTCATTCAATGTATGCATATCAGCATAAAAAATAACTAAATATGAATGAATGTTAATCAGAACTCATAGCTAACATGTCTGATTTATAGTTTCAAAACAACTAAGTAAAGCATTCGATTGTTAACGAAATTAGTAGTCAGTCGATTGTAGTTCTTTCGATTGACAGCATTAGGTTTATTATTGCCTGTTCGAAATCGTTTAAAAATGCGTTTGTAAAGCAACAATGTTCAAAGTGGGAAACCTTAAATTGCCAATACAGTTATTAACGCGTTTCAACGTAAACAAGTTATTCAAAGATTCTCGGGCTAAAAATAAATATCGATACAATTTTAAATTCAATTATGTTACTGTTTGTCTGGCAAATAGCTATAGTAAGCAGACAAGGTTATGGGCGTTCACAAAATAAATGTTAACACTTGAAACGAGACTTTTGTTCATTTACCGGCGCCATTTTCTGTTTTCTTTTTCTATGTGAAAATTAAATTTTCATTTAGAAAAAATTAAATATTGTTTATGTTATGCGCTAATCTTTTTTATAGGTGCAGCTGCATTAATCACTGCCTTTTATCTCGTACAACATGAACATCCTACTCAATTAGTGGAAACGTATCCTATAGAACCAAACGGTAATGCAGAGTTTCATTTTGTTTTACCAAGTTGTAGTTCAAAAACAGACCGGGTGACGGATCCCAAGGGTTACCTCAGCCACGTCTCTTTTCAAAAAATTAATTGTCACGGAAGACGGAAGATGAATCAATAATGTAAAAAGTGTAATTGTACAAACAAGAGGGGGAGGTTTTCAAGAAAAGATCTTTCCTGGCTGGCGTCCAGAAACGTGTCTCTGGAAGCTATGAGGAAATTTTTTTAAACTTTTATTTAGAGCGTTTGCACAGAAGGTTCAGAAACCTAGACCCTGATTGAACGGGAGAGGAGTTACCTTAAATCTGATGAAATATGGTGGCGGAGGAGGGACTTAAAAATACCGTGGCCAGAAAGACTGTACGAAGGAAGGGTTCTGATTGGAACCAGCGCGGAAAGTATTAGGTCTTTCAACAGGGTTTGCAACAGCCACTTTCAGATTCTGAGGACGATCGCAGATCCCAGGTTTCGAAACGTCAAGCGTTAAACAAATTACGATAAAAGCAGTCTGAATAGAGGACTCACCCGTAGAAGCAGTATGGTTGGTCAGCTGTTAAGCAACTCAACTGGTTCACCGCCCTGATTGATGGGCTTAGTGGAAGGGAAAGGCCCAAACAGAAGTATATGGATAAAATAAAAAGAGGAAGAAAGTATGTACTGATTAAGAGACTGTCGTCGGAAGGAAATGAACTTGAAGATCACCAGTTTCTAGGTTGAGAAGAAGAAGAAGAAGAAGAAGAAGAAGAAGAAGAAGAAGAAGAAGAAGAAGAAGAAGAAGAAGAAGAAGAAGAAGAAGAAGAAGAAGAAGAAGAAGAAGAAGAAGAAGAAGAAGAAGAAGAAGAAGAAGAAGAAGAAGAAGAAGAAGAAGAAGAAGAAGAAGAAGAAGAAGAAGAAGAAGAAGAAGAAGAAGTTTCAAATACTTTTTGTTAATATGCCCTATAAATATGATTTCGAAAAATTACATTGTTTGCAGCTTTCTAGAAATTTAGTGTAAAACAGACTGCTCCACGTATCAAAAAAATAATTTTAATTTCTTCTGGTCCTGCGTTTTTCAAAATCATACAAGATGATTTTGTAAAAAGCTTTCAGACGCGCTTTTCTAACGTATGTGTTAAGAAAATGTTTGTGAAAAAAAAACAGACAAAATTGAGATTTATGATTTTACAAAAAATAGTGGGTAGGACAAAACAGGATCATGTAAAGAACTAAAACATCAGAATTGTGATTAATGAGAACAGGCAATGTTAGAATTTTACAGACATGTTGCTAGAATGGGTCAGAACAGAATTGACCGAAGCATTTTGGAAATGGGAAGTAAAAGAAAATGTAAAAATCCAAAAAATCAGTGGTTACAGAGGAAAGAAGAAGTTTGTGGAACATGAGGGAAATGGATAAGGGAACCATACCCTATGGGGCATCAAGAAATGGAAAGAGAAAGAAGAAAATTCTATAAAACTGTATGATTATGTCTACATGTCTACATCTACAAATAAACAACTATTTCTGATGTACTGAGTAATGAGTACCGCGAAAATGAGTATTTCGAAATTTTAGAGTACCTAGCAACTGATTCTATCGACGCTTCGGTTGGAACTGTATAGCACGTATGAGTGAAGCCCAGCTGTGTTTCCGACTTACCGAATACACCGAGTGTCACGCCAGTGTGGGCAGTCCTCTCGGTAAGCAGCGATAATCTTCACGGGTATAGTACCGTACCGACTCGAGTATCGCGTCTGTGTGCGGGAGCCTTAATTGTGTTTATATCGGGTCAATAGGTCATTGATTCACGAGTCTTCTGTTGTTCTGTATCTCCATACAGCTCTAATAGCTCTAATAAAAGCATTTTCTTGGGCTTTTAATTTGCCATATATTTTCCTTTTTTCTGCCAATCATTGAAATACCTCGTTAAGAAATTATATAATTTGGAATTCCTTTGTACTAATACTGAATACGTAATTGATTCGGAGTGTCTGCTTAGACATATACCATGACGCGTCTATTATAGTAGAGGGAAAATGAGAGTTCAAACGCAGAAAGGAATTCCCCCCAGGCCATATCTGGACCACAGCATCCGCGACTTTTTCGTTGATCTGTGTCAAGATCCGTGAACCGCTGGACCCGCAGCATCCCAATGGACCACAGCACCGCGAATTTCCGCGAATAAATTTTTTTTATTTTTTTTTATTTTATTTTTTTTATTTTTTTAATTAAATTGATTTGGTGGGATGATGTTCAATGGACCACCACCATCCGTGAATATAATTTTTTATTTTTTTTAAGAAAGTTGATTTGCATATCAGTGGGTGGCTTTGGGTGGGTGGTTTTTTTATTTCATATCAGTGGGTGGTGGTGGGTGGGGGGTGGTTCCAACTCGATGTATTATAGTGTATACTAAAATATATGATCAGGTGTACCAACCTTTGCATGAGTTCAAATTTGTTGTGTGTTATAATGTATATTAAATCTATATGATCAGGTGTACCAACCTCTGTAGTATTATTATAGTGTATAGATATTTTATATGAGCAGGGTTGTCAACATTTTCTGCGGTCGGGGGAGGGAAATTCAAATATGTGTTATATAGTGTATATATTAAAATATATGATCAGGGTTATCAATCTTAAATTATTGTGTGCGTGTATAGAGCAGATCTGCCAACATTTCTTTCTCTTCTGTGGTGGGAAATTCAAACTATATATGATCATAATTGTTACTCTCTCTCTCTCACACGGTGTGTATGTCTCTCTCTCGTTGTCAAACGTTATGCTCACCGGCATTATAGTGTATATTAAAATATATGATTAGGTGTACCAACCGTTACATGAGTTCAAATTTGTCGTGTGTTATAATGTATATTAAATCTATATGATCAGATGTACCAACCTCTGTATTATTCGTCCTCTCTCTCTCCTTCTCTCTCTCTCTCTCTCACACACGGTGTGTATCTCTCTCTCTCTCTCTCGTTGTCAAACGTTATACTCACCGGCATTATAGTGTATATTAAAATATATGATTAGGTGTACCAACCGTTACATGAGTTCAAATTTGTCACGTGTTATAATGTATATTAAATCTATATGATCAGATGTACCAACCTCTGTATTATTCGTCCTCTCTCTCTCCCTCTCTCTCTCTCTCTCTCTCTCTCACACGTTGTGTATGTCTCTCTCGTTGTCAAACGTTGTGCTCAAACTGTGGTCAGTACCGAGCGCATGTATATGAAATTAGAAAGTTTATTCGACAAATATTAACGTCCTCTCACTCTCTCTCTCTCTCTCTCTCTCTCTCTCTCTCACTCTCACTTTCACTTGTTTCAACTGTGTCAACAAATAGTAACGTCCTCTCTCTCTCTCTCTCTCTCTCTCTTTCTCTCTCTCTCTCTCTCTCTCTCTCTCTCTCTCTCTCTCTCTCTCTCACTTTCACACGTTTCAACTATGTAAGGTTCCATACCCTTTCTCCTGTCTCCCTCTCGTACATTGAGTAGTCGGTGTGATGAATAAATAATTTTAGCACTATCTCTCTTTCGTTGTCAAAACGTCGTCTTCATTTTTCAATGTATTAAATAATTAATTAATAGTTTATAATGCAGTCAGTGTGATTGATCCTTGTTAGAAATATATATATTCGGCGTCAATGAACTACTTACCTGTTATGTTGTTACAGACAATACTTCTGTTTTAAGGTTGCAGTTTACACACACACACACACACACATAGGTTCAGTAGTGTATAGCGAAATAAATTAAAATTATACACACACATGAAAACGGCGGCTGAAATTCATACAAATCTTCTGATGTAACAGTTCACAAAAAAAATAAATTAATTGTACACATGTTCAGAGGTGTAGAGTGAAATAAAATAAAGTCATAATTTGTTTAAATGATTAAATATATTTTAACATTCACAATATAAAATTCACAATTAAATAAATACATTAGAAATTGATATTTTTCGAAAGTTTATATATAATTGTGTGTCGTACTTGTAGAAGAAGCAACCTGCAACATAACAATACAACAACAACATTAAAAATCATGTTAAATATCACACACACAGATGTACACGCAACGCGCGCACATACAGACGCATACGCAACGTAATCACACACACACACACACACACACATACGCACACGCATACGCAACGTAACCAAACACGCAACGCGCCCACACACAGACGCAAACGCAACGTACACACGTTTGGGTTACACCACACGTGCACGCACACACACACACAGACGTACACGCACACATACGCAACGCGCCCACACACAGACGCAAACACAACGTAATCACACCCATACATACAACGTACACACGTAATACATAAACTTACGCGTAATCACACCCATACATACAACGTACACACGTAATACATAAACTTACGTTTACTGCCGTCCGAACTGAAGTGTGAGGAGGCAATAACTATAGATATCACAGTAAGAATTTTTGTTGTTGTTGTTTTTTTGTTGTTAACCAGTGGTGTAACGGGGAATTTTAGCAGGTGGAGGAGCAGAGTCGTCATCGTCGTCGGCATGTATCCGATAATGTCCGTACGCAAGGGTATCACGACCATTGTCTAATATATAACGCTTATCATCATACGGTGACAACGCTTGCTTATTTACACGCATCGTGTACAACGTATGATGATCGCTACGTAAACACAACGCACTGACAGAAAACGGACAATGATCAGTGAGACACTTGCGATACATATCGTGTCGCAGACTCCTCTTAATAGCAACTCGAGGCACACCTTTACACACACGTTTTTGACTCGCATTGCTAGAATCTTCGTGGGCCACAAGGAACGAATAACATTTCGCTCTGAGACCTACGAATTCTCTAATAGGACGACCACACGTTTCATCCTTGAACAGTCCGACAACCTTTTTGTTCTTAAGGCTATAACAAGGATGAGACGTAGGGTAATCCGAGGTGTCAAAAACGTGCAAATCCTTCTTCATATCTGCATACAAGTAAAAGTGGTTTGTTACCTTAACAAGTACTGTTATCCTACACCGTTGGAGTCCCCAAACCATACGTGGACGAAATTACATGTAGGCATTGATGCTTTATGGACTTGAGTGGGATTGTCGCCCACCTCCCAATCCATAATTCTTATTTTGCAGACACAACATCTTACAGCATCACCGTCGCCTTCGTAAAAGAACCCGGCTTTAGCCAGATCGGACAATTTCACGTTCTCATGCGGGTATATAGGAACGTAAATTTTAATATGCCCACGACGTTTGATGTTGTAATAGCTATTCAGACGGTTTGTAAAAGAATGTACGTATTCGTCCATATCTACCTATAATAATAACAGTACCTGCTTCATTATCATATACATTATGTGCTATATATAAATATATATACATAAGGCTTTCAACACACACATCATAAATCCAGAACAGGAAAGGTATTATAACAAATATTACGAAAACAAGTACGTATGGTCACGTACATAGATCAACGTTTAAACAAACAGATTAATACCTGAATAAATTTTTTTTTTTTTTTTAAACAGGACAGCGTATTATCTATATAACGTTCTGTTTCAGATAAGAATAGTTTGAATATAAAATGAAAGGGTACGTTGTATTTTGTTATGAGAAAATGCATTTCTAAATTTCGTTACATTTGACAAAAGATCTTATTGATCAGACGTATGAGTAATTATATTAATCCTTATGTAGAAAATACCCACGCATTTGTAAAATATAGCACTCAGGTGTAGGGCAATTAATCCTTTTTTGTATTGAACGTATTTAAGTAGGTCTACTCGTGATATCAGTAAATTCTGTCTAAATGTATAGTACATAAACGTACCCAGTAATCGCTTCTTGAGTTACTCGATTGATGTTCATGTTAAACGATTGATGACTCATGTAATAATACAGATTAACCTCGTATAATAATAATGACAGGACAGTGTATTTAGAACACTTAAAATTGGAAATCTACAAAGACATCAAAAATATCTGTCAAACAAAAGCACCGTTCTTGACAACAGTAACTGACCTAAGCACATGTGCTTCATTAGGCAACAGACCAAAAAATCAAATAGACGACGGTATTATAACAAATATTACGAAAACAAGTACGTATGGTCACGTACATAGATCAACGTTTAAACAAACAGATTAATACCTGAATAAATTTTTTTTTTTTTTTTTTTTTTTTTAACAGGACAGCGTATTATCTATATAACGTTCTGTTTCAGATAAGAATAGTTTGAATATAAAATGAAAGGGTACGTTGTATTTTGTTATGAGAAAATGCATTTCTAAATTTCGTTACATTTGACAAAAGATCTTATTGATCAGACGTATGAGTAATTATATTAATCCTTATGTAGAAAATACGCACGCATTCGTAAAATATAGCACTCAGGTGTAGGGCAATTAATCCTTTTTTGTATTGAACGTATTTAAGTAGGTCTACTCGTGATATCAGTAAATTCTGTCTAAATGTATAGTACATAAACGTACCCAGTAATCGCTTCTTGAGTTACTCGATTGATGTTCATGTTAAACGATTGATGACTCATGTAATAATACAGATTAACCTCGTATAATAATAATGACAGGACAGTGTATTTAGAACACTTAAAATTGGAAATCTACAAAGACATCAAAAATATCTGTCAAACAAAAACACCGTTCTTGACAACAGTAACTGACCTAAGCACATGTGCTTCATTAGGCAACAGACCAAAAAATCAAATAGACGACGGTATTATAACAAATATTACGAAAACAAGTACGTATGGTCACGTACATAGATCAACGTTTAAACAAACAGATTAATACCTGAATAAATTTTTTTTTTTTTTTTTTTTTTTTTAAACAGGACAGCGTATTATCTATATAACGTTCTGTTTCAGATAAGAATAGTTTGAATATAAAATGAAAGGGTACGTTGTATTTTGTTATGAGAAAATGCATTTCTAAATTTCGTTACATTTGACAAAAGATCTTATTGATCAGACGTATGAGTAATTATATTAATCCTTATGTAGAAAATACGCACGCATTCGTAAAATATAGCACTCAGGTGTAGGGCAATTAATCCTTTTTTGTATTGAACGTATTTAAGTAGGTCTACTCGTGATATCAGTAAATTCTGTCTAAATGTATAGTACATAAACGTACCCAGTAATCGCTTCTTGAGTTACTCGATTGATGTTCATGTTAAACGATTGATGACTCATGTAATAATACAGATTAACCTCGTATAATAATAATGACAGGACAGTGTATTTAGAACACTTAAAATTGGAAATCTACAAACACATCAAAAATATCTGTCAAACAAAAACACCGTTCTTGACAACAGTAACTGACCTAAGCACATGTGCTTCATTAGGCAACAGACCAAAAAATCAAATAGACGACTATAAGCACAATTTAAATAAAATCTGAATATTCAATAAAATTATGTTTTTTTTTTTTTACTTAGTAACATATGCAAATCTTTTACTTACCTCTTAAATGTTGTTGTTGTTATACACAATAGTCGATTGTACGATGAGTGTCTCATACAAATGAGAAATAGTGACATGTCGTCTTGTGTGTATATATATATCATACGGCGGTAGCGTACACGTTTGAAAGTTGATACACATTAAATTCTCTCTCTCTCTCTCACACACATTACAGAGATTGATATTAATTGCATGTATGTTCAGAGGTTGGGTGTCTAAATCGATGCATTTTACTTTCACTTTCTAATTTGACACATGGCTTACTTCCATACATAAATAGCTATCGTCTACGAGTGTTGCTAAACGAAATTAAAAATGTTGTAATACATAACGTCCTGTGTAATAGTATGGTATGTTTTTTAGGACAGCCAAAAGCATGAAAGTATTATTTAAATCTGTATGGAAGTCATATATAAATATCGGGTCAGCGCGACACAACGTAACATGATTCATGTCAACGTCGTATGTATGTGTGTGCGTGTGCGTCTATGTGTTCGTGTGTGCGCGTGTTTGGTTACGTTGCGTATGCGTCTGTGTGCGTGCACGTCGGATGTGTGATTACGTATGCGTCTGCATTATCGTTATTTTGACTGAGCTATGTTAACTTCACACATGGAAATGTAAAAGCGTCTGAGGGCAAAGTTATGCAAGAGGTTGTTGACGAGAACCAAACACACTTGGATCAGTCAGTAGTGTTTAGGTCATCAGTACATGACGCAACGGTAGTGATAGGTCCAACAAGAATCAGATGTTTTGTATACGTTCTAGGTGAAAAACTACTGGGGATGTCTCTGACTTTAGTTGGAAATAAATAACATTACAGATATTGATATGGTACTATGAGGAGCCTATACGTGAATACTATACATCAGACTGATTGTATCCGTCATTAGCAATCTAACGTTACGACGGCAGTGTGTACGTATGCGTCTGTGTGTGTGTTCGCGTGTGCGTGTTTGGTTACGTTGTGTACGTGTGCGCTCGTTGCGTGTGTACGTGTGTGCGTGTTTGGTTACGTTGCGTATGTATGTGTGTGTGTGTGATTACGTTACGTATGCGTGTGCGTCTGTGTGTGTTCGTGTGTGCGTGCGTCGGATCATGACTGAGGTGCGTCCTTTATTACATGAGAATATGCAAGTAGAGCAGAGCAGACACGTTTACGCAATATCAAGTGCACACACATACACAAATGCTAATAAACTACATGTAACTATATTACGTCTAACATGAAAATGCAAATTATATTTCCATTACCAAAATCTGACATGTTATACTTCATTATCCTACGTAACATTACAATGTTCTGTCTTTATTGTGTACTGTGACTTAAGCGTGCACTCACACACACACACACACACACACACACACACACACCAGGAAGCCACAATAATAATAATAGTCAACCAACAACACATATGTACTTCATCAGACAAAAAAACCGGAAGGTTGAGGATGGGTACAAGATAGTACCCGAAACATGTTCCAAAAAAGGAAAAAAAAAAAAATAACATCTTGAGGTAAATTTAATTATAAATATATATATATACGGCATTAACAGAATATTATGAGTATACGCGACAGGATTGCCTAGTATCGTCTGAATTGGTGGGAACATCTTTGCCGAATGGATGACTGCCGCATTCCCAAATAATTATGGAACTACAAGCAGAAGGGACGGAGAGGTTTGGGACGTCCGAGGAAGCGCTGGAGTGGCCAGCTCTAGACTCTTTAATTGTTTGAGGCCGGAACACACCATCCTTTGTTTAATCCTTCCAGCTGATTATGATTACTTCCATTACCGTTTCTTCCGTCAACTCACTGACTACTACACAGAGGTTTTAGCAGAAAGGGACGTTGTTACCTCGATAGGATACTCTGGTTGCCTACTTTACAAATTTAATGTGACTGTAGAGTTAAAAAAGTCGTAACAGCTCGAAGTGTCGAGGTAACGGCGGGAATAGCCAAACTGACAAGTCCACGTCCACCTGTACATTCTCTCTTCCTTCAAATTGACGAATCATCTTCATTCATCTTAATTGTTATTTAAATAAGCAGTCTCTGTAATTCCAACTTTGTCGTGCTTACTTGCTGAACTGCTACCTGTCATGCTTCGGACGAGGCCTTTCAGTGTCTCAATCATTATCAAGTCCAAAACCACGACTAGCTAACCTTCAGCAGGAACGTGGGGGAGGAGCAGACTGAACAAGGTAAAAAGTTCAATACCAATTGTCACAGTTAAGAAATTATTTTTGTAATTATGTAGCGTGCAAACTTGCTGATGCGAATTAACGTTTGAGTCATACATACTATGTCTATTGGTGCGTGTATGAAAAGTCTCACTCTTAACATCGTTTAGAAATTGTCATGTAGATGAAACTTTGTCATGTTCCTTCATAGGTTTGTCACCTTCTTTCCACTCTATCGTCTACGAATGACATACTATGTCCACAAACATCGAAATTTCTAGGGTAGAAGTAGAACCCCGCAAACGCTAACTCGTCGGGGCTGATAAACGTCACTTCCCAATACTTGAACGATTTTATTCTTTCACTTTCAATACTAAAATCATGAGTAGCCGACATCTTCGCGGTTTGTAATAAACTGACAAATTACCCTGACTAGCGTTATTTATTTACTGAGAATGAATGAATACTGAAAAACAAAAGGTACGGTTATAACGCTGGTATTATGTTAATGTGAGACGTATCAATACAAGCTTCGAGGCGACTGCTGTATTGCCATGTCGCTTCACTCCCCGCCCTCCCCGCCATTGACAAAGCATAACCAAGTGTAACGTGCGACAACGCTGGAGGGCAAGGGGCGGGGAAGAGCTGTTACTATTGCGTAACCTCGAAGCTTACAATGCTAAGTCCCGTACTTATAGTGTATCTTAAACGTTTTATATATCAATTTGTAGCGCATGAACGTGTGATAAGTAAGACGTTGTTGCAAGTGAGTGTCGATGTGTGTGTGTGTGTGTGTGCAACTGTACTAAAAAGCTGTTATGCGCATGCGCAAATAATTCAAATGCACTTACGTAGATGACTGAAAAGAGATGAATTACATAATACATGTACGCTTAGACCAACTATTTGATAGATCAAGAAAATTAAGTTTATTTTCGCACGCACACACGAACACACACAGACGCACACGTAATCACACATCCGACGTGCACGCACACAGACGCATACGCAACGTAACCAAACACGCGCACACACGAACACATAGACGCACACGCACACACATACATACGACGTTGACATGAATCATGTTACGTTGTGTCGCGCTGACCCGATATTTATATATGACTTCCATACAGATTTAAATAATACTTTCATGCTTTTGGCTGTCCTAAAAAACATACCATACTATTACACAGGACGTTATGTATTACAACATTTTTAATTTCGTTTAGCAACACTCGCAGACGATAGCTATTTATGTATGGAAGTAAGCCATGTGTCAAATTAGAAAGTGAAAGTAAAATGCATCGATTTAGACACCCAACCTCTGAACATACATGCAATTAATATCAATCTCTGTAATGTGTGTGAGAGAGAGAGAGAGAATTTAATGTGTATCAACTTTCAAACGTGTACGCTACCGCCGTATGATATATATATACACACAAGACGACATGTCACTATTTCTCATTTGTATGAGACACTCATCGTACAATCGACTATTGTGTATAACAACAACAACATTTAAGAGGTAAGTAAAAGATTTGCATATGTTACTAAGTAAAAAAAAAAAACATAATTTTATTGAATATTCAGATTTTATTTAAATTGTGCTTATAGTCGTCTATTTGATTTTTTGGTCTGTTGCCTAATGAAGCACATGTGCTTAGGTCAGTTACTGTTGTCAAGAACGGTGTTTTTGTTTGACAGATATTTTTGATGTGTTTGTAGATTTCCAATTTTAAGTGTTCTAAATACACTGTCCTGTCATTATTATTATACGAGGTTAATCTGTATTATTACATGAGTCATCAATCGTTTAACATGAACATCAATCGAGTAACTCAAGAAGCGATTACTGGGTACGTTTATGTACTATACATTTAGACAGAATTTACTGATATCACGAGTAGACCTACTTAAATACGTTCAATACAAAAAAGGATTAATTGCCCTACACCTGAGTGCTATATTTTACGAATGCGTGCGTATTTTCTACATAAGGATTAATATAATTACTCATACGTCTGATCAATAAGATCTTTTGTCAAATGTAACGAAATTTAGAAATGCATTTTCTCATAACAAAATACAACGTACCCTTTCATTTTATATTCAAACTATTCTTATCTGAAACAGAACGTTATATAGATAATACGCTGTCCTGTTTAAAAAAAAAAAAAAAATTTATTCAGGTATTAATCTGTTTGTTTAAACGTTGATCTATGTACGTGACCATACGTACTTGTTTTCGTAATATTTGTTATAATACCTTTCCTGTTCTGGATTTATGATGTGTGTGTTGAAAGCCTTATGTATATATATTTATATATAGCACATAATGTATATGATAATGAAGCAGGTACTGTTATTATTATAGGTAGATATGGACGAATACGTACATTCTTTTACAAACCGTCTGAATAGCTATTACAACATCAAACGTCGTGGGCATATTAAAATTTACGTTCCTATATACCCGCATGAGAACGTGAAATTGTCCGATCTGGCTAAAGCCGGGTTCTTTTACGAAGGCGACGGTGATGCTGTAAGATGTTGTGTCTGCAAAATAAGAATTATGGATTGGGAGGTGGGCGACAATCCCACTCAAGTCCATAAGGCATCAATGCCTACATGTAATTTCGTCCACGTATGGTTTGGGGACTCCAACGGTGTAGGATAACAGTACTTGTTAAGGTAACAAACTACTTTTACTTGTATGCAGATATGAAGAAGGACTTGCACGTTTTTGACACCTCGGATTACCCTACGTCTCATCCTTGTTATAGCCTTAAGAACAAAAAGGTTGTCGGACTGTTCAAGGATGAAACGTGTGGTCGTCCTATTAGAGAATTCGTAGGTCTCAGAGCGAAATGTTATTCGTTCCTTGTGGCCCACGAAGATTCTAGCAATGCGAGTCAAAAACGTGTGTGTAAAGGTGTGCCTCGAGTTGCTATTAAGAGGAGTCTGCGACACGATATGTATCGCAAGTGTCTCACTGATCATTGTCCGTTTTCTGTCAGTGCGTTGTGTTTACGTAGCGATCATCATACGTTGTACACGATGCGTGTAAATAAGCAAGCGTTGTCACCGTATGATGATAAGCGTTATATATTAGACAATGGTCGTGATACCCTTGCGTACGGACATTATCGGATACATGCCGACGACGATGACGACTCTGCTCCTCCACCTGCTAAAATTCCCCGTTACACCACTGGTTAACAACAAAAAAACAACAACAACAAAAATTCTTACTGTGATATCTATAGTTATTGCCTCCTCACACTTCAGTTCGGACGGCAGTAAACGTAAGTTTATGTGTTACGTGTGTACGTTGTATGTATGGGTGTGATTACGCGTAAGTTTATGTATTACGTGTGTACGTTGTATGTATGGGTGTGATTACGTTGTGTTTGCGTCTGTGTGTGGGCGCGTTGCGTATGTGTGCGTGTACGTCTGTGTGTGTGTGTGCGTGCACGTGTGGTGTAACCCAAACGTGTGTA